>JANPWX010000619.1:2030522-2078022 GCA_024734555.1 Trochalopteron elliotii
GCTTTAGCATTTTAACCCATGTTTCCGTTATTACCTTCTGGCATTTGCATCAGGATGCCACCTGAGACATCCTCTGCCTGTGCTTCCACTTGCACAGCAGTTGACAGCAGCTTCCTGCTTAAGTTGCAGTGTGAAAGGGAATGTTCCCAGTTTGCTTTCTGCATTTAGGGGACAGGGAAAAAGAGCAGCGGAAAACTTGTCAGGTTTACTGTGAACCAGTACTTTATCTTGCTTGCTCAGCTGAGTTCTTTAACAACATTCACATTAAAAGTTCTCTCTGCTGTTTGCTCATACCTTCAGAACTGCCTGCATTTATCCTGAGTAACTTGGATCCACATGGATGATGTTTACTTATCATTCTCATGGCACTCCCACAGAAGGTTCCTCTGAGATGAATCCACAGAAGAGCTAGTTTAAAGCCATTTAAACAAGTTAGGCCATCAAAATCTGACATCAGGACATACCCCATCACACAGCCTGCTCCAGCAGTGCTGGCATAGCCAAAAGCAGCCATGCAGCAGAGGGGTACTTCGACTGACCATCTGATGAGGTAGTAGAAAACTAAGACTTCATTTTTCCCAGACAGTAGCTCAAATGTGGCAACTGAGTGAAGTGAAGAACTGCTTTAGCCCAGAGTTAGAAATTTAGGGCAAAAAGGCAAGGAAGAAAATAAATATCTTCCTTCAACAATGAGGTGACACATCTAAGACCAAGTATTATCTTCCCTTTAG
This sequence comes from Trochalopteron elliotii, assembly GCA_024734555.1. Classification (NCBI taxonomy): domain Eukaryota; kingdom Metazoa; phylum Chordata; class Aves; order Passeriformes; family Leiothrichidae; genus Trochalopteron; species Trochalopteron elliotii. The sequence goes on from JANPWX010000619.1 coordinate 2,031,254, forward strand.
AGACAGGAAGCACTGGCATATATTGGAGGGATGGGGAATCAGATTAGTATGAGGGGACAGACAAAATAAATACCTCTCTAGTGTGAGCAGACAGGAAGGGGAAGACCAAGAAACTACACACTGCCCCTACTCAGCAACAGACTCATGGGGGAACATGCTGCTTCTTCGTCAGCAACCAAGCAAAATCTTGCTAACCTTTGATATTCAGAACTCACAGCCCAGCATCAGCTCAAATAGTGAGTCTAGTTCATACTCAAGATATATGAAAATAATATATTTAAGGGCTTATTAACATTCAGAGGATTTTGCACCCTTTGTGACTTTGTATTTTAAAGTCTTCTCTTTCTATTAGCCACATGAATGCTAAAAATGTACTTTAATATGTGGGAGATGTCTGAGACTTTTTTGGGAATATCATGATTCTACAGAAAGGCCTTTGAAACTACAATCAAACCACTTGATTGGCAATAATATTATAAAGTTTGGCAACAATAAAATATAAAGGGGAAATATAGTCTTTTTTCTCTATCACATGAATCTATAAACTAGTATGGTGTATTCTGCTCCTACTGTATTCCAGATAACTTTTAAAGCCTTTGTGTTAATAAATCTGGCCTTATACTAATAAAATATATGACAGAATTATTACCTATATTAATTATTTTATGTTTGAGATCCTGTCTTTGGGTCTTTTGGGTGACAAGTATTTTCTAGTCTGAGTACTGCTGTTTTAGGATGTAACCGTTACAGTCAGGCATACTCTCCACCTTTTCGTACTGCCTTTCAGAAAGGTGTCTCATTTGGGACAACACTTATTCATGCAGAAGTGGTAAATACAAAGCTGCATGCATTCCTGAGATTCCTTGAATAACAATGGAGCTATCCATGTATTCTTATTGAACTTCCATAATATATGCGTAAGAAAGATATGATGAAAATTGTAAATGTATCTCTTCAATGTATTAAAGCAGCGTGTAGGAGTCGTGACTTGGAGTTTGTAGGAAAAGATGCTTCCTTTTCCAAAATTCATTAATCCAGCTGGAGAAATAGCTTTGCCTTCTCTGTTTGTTTCTCCTGACATGACATGAGTCTGATTCACAGCCTGTAAGTCAGTGAAGAGATTTCTTTTCAAGAGGGTTTTTGAATGGTTCTCATTTTACTCTGTATTGCCAATATGTTTCTTATTTCACAGTGGGAACGAAGATACATTCTGTAAGTTAATGAGCAATCCCTCTGTCCCTATAAGCAACTAGTACTTTGAATAAGAGTGACAGTGATTTCTCCTTTTTGTTTCATATTTGTTATAATTGCTTGCAAGTTTTAAAATATTTGATATCTCAGTTTCTTTGTCCTGTCTCCAATTTTAAATGTTCAGATTGAGTTAACTTGAATCAACATTATGTTAAGGCATTTTAGAGGATTCCTGCGTTAGTTGTAATTGGTATATACTTTATTTACTGCGACCTTGTGTGCAGATGGGATAATGTCTAACCATTGAGAAAGATGCATTCCAAAGACATAACAATCTTCAGGATCAGAGTGGTTGGCTAAAAAAAAGTACTGAAAAATATATACATTTTATTAGCTGCATGTTTGGGAGGGGTGAACATTGTGATATTTTTATCATCTGTTTCCTATCTTCTTCTGATTCAGTCTGTCTTCCTTGTTAGCTCCCAGATCAAGTTTGGATGTATTGTTACTTAAGTGCGCAATGCCTTCCCAACAGAAGGCAGTTCAGGGGAAAACTTGTTAATAGAAACTAATTCAGTCACTGAAATGAACATAAACAAATTCCAGTTTCTAGAGATGGGATTCTCTTTCACACTCATCACAAATATAAGGATTTATCTTTCCTGCTTTTTGGTAAAAATGTGTCTACAGAAAGAATTCTGTACACTTCAAACTGAACTTATTCCAGGTGTTTTCTTTGGCTAAATCAAAGTAGGTTCCCTAATACTTGTATTATTCTCTTCTTCTTTTTTGATATCACTGTACTCCTCTAGGTTTTGTACACTTGTGACTGTGAAGAAAGATCTTACGTGTTTGATGGACAGCAACTAAAATAGGCATATGCAAAACAAATTATGCTTTTTTCACTTTTTCTAGGTGGTTAGGAGCTATTCAACTGGTATAGGCACATTAGTGCTGTACCTAATTTGGACAGTGATGTGACTAGATCTGACACAGTCCAATCTGCATTTTCATGATGCTTTTGGGATAAACCCCTGCAGATTAGCGAAGTCTGCAACCTCCCCAATGAAGGTGCAAATTCTCTTGAAATAATAAGAATAATAAGTAAAACTAGAAAAATAACCCCCATATATATAAAGTACTTTTACAGCTCATTAATTAAAATTGACATTACAGGGTTTTTACAGGACAAAGAGATTACAAAAGGACACTACCATTTTAATATGTTTTGGAACATTTGCAATTTAGTAGCCAAGAAAATAATGTAATTCTGGAATCCATTCACCTCTTCAGTAAAAACACCAGTCTTCAATTTTAAATATCATTTGTAGAAATTAAAGAAGGTAAATTGCAAATATTTCTAAAATGTCACAGCTTCATTGTGATAATAGATGATATGGCCTATCCCTTCCTTGTCATCTAGAACAGCTGGGAAGGTGGTGTGAAAATAATGTCATATCTTTTAAAATAACTGTAAAACCCAAAGATTTTAATGGAGATTATACATTCATACCTATATTTGCTGTTTTGAATCAAGTTGTTGATGTGTGATATTCTTTATTATGGCATTAACACCCATGTCACGGCAATATCAGAATTTGCATATAAACAATCAACATAATGGATTGGAAGTAAAAAATGCAGGGTTTATTTTTATTTTAAATAAAACACTTAGATATCCTGAAATGCAAATATTTATTCTCTGTGTGTATAATTATCATATGCCCATGATAGCTGATAATTTTCTGATTCCCTGTTATAGTGTCATTTAAGTCATATTTATTCTCTTGCATCCATGGTCTTCGTTCAACACTGGACATCTTAGTGAGCTGTAGTACAGGGTTTTTTTTGGTTTTAACCTTCAAAGGAATTTAGTTGAGCAGATGCTACATTGAACCAGTCAGAGTAGAAAGGAAATGATATGGCTTTTAAAGGGCACATCTAGCATATCTACTGGGCTAAAGTAATTCTGGCAATGCTTCAAAGGATATAACTTTTGATGGTAAAGTAGGTAGGCTACAGAATGAAATCACATATGGCAAGCTGTCAAAGTCTTCCTACACATTCAGTACATTTATATAAGTGCAAATGGATGCTGCTTAGATGGAGTCCCTAGCAATTTCCTGTTAAATCTGCTCTAAGATTATCTGATATTATTTGACTAAATTATCTGTAAAAGCTGAGGACAACTTTTATGATCAAATATTTAGAAATTAGTTTTTTCTTTTTGGCAGATTATCTGAAAAATGAACTGCAATTGTATTAACACTTGAAAGCAAAGGGCTTTCAGTAATAGCAATTATATCAAAGCAGGGATAATGAATTGCTGTATATCAACTTGAAGAGGACGTATTTATAGGTCAATGATGTCAATAGCTATAGTTCTCATAGACACCTCATTTCTTACCCTTTTATTCCTTGCTAATGCTAAGCAGACACAGTTTTAACTTTTAATGAGATTGGTGACTATGAGAATCTCATTTCACAATGGAAGGGAAGTTTACAAGAAATGAATATTTTTCACCTTTCAAAATTCAGTCACAAAAGTTGTTTCCCTTTTACAAATGCTACATTGATGATTAGCCATCCCCCTCCCCACTAATGAAAATAAATCCAAAGGGTCATTCATACTTGTTGCAAAGACAAACTTTTAAGTTTTCTTTTTTATATAAATTCTGTTAGTTGTGTGGAATTGCGCTCTAGTATAATGACAAAATGCAGGATGCCTTACACTATTAGCTTTATAGCTAGCAGTATGCATTAATATATATTTATATTTATATTCTGTGTATGAATCTGTGTGGGTGCATGATTGAAAGAGGAACCTCAGAGGTGTGCTGAAAAGTCCTTTGCATTTGTCCTACACTGTCCCACATTAGTAGGAGGTAAGGAATGTCCAGCTGCAGCCTTACAACCCTGAGCACATGCATTTGCTTTCTGATTTTTGGCCATAGCTATCCTTGAGAGGATGAAGCACATTTAGTTTTACTGGGGGAAGGTGCAGTGTGGTTAGTGCAGTTAACTGTTGAAGGTTGGAATCTGTTTACAAAGGATGGAATCTAATGAGATTTGGCCATGGAAACTGAAATCCCTCTAGACAGACCTTTATATTCATTTGGCCCCTCTCACACACTTGTGCGTGGCACTGTGTTCCCATCACAGCTCTGAGACTGCGTGCCAGATATAAGCAATCAGGCTGTCTAGTTATTCACATCTTACAGGATCCAAGAGCAAAAAAGGAGTTCAGAAATGCAGAGCTTTGGTGAGATGTCTGTCTCTTATTTTGGCTCCTATTCTGCAGCTGCAAAATCACACCAACATATTAATCACGAGTCACTGTACAGATCACACCCTTGGCCCCGATCATAGGCATAGAGCATTGTAGATTGTAGAAGTAAATAGAATGAAGGTTTGTATTGATCTATTTAAGCAGTGGTTGCTTGCTCAGTGGCATATGACTAGGACAAATCTCAGTGTGCTTTTATTGAAATGGCAAATAGCCTCTTGCTGGTATAAAGGCAAATCCATCTGCCAGTTTCAGATCCATTTTGTAATAGAAATGGGAATGTGACGAGTGCTCAAAAAAATCTTCCGGCTTTAGCATGTGCAAAAAAAAAAAGCTGTTGTGTCTAGACTGAGCCTTAGCTGAAATTTTCTAAATTATTCAGTCTGAAACAGATGTGTGTCCTGTAAAAATTTCTAAACAGTGGTAAATTTGACAATGTGACAAGGAACTTAAAACAGTTTTCTGACAGATAAGTGTTAAAACAACCGTAAGAAAAGGTAATGCTACAAGTTGAACTTGAAATAGAAAGAGTATGAGTAGAAGAAAGGATGGATAAATCATAACAAAATCGTAAAATAGAGTATGAGTAGAAGAAAGGATTAATATGTCATAACAAAGCCTTGGATCCTGGAAACATGAACACAAGAATTCTCACCGAAAGCTGTGAAACAAATGATAAATCTGTTGAGTTAAACCTTTGAGGGATTGGGGCCTGGATTTTTGAACTGTCGGAACTCTCATTAAAATCAGCAGCATTCTCCAAAAAAACAAACCAAAAGCAAAATTTCTGGAGAGAAAAATTATGACCAAACTCATTTATCAGCAATACTTGAATTTCAGTAATGAAAAAGCACTGATATTTTGTGTTACTATTTTGTTTCTTTATATCGTTTATAAACACCCAAAATTGATGCGTAGGTTGTGTGCATCTGCTTTATCATTTGATCAGTCAAAAGTGTGAAATTAAATGTGCTTATAAAAGTAGGAGATGGACCCTAATGTTTAATTGATTTTTTTAATATTGTATACATTTAAAATAGAGATACACACAGTCCAAATTTTAGAAACCTAACTAAACATCTAAAATTGTGATTGGTGTTGAACAGCTCCTGCCCAGGAAACAAACAAACCAGGGAAGAATGTGTCAAAACCCATCAGTCTATTGTTGGCCCCATGCCAGGAGAACAGGCAGATTTCATATTGAATTGAAAGCTCAGCATATTTGAACATTGAGGTCTCAGCTGTGATAGGGCATGACATTTTAAAATTGGCATCTTTGCTTTAAACAAGAAGGTTTTGGTGATTCTGTAGATGTCCCAGAAGTAGCATGCAAGGGTAGACAACTAAGAAACAGACATATCCCAACACAAATGTGATTTTACAAACCAACTCATTACCAAAATAGAAGCTTGATTATCAGTGCAATATACACACAGCTTGGAAAAAGTCAGTTGTGGAGCCCCTCCCTTCAGGAAATTGAAATTTATATTATACAGTGTAGTTGAATTTAATCCAAGCACACTTGATTTTATCCATAAAGTTACAAGAGGTTTCTTCACTTTATAGGGGCTTGACACAGTTCTTGAGCAGAAATAACCTAGGTTAAGCAAACTATCAGTGGTCCAAAAAACAAACACTTGCTTCCCATTTGCTCCTTTGGCTCCAATAACAGTAAGCATCTATTATGAATTTTAAAGTTTGGGAATTCCTTTCAGACAGCATTGCTCTATGGCATGACCTCCTTCTAGAATCCTAGAAAAGGTGTTCAAAGTGACTCTGTGTGGGGAGAGCTGGGGAATAGAGATAGGCAAATTGAGTTCCAGAAATCATCTGCTTCTGTTCATCTTGTGAATAAAAGAAACCAAGGCTATGGCCATGAGGGAAATCTGAAATGCTGGTCTTATCTTTCCTGATACCTGCAGTCATGTGTAATACACAAGCACAACTGAAAATAGCAGGAGTAAGGCAAAACTAATTGATGCATAAGCGCAGCTGAATAGAAATGTAGAAAAGGAATGATAGTGCCAGTTCACTTTCTATAGAGATGGCTTTCTCTCCCTCAGATACATGACTTTGGAAGCCACATGACAGGTAGTTTCTCATTCTTCTCTGCTGATGCATCTGCTAGGTTGTTTCTAACTCTTTCCAAGAATTTACTTAATAGTCATATGGTGTGATTTATACCTTCCAGCATAGCACACACAACTCTTCTTGAGGTAGTGGAGCTCAAGTGGAGACTTGAGCTAAAGGATCTACCTCAGCAGTGAATTTCATCCACTGTGTTAATTTTCTAAAACGTTATTATAGTAGTATGATATTCTTCAATTTCTATGACAACATGGTGGCTCTTTCTCTTTTTAAATGTGAAAAGATTTATGTGTTACATAACTAAAGTGACTATTGCAAATAACACTTTTACAAATTTTAAAGTAGAAGTACAGTGCTTTGATTTTAGTTTTCTAATCAACTACTGGAGGTTCAAAAAGAAAAATAACCCACAATTATCACTTGTATGAAGGAGTTTAATTAATTACATATATATGCAAAAAACCGTAGCTAATGAACTTCACCTTGAAGTTTATCTAGGAAAACTAGATAGGTTATCTATGCTAAGGAAAATACCTTCCATCTTTAGAATTGTATTGTGTCTTTGTATATGTGTGTTCTACCTATATAAGATATATTTTCAAAAAATTTTCATTATATATTTTTTGGCATGTTTGGTTTAGCGCATCTTTAAATGCATTAAATAAGCACTGAAATAAAAAGTACTAAACTGGAGACAAAATACTCCTTTCATATTACAGAGTAATCATGTCTGTTGTTGATAGGAGATATGACTGTAGCGTGCACTGTTTGTGAGAATCACATTTTGCATTATATGTCATAAGCTTTACAATTTATAGTTTTGTATGAAATCATGGAGTTCATTGTTTTATTATATTTCAGTGTAAATTTTCACCCATTTCAGTTCAAGTAACATTCTCACAGAAGGTTTTGTAGTGATATGATGTTTCCTAGCTGTAGGCTTGGCCTGTCCCTTCTGCTGGCTGTAATTTACTTTTTGGTCTCTGTCGCCTTGAGCTTGCCTTCTGACTAGTTTGTTGAATGATGTGCTAATCCATTATATTTTTCAGACAAGTGTATCGACCAGTATAAACAGACCGGAGGGCACAAACCTAAATGAAAGCTATACTTCCTTGAATCATTTAAAAAGCTCCTGCAGTGGTGGCAGTGCAAAATAACTTTTCTGTGTACATTAAATAAAAGAGGGAAATTTCAATAAATAAAATTAAGATTGTGGGGAGGGGGATGTGAACACAGTAGGGTGCATTTCACATAGATGTATTTAGTTATAGGAAGAAGAGACAGATAATGTTAGTCAGCCCCTTGAGAATGTGCTTCTAGATGATAAATTTGAAACTGAGCCCCAAGCCCTGCATTACTTGCCATTTCCCATTGTCCAGACACTCTCACAACACATGATACATGTTTGAAGTCATGTACTATATTGAAACATTTTAATACAAATAAAGAATGGAGGATAACCTCACTACAGAAGCGGCAAAACTGAGGGCAAGAGATGCAGCTTTGTGATCTTTTCCTTTTTAGGAAACAGGTAGAAACCAATACCTGGTCATGAAAAATATCTTTAGGTCATTTATCTTGAAAAGAAATATCAAACGAGTGGATGACTTCTCAATTTGTGAAGCTGGTGCCAGATATTCAAGTTCCTACATGTCATAAAGTGAATTAAAATTTCAATAGCAACAGGAACTTTTGGCTAGTAATTCAAATCTAATCTGAGGACACAAGGAATATTATGGAAAATTACATTTTTCAGTTGAAATTACAACTCTACAAAACTGTAGCAATCCCATGATAAAAAAAAAGGGGATAATTTTTCCTTCAGGGCATATTTGATTTATAATGCATTGGGAAATAGTTAAACTATGAATTACTGGAATTTGTGCAGATTTGTGTGACAAACAAAAGAAAATCATTCCTATATCTCTCCTCAAGTATAAGATTTCAAGGAAGAGAACTAGATGTTTCTTTACAAAAGGATCTTTAATTTTTTTTTAATTTCAGTTACAGGTTTATTTCCAGCAGATTGAGAGCAAAATCTGTCTGATTTCTATTTAATCATTCACTCTGGAGGTCTCCATGAATTTGTATATCACAGTTTTCACCTTGTTGATTTAGAGGTGGCTATTAACTGCAAGCTACAAGAGATCTGTGATATTTAACAGCTATTAAGGCATCATATATGCTTAAGAGCATTTCAGAGATCTGGTGGCATTCTTTTTCGAAGGAAATAAAAGTCTGGAGTTCCCTTCTCTCACAATCACAAATGCACAATGACAGTAAGCATTTGTATCCATTCTGAATCTGTGTTTGCCACAGTTCCTGAGCTATTACTACTCTTGGACAGGTATTTGCATGCCCACTTCTTCCAAGAAGAGGATCCTCACAACTCCTGCACCTATGTAATGTGAAATCATGATACGAATATCTGTTTGGCCATTGACCTCAGGGAAACCCACATTTCCCCCCTCTCCTTTCTGTTGTTTCTGCCTCTCTGAGTAGCCACACCACAAAAGCTATGACTGTAACAATTTAACAGTCACACCAGCTGTGATAGTTACAAAACCTGGAAGCTGTAAGAAAAACTTTGTCTTGGGTTTACCAAGTAATCAGAAAATATTTTAATGGGATTCTGATATTTCTATATTTTAAGTTTAGTTTCCTTTCCAGGTATAAGAACTGTGACTTTTTCAGTAGGGGTTGGCTTGGGTTTTGTGTTTCTTTCATTTTGTAAAGCTGTCTTCACAGGTTATTGACATGAACAAGTTACTAGGAGGTATAGTCTTTCCAAATTTGGCTACTGTTGTTTTAATTAGTGTCTGATTATAGTTAGAAAACATTTTTTGAAATGAGCCTTAACTTTCTGACCATTTCTTCCCATTTTAATCCATTTGTTCTTTCAAACTAAGGTAGTCATCCTTCACATCAAAATATCTGCACCTTATCAGATCAAAGCTTCCCAAACTTGACTTTGGATCCACACAGATAGTTATAAACATGTCATGGGAATATTACTTTGGTTTCTCTTGACAGAACTGAAAATTGCCCCTGCAGAAGTACCCAGAATTTGTAGAAAATTTTATTCTTAACTTTACTGTTTATGAAAACAGCAAAGAACTTAGAATAAATAGCCATGTCTGTCAGTGTAATGAAAAATGTGTTACTTGCCTCATTTCAGTGTCTCACACAGAGAAATTCCTGAGCAGGATTTGATCACTCCACACGAGAAGGAAGGGAATGCTTGTAGATTTTCCGGCCAATTTTAAGCATTGTTAAAATAATGTATTCATAGCTAGTACATGCAATAAATAATATGCATCATCATTAAAACAGGACGTTTTAGAGTATAGGCTTGGCCTTGTAAATGACAGCTTTCTAAATAAAATAAAAATTCAAGAAGGCCCGTATACTCTTCAAATCTTTATTTTAGAACACATGGCTTGAAGCATGATGTGCAGAAAACAATGTTACCTTTATGTAGCTGGAATATTTGCATAGGAGCTTGCTGGTTCATAAATTCCAAGGAGCATAAATATTGATGATATACCATGCTTAGCTTACCACATACCTTCAGTTTGGTTTTATCTATATTACAGAAAGAACGACACAACTGTGTGCACTATTTAAAGGCATGTTTGTTTCTAACCTCAGCTTTCAGAAATCATTGTTATTCAGGTTTTTCCTCCTCACCTGCCCCGCCCACACTGTCTCCCTGCGAGCTTGCACACGCACATATGCACACTTCAGTCTATCTGTGTAACAGTTTCTAAACGTTCAGCATCCTGTTTTATAACTGTGTTTCTTTACTGTGCTGTAAAGATTGATGGAAGAAAGATTGGTGGAGGATTTTGAAGGGAAAGTGCTTACATGTTTTTAGGTGTCTTACATAGAAGTGAAACATTTACACAGGCTTATTACAAAAATAAACTAAATAAAACCCTTCAACCTGACAGAAGGAAAAACAATTCCTAATTTTTTTTTTCTTAAATCAGAACTACCAAAAATATCCAGTTAAAAAAAAAAAGTAAAATCTTTCAAATTATGAAGAAGTTATATGAACTGGTTAATTGTATTTCAGAAATAAGTACATTCCAAATGCTGGGATGTCTCCTTGGTGCTATATATTCAAGGAAGAAATATTAGTTTTATTACACTGTTTCTAATGAAAGGACTATATCTACATAATTTTTCCCTGCATACAGGCAAAAGACATTGAAAGATGGAGTGTCAAATTACTCTTCCCTCTCATAACACTGCACACCCATGAGAAGTGATGTTGTTGTTGTTGTTGTTGTTTTAGGGTAAATAGAATGAATTATATCACAGCCATGCTTTGCGGCAGATGGGTAATAAAGTCGTCAGGAGAACAAACCTGCCCTGTTCAGTGTGCTTGCTGAGTGCTACTAAACAATCAGTCAGATGCATATGGAGTTGGCCAAAAGGAATTGGGAGTTACAATTTGCAACACAAAAACACCCACTTTGAATCAAGAGGGAAAGTAATTTGGGCAGCTGTAGAGTTTTCATTTGGTGTAGAGGTAACTTATTTGGCTGTCTTTCTAAAATAAAAGCAAAACCACCTTATCTTTTAATAAAAATTTGCAATCTATAGTACTAAACAATTAATACATACTGAAACAAAAACTTACTGCTTAATCAGCTGTTAAAAAAAAAACAGCTAAGTGTTGGAAATAGACCAATTTAACAAAAATATCATCAGTTACAATTCCGTATCTACTACTTATGCTTCTTTTGCTTTTAAAAACATTTATTTTAAATTATCTAATATTTTGCTTCCTCTCTCAAGATGTAGAAAGGTCTTTTTGATTGTAAAATAAAATGTTGTTCTGTGCTTTATTTCCCTTCTTATCAAATAAATAACCAGTGTCTGCTCAGTTTGGCATCTATGTTGGCAGCAAGCAGTCCTAAAAAATAGCTTTCATGAAAGCTTCACCCTGAACACGGTGAAAGGAGTGTCTTTACTCAGTGTGTGAGATCAAAAGTAGATGATCAATACCAAAAGGATGAAGTAAAATGAAAAAAGTGAGAAGCACTAATGTAAAATTATATTAATGTAAAACAAATATCTGGAGTAACAGAGAAATTTTTCTTTTCTTATTTCTTTTATATAAAAATTGTTTAGATTGCTGCCTGTGATAGCGGAAGCTACAAAAAGACAGATATGTGTATGACTGCTAAACTGATGATTTTCAGAAATTTCTGGCTTCATGATGAGCAGAGCTAAGCTGCAGACATTTTTCTTTGTTTGTTCTTCTAGTAAATAAGATATGGTAGGAAGAAGAGCATTTGGAAGGCAAATAACTGCTGCTAACAAGCAATAATAATCCTAAAAACAAAGGCATATGAAGTAAAATCAATTAGGATATAACGCTTAAGCACATTAAGCAGAATTTCTATAAGGATTCGTAGCCAAACTGAAGAATATCCAACAAAATATAAGCTGCCATGTACTTTATCTTCCCAAAAGAGATAGCTGCATACTGTGGACAGAAAACAGCTGATAAGAGTGCAGTCATCCGCTGTGATTAGGAATTCAAGTAATAACCATTGTTCAATAAAGTTTTCTTAAGTATTTGAACTGTAAAGAATCTAGCCTTCATTTGTCAGTTTTTTATGGTGGTAAGACAGTATATTCTCTCACCCCATGTTTGTGTTTGGTAGAACACGTTTTTAACCTTTTTGGAAGGAGAAGCAAAACCAAACTGCTGTTTGAAATGGGTATGAGGTATTCGTAACTCATGTTAAAGTAATTTTACTTTACAACTTGGAATTGAAGTTGTATTCTTTCATAAGGCTATCATACTTAAAGAATGTGTGTGTATATTTATATATATATATATATTTACCCATCTACTCTATTTTCCTCCTAGCCTGATGTAAAAATCCAAATTGTGACTTAGCTAACTAATCATTCTATACAGTAGACAAAGGAATATATTTTAGTTTGCTGAGAGTTTCATCCCAGGACAGGAATTCATCCCAGAATACTGTTGCTCATTTTAGAGAAAAGTTATTATACTATGACCATATTCTCCATGCTGTTTCTCCAGTGCTTTGGGTTTGCATGTTTTCTAATCTATGAAATATGTTTAGCAAAGAATGAAATAATGGAAAATTAGATTACCAGTTAGGGTGGGAATGTGCTCTGTTTCTTTGCATCTGCTCTTTTTTTTTCCTCTCACCTTCTTCGACAAACCATAAAGGAGGACTGCCAGGCTCAAGACCTGGCATTCCCCCTCTCCAACTAAGTAACCTCTAATAGCTCTGCCTCTCAAAGTCAAAATATTGATTGGGGAAACTCTGAATAAAGCACTTCAGAACAGGACTGAGAAGAGAGCATCTGTGATTGAAAACAAGTGTCCTTATTAGTTTTTTCATGGGAACTAACCTAAAGGAGATTTTATTGCTCAGCTGTGAAATCAGAATTACCATCCACATTCCATTCCCCAGCCCCCCACTGCCAGTTTAGAGTTTGGATTACATCCTGCAGTCTAGCCATGGAAAGAAAAATTATGCGGTTTTAGCATCAGATAAGCACCTTACTTCCTTGTAGGAAATGGTCTGCCATATCTTAAGATACAGTCTGCACTTTCTATTATATACAGGGAACACAAAGAGTATGCAGCTTACTTTTTTAGAAAACACTTCATTCAGTTCGTCACCCATTACTTAAAGTAGCAAAAAACCAGAGTAGCTGGGGTGCAGTGACTTCTGATAAATTACTAAACTAGAAGAAACCTTAAGCAGTAATTTATAAAAGGATTTTTTCTTTCTCTTAAAAATTTCCACGACAGAGAAGTTTTAACCAGAAATCTTTGGAAAAGTTTGTTATTTGCAAGCATTCCAGAATGAAGGCAGGATATATAAGCATGGTAGCAATTGACATCCTAATTTGATGATTCCAAGGATGCTTACCTCATCTATCAGATACTGACACTGAAATAACAGTGATGACATACGAATAGATGAAATTTTTGCCTCTGAAACACATCGCTTCAGTTCTTTGCCATACAGGTTCTCATCCTTGACCAGGTAAATGTCCTTATGTAGTGGATATGCTGTGTTTCCATACCTTGTTTTCTGAGTTCCTCACACATGCTGAAATGGAAGTAAGAACAATGGCTAAACTAACCAATTTTCTGGTTTTGGGAATAGACTTAAGTAAAGCAGTGGAGGCCTTGGCTGAAAACCAGAGTACTTGGAGCACTACTCAGTACCTAAACAGCTTTAATTTTTCTAATTATATGACTGGTTTAGCTGCCAGTGCAGTTCTTCAGCTGATAATTTCTCTCACTGACCTGCTCATCAAGAAAAAAGCTCTGATTCAGATAGCTGTGTTTGGCTTCACAAAGGGAGAAAAAGAAAATGATTATGTCACATTATTCCAAGTGTAATAAGAAAACTTAGAAAGTAAAAAAGGCATTTACCCCAACAGACCCAGTAGCTCTATCTGTAAAAACTGATCCTCTCTGAGATGCTTAGGAACAGTGATTCTGTTGGCAGTGAGCTACTGAATGTAAATGAATGTCTTGGAACTTCACATGAACTGCTGAATCTCCTATTTAATATGAACTGAAAGGTTAAAAGTTATTTTATGTATCAAGGATAGGATCTTCCAAAAGTTCAATGTGCAAAATTATTACTTCTAAAAGAAAAAATTCTTGTTTACTTGTAAAAAATACTGAACAGGTGGTAATACCCAGCAAGAAGCTGTTTCACCTAGAGTTGTTGGGGCATGCTTATTCAATGGGTATAATCATAAGAATGATCTCAGTATCAAGGTATTTATCAAATCTAAACACTTCAAGATTTGGGATCCAATCTAGAAAAGCAGAGCAGTAATAACAGATGCTTTCTTTCTTTTTCATTTTTTTGTAGTATCCCTTCATTCTTCTATTTTGAGTTCATGCTCTCCTAACACGGTTCGTAAGATTAAAGAGATAGAGAAATAGTGTCATGTTGAGTTCTACAAAGTTTTGGCATTTGAAGCCATTTCACCTTTTTTTACTGGTGGCTTTCTTGTCTGCCAGAAAAACTTCTACAGTCCAAAGGGCTAACAGATTATAGGCAAAATTTCCATGTATTCATATGCAGCCTGTTGTTCGATTGGGTTTTTGTTGTTTCAGTTTGGTTTTGTAATTTTTTGTTGGAGTTTGGGTTTGTTTTTTTTTCTTTGACAAAAGCAGTAAAATTCTTATATGTACAACTGATTGTGCCTAAGACATTTTATAGGACAGATATCATAAGTGAAGCAAATCTGAGAGGAAATTATTCCATTTACAAGTTGCATTAATTCTTTTTACATCTAGGACAATATGGAACTGAAAGCATGCCCAAACATCTGCCACAAAGAGCAGCAAAGCTGATATTTCTGTCTTGACAAAGCACACAGAAGTAATTTACAAATTTGAACAACACCTCTGTAAGAATTGTAAGACTGTCTTTAGGACACTTTGGGAGATACAACATGTGCAAAATTGAGAAATACTTGGGGTTTTTCATTAGGAATTTCATAACAGAAGCAGGGTAATATGTCTTGTTGCTTTATCATTTGACAAACCTGCACCTTTTACTTAAAGCAGCGCTAGCTCAAGAATCAGAAACAGATTTGAAGTATAGGACAAGTCAGTGCTTTGAGCACCGTTTCCTTAATAAAGCCTTTGTGCACTTCTGCATTATTTTGTTACTCTTCTCACAAATTGTCTTACAGTGCGTTCTTAGAAATTAGAGGCTTCTCCCCATCATGTAATTAGTGTTTTAAAAATAAAGCCGAGGCTTCATGTTTTTTGTGAAGGGAGAGTGAAACTTACAAGCCATGTTTATCTTATTATGAGGCTGCTGTAAAGATGCTCTATAAAGCAGATGTACTTTGCAAATTAGAAGTTGAAGTCAACCCTTATACTGCCTTAAGGTGGTTTCCATTTTATCCTGTAGAAAAATTTGTGGTTGATGAAATCAGGTATGACTTGAATACAGCGCTAAGACAATACTATCTTTTTGTAAGACTTTTTAAAAAATTGTTGTTTATTAAAACTTGTGTATCTTTGCACTGTTATGTTTTCATCTCTCTTGGTGGATGTAATTAATCTTTGCCATAGGAGCTTGCAAGTTTTTGAAATGCTAACTCATGTTTCCCTTCAGTTACTATATCATGATTTTTATTAATTAAATCGATACTAGCAATTTCCAACTGTTTAATTCTGCCCTGCAATGTTCCCACATATTGGTACTGACTATTTTTTTAGTTAGGTGATTAAGCAGTGTAACCCACAGGGTTTCCAATTACTTCCCACATTCCAGAACATTTTTGATAAACATATAAAGCCCTCTGTTCTGTGGCTTCATCCACTGAAACACAGGGACAAAAAGTGATTAAAAATTGAAATGCTGAGGAGGCTGGTTGACATCGAGAATAAGAGGGTGATTTTTTACATATTCCCTTTTGAGATTCAACCTCAGGTCTTAAAAGGAATTACTTTTCTGATTTTTTTTTCCAATTATGCTTAGCACACATTACAAGACCAGGACACCCACTTTGAGGCTCTTCGAGTTTAATTGTCATGTTCTCATCATTCAGTGAATTCAGTCAGCAAGGTTACAGAAGCACAGAATCACAGAATGGCTGAGTTGGAAGGGACCCATAAGGACCATCAAGTCCTGGCTCTGCACAGGAAAACCCCCAAGAGTCACACCTTGTGCCTGAGAGCATTTTCCAAATGCTTCTTGAACTCTGTCAGGCTGGTGCTGTGACCACTCCCTGTGGAGCCTGTTCCAGTGCCCACCCCCTTGTGAGGAAGTTGTAACTGCTGTGAGCCCTCCCCTCAGTGTCTTTTTCTCCAGGCTGAACAAACCAAGTGACCTCAGCTGCTCCTCAATACTATAGAACAACTATTTAGAATAAATGGATCCTTGCAGAACATCATCATCACTGTTTTTCATGTAAGGAGATAACTCTGAACTTTTGTTCCCTATAAATAAACTAAAACTGTTCTGCTTACTGTTTGAAAGACTAACTGGTTAGTTTGAGGTCACCAAAACTTTACTATTAAGTTGCAAATGAAGCGGTATGTTATAAAATCTGCTATTAGTATTCTGTTTATTGTTCTTGTACTTGCTACTACAGTCTCTACTTGTAATGAACATCTGATTTTGATGTCAAGTCCATAATTCAGGTATTCTTAATATTTCATAACAGGAAGAAAGACCCAAGGAATTCTGTTAATTACAGGAATTATTGAGTAAAAATAGCAATTCCACCAAATTTTCACAAGGTATGAATTTGGCATGGTTAAAATATGCATTTGACTTATAGATATTATTTCTTGGTGGACACAGAAAGAAGCAATTTAAAAAATTCTTTGTAGTTAAAAGGTCCAAATTGGGTAGAACCATTGTAAGAAATAGATATATTTACCAAAAAAAAAAAAAAAAGAAAAGAAAAAAAAAAAGAAAAAGAAAAAAGAAAAAAATGTTGTTATAATCATTCTAATCAGGAAGGTTGTTGAAATCATGCAGTGAAACAGGAAAAGTTTCTATTGAAGAAGAACTTCTCTGGAAAAGTCGGTCTGGATTTTATTGAAAGATTGAAGACAGCCTATTCATCAGTTTATATTCTCTCCTTGTCTTTGCTTTTTGTTATGTCATAAACCAGGAATATGATATCCAAATGAGTACAGAATGAACACCTTTTCCCCTTCTCTGCTTTCCCAAACATCTTTAGGTGTTTGGTTTTTTTCCTTAGTGTCAGAACAACATTAGTGTTTAGAATCCCCAATACCAGCAGAAGAATATTTTGTAAAATAGAAAACATGTAATGAGAAAAACTCAATGTGAACTGTGTGAAGAGTAGAATATATTAGTGCAAACCTTTTACGACTTAAGAAATCAGAAGATTTGATAGTCAATTTTGTTGTTTGACTGTTCTGCTGTCATCTCTACTGTTTGCCTTTTGATCTGATCTTAGGGATGAATATAGTAATCTAAAAATACGTTATTCTCTAGACTGTGTTACAGGAATTAATATGTATATGGACTTAGTGATTTGGTTCACATGAATGGGTTTCTGTGGCTTCTGATGTATATGTCATGGATTAAAATTTTTACACTACACAAACAGCAATAGAACATTATTACCTCCATTCTGTTTTGAATCATTTGTGGAAGAATACGTGCTTTATGCCTCATTTGCTGCAAAATTTATTTTATTGTAGTGTTTAATTAGTGAGTAATTCTGCCATTTGTGGCAAATGGCCAAAATATTATCTTCTGTTTTTAGACTGCCACTGTTTAGACAAAGTAGATTAGGCAGAATTTATCAAACTAGTGTATTCATTACCAGTTTGTGGAAATTGGTGGAGATTTTCCCTTGAATTATTTATCTAAAGTATTGGTTATAGAAATGAAGTATTTTGAATAGAGTATAACTTTATGACTGAATTTGAAACTAAGAAATAAGAGAAAGTCTACGCTTTTGAATACAGGAGTAAACTTTCACAGTGTTTTAATGAACAAACAGAAATAAAATAGGTATTGTCCCTTGAGATGCTCTTAAATCAGTCATATTGCTAAACAGCTTTTAAGGGATTCCAGCACTAAGTCCTATATAGATAGCAAGAAATGTTTACTTGAAGAAGAAAAGCTTCAGTAAAGCTGCATTTTGGTACCAATTTTTTTTTTTTTCCCTTCTCAGGTAGCTTGCCTTTGGTGAATTAGCAAGCTTAGTAGAGATCAACTGCTATAGGCTTTTCAGAACTTTTCTAATTCCTCTGACAGGGTGCAAGTGGGCATTGCAATGCTACATAGCAGGTTTCATTAAAGATAAATAAGTATGGAACCAGCAATTCATTTCTAGTGTTTGTTTTTTACTTCTCTAAATACAGTTAGTGCCCAGAGTTTTCAAAGCAAAGAATATGCATTTCTAAAATGTCTCTTCCGTATTTATGCTGTGGCTACCACATTTGTATAAACAGAAAATTGCTCCATTCATGCTTTATTAGCTCTTCTTTTGTACCACAGCCTTGACCCCAGTCATCATAAATTGAGAAATAGTGGGGAACTAATGGAGACAGATGGGAATATGGCTTGCCATTTACTCAAATTGGTAAAGTAATTAACCTCAAGGTGCTGGTTTGCAAGAAAAATTGTTGGAATATCTCAGAGCGCTGGTAAACAGACTCCTGCTTTAACCACTTCTGACAACTGCATCATAAACTAGACTTATTCTGTTCAATTGACCTGTCAACGTCTTGAGTCCAAATAAAGATTTGTATTACAATGCACTTGCTGAGAAGTGGGAAAACACTACTGCTGTTTCTTTTCAAATGGGTTGCTGTTCTTACCCTGCTAGATAGGAGCTGGAATGTCATATATTCATACTTCAGCCATTATATTCCTTAGAAAACTTCCATTACTGATTGTGTGACAGCTTTGTGACAGCAGATGGTAGTCATTTGGCTAGAGAAAATGAAATGAAAAAACATGGGCCAGACTGACTGGGCTCATTTAGAACAGCAGTGGACAGAGGCCAGATCGAGTTTTTATTTATCGAGGGACATCATGTAATGAAGTCAGTTTCTTTTATTTTTCCCCTTTCTCTTTTTTCCCCCTTGCAGATTGAGCGAATAAGATAGATTTTTTTAACATATTATTACATAAATCAAGAGTAGTCTTGTAAACAGGAATATTTTATCAAAAAACCCTCTTCCACATGAGAGTTTTCAAATTCTTGTAAGTTCTTTCTTCATCCATTTTTTTATTCCTCCCTCTCAATTTAATGGAAGCATCATTTAGATTTATTTTGGGCCCATTATCAGCACAATATTATTTTTTGAAAACAGCAAGTTAAATTTTTAGGGGGCATTCTGTAAGTTGGTTTATCTGGGTTTAGCTCAGTAACTGGAGGAGTTTGATCATTCAAAGTCATGCAGTTCTTTATTTCCCATGTTCCTATTTGCAACTGAAGCAGTCCTGATATAAAAAAAGATGTTTTTGATAATGGCATAAAATGTATCTGGAAGGCATATGTCAAGGGAACCTACGGGGTAATCTTCATCTAGAGTAAATACAGCCATTCAAGACAGATGAAAACTGGAAACATAGTGTGGTATCTCAATTTGATGAAAACTCAATTGGTTCAGAAGCTTTCAAGGAGCACTCATTCGTAACTTCTGCTCCCCTAATTTATCCACGGAAAACTACAATGGCATCCAGTAATGCCTTGCTGCATAATGCTGCTTCACTATGATTTTGACCACAGTAATTTAAACAATTTTTTTAGGTATCTGTTCTTATGAATTTCAGGATTTTAGGAAACAAACCACCTCCAGGTGAGTGGAATAATAGAGTTTAAAATACATTTCTTTTTCTCAAATATAAATTTTTCAGTAAATAACTATTTCCCTAATAATGCTCCCTAAAATCAAATTTCTCAGTAGGCATTGTGATTTAATAGTTCATGCATTTTATATCAAGGTAGTCTTCTTTGAAATGTGTTATGAGTTCAGAGACTGCCAAGGATTATTTGTCAGTGTCACCTGCACTGGTGCATTTCCATTATTGGATTAAAGATTTGTTAATGTGTAATTGATAAAGAAAACACCAAGCAGCATTTTGCAATGATGGGTGGTGGTTTAGAATAGTATTTTATATTTTTCTCCTGACAGGCATAACATTATATGGGTTTTTTAAACCACTGTGTTCATAGACACAGAAATCTCATTGAGTCCTTTGATCAGCCTTCCTCAGAACTGTGTTGGTGAGTTCACAGCACCTAATCCATGTTTTCAGTCAGAGTTAGTGATTTTTAAATCTGTCGTCAAATTATACTCTATTTCACGACCTCTCAAGGAGACACACAACAACCTGTGGAAAACAGCATAAGCCAACAGCACTTGTAATTGCAGGGATAGAGTTGGGTAAATTATTTAACTCTGAGAAGATATGCAGGTTAAACATATTTGTTACCTGTGTTGTTTTCTTCTGGTTTTGAACATTTTAATTTATAATCAAACAAGAAGAACAGATGTAAGAGTTGTAATTTAATCATTTTATTGCTATCTTTGTATATTTTGAAGAATTAGGTATTGTACTCTTGGGAAGCCATATTTTATGCCTAGTTGGAAAAATGAATAATGTAATAATATGCAAAATGTGAAGTTTTAGAACTTCGCTACTGAGTAAGGCATATAAACTAATGATCTAGTTAAAGTCCCTTGTGCACCATAATAAATATGGACTAAATTTGTCATTATAGCTTTAGACAGAGGTTTCAGGCTACAGATTTAATTATATCCTTTTTTAATATTCATACTTCTAAACTGCATAATTCCTTTCTACTGTAAAACTGCGTGTTATATTAAAACAAACAAAAATGGCAGATCACTAAATGGATATTAATGTGGAGTCAATAGGCATTTAATTTCTGTGGAGAACACTGCAAAAAAGGAGAGCGTAAGCTTTGTGTTGCTCAGATCTTTTCTTAGATGCCCATCGTTTGTACAGAGAGACTGCCTCGTGGTTTAGTGCCAACTTTTGTTGTAGAGGTTAATTAGTTATTTATGGAACTCGTAAAGGACAGAGGGGCAATACAGAATACCTTTTGTTTGCCATTTAGAAACAGTGATTATTGAAAAGCCTAATTTAGTCTCCATATGATACAAGAGTTAGCTGAGACTAGCTCATCTCATATTCAGTCAAGATTGCTTAATAGTGTCCAATTATTGATGACAATTAATAATGGCTGAATAAAATATCAGCACAGTAGACTGTTTAGTCCATGCTTCCAAACTCTGTAATATATGCTCTAGTAACTTGAAGACTTTGTTTCCTTTACAGTATGCAGTTGAACTGATTCTCAGATTAGGACCCATCCACTTTCATACTCCTGTAGGTACATGTAAAATAAATGAAGAGAAAAAAGATATATATCTAAAATTGACAATTTTTATCCCATTTATTCTCTTGAGAAGGCCTTTAAATGCAACCAGAGCAATGAAGAAGTAAAAGGATAGCAACAACAAATGTGAAGATAAGAAGGAGGGGGAGCAATAACATACATTTTAATGAGAAATAAGAAAATGAATATAACATTTTATGGGGAAATAGAAGGAAAATTCAAGCCAAACAATTAATTACTCAGTATAGTTCCTAATAATTTACTATTTGGGTTGGCTCATTTGGGAAGAATGGGTTGCAAAGAGGCTAAAGAGCTCTGTACCTCTTTGGGTAAAGTCACAGTGGATACGTTACTCCCGTGTTTATATATTGTATAAAATATTGAAGTTGGCTGATATGTTTGAGCCAGTCAGGTCCAGGGTTCAAAAATAAGTGTCTCATCTAGCACACAGAGCTGGTTTTGGGTGTGAAAAAGGTGTTCATGACTTTCAAATCAGCAGTGATGGTCTTTGATTTCTCACTGCCTGCTTAAGTGATCCTATTTCTTGTTCTTCCTTTGGTTGCAAATGCACTAGCTAAGAGAAAGCTAACACTTTCTGAAGAAAAAAAATGCTTTTTCTAAAAGAGGAAGAATTCTATGGGTGATTGCAGCATATTTTTCAGGTGGCTTTCAGATACAGATAGTGAATGATCTAGGGTTAGTTTGGCATTATTTTTTCTATTATTTATTATTGTAATTATTTTTTGTCTTGCTTCTTCGTACTAAAATGCTTTTATTTTATCAGAGGGCATATTAGAAACATTTTTACATATTTATACATTTTCTTATTATGCAAATTGCCAAGAGCTATCACAAAGGTGAAGGAGAGTTAAGAATAAAGGTAAGGGGACTATTCTGGCAGACGGTCATTCTGTGGCTGTACAAAGGACATATTTTGTCAGTCTCAGAACTAAAAATTTAAATCAGAACATTTCTGTAGGGATGTTACTGGCTGCTCCTGGGATGGACTGAAGAAAGAGGAAGAAGACTGTTTTCTGGTTAATCCCTCGATAGAGTTATCCATTAAGGCTGGCTGAAATAGCAACATTTTCAGTGTTTCTTTGTGAATGCAGCTTTGTCTTACTACTGAGTTATCAGCATTGATAATTCTGCTCATATTCTCTTGATTTTTTTTAAAAAATGGCTGTTTTCTTATTATAGGGCTAAATATTGTAATCATGCAGCCACATAAAAATGCAATCTGAAGTTCAGAAATAATTTCTGAGGGTCTAAATAATAATTTAATACACTAGTGATGTGAAAAGCTGAAAGTTTGTAATTAATCAAAGCCAAGGTAATAGTCATAATCATGTGTACTGTGTCATTGCCTAATTATTGACCAAGGAGTGGGTCAGTTGTTACAGATGTTGGGTGAATACAAAGCAACACAAAGGCAGCTTCTGAGAGTTTACAGTTTAAACACTATGAAATGAAAACTTAGAACAAAAATTCTGTAATTTTTGGGGGAGTATAAAATTTAGATGTTAAGGATCCCTCCAGCATGAATATTAAAACTGTGGAACTCTAAAAAGATGTGAATTTATCAGTCAAGGATGAAAGGTGGCATAAATTAGGGACAACAGGTGACCAGTCAGTCGGATTATAGTCTACAGTTTAAAACCTCTTTGAATTACTAATGAGCCTTTTTGAAGAAGCAACATAGCTTGCAATTTAAGAACACCACCTTCTGTTGGTATTGCCCAACATATCAAATCTTGAATATACATCATTTGGCCATGTCTAGACATTGCAGTCTTTTGGCAAAGGAGATGAATGAAATGCAATGCATTATAAAGATGCGCTTTAGATTGACACTACCATCTGCCCATAACAAAATTGTCCCAATTACAAAATATGCACTTACTATCACAGCAAGAACCATGGAACTAGCTTGACATACAGAAGGAGGATGTTATATTATTAGACCAAAAGTGAGTAAAAAGATATTTTAATCACTCAGAAATTCAATTCTCTTTAAGCATTAGATAACTGAATTTTGTCTGTTGTGATCAGAGTCCGTTTCAGTTCCCTCTTGTATAGTAGCTTATGCATCCCATTGGATACGTGTACATTTTGATGTACTTCGATGTTTTTTAGTTCTTTTCTTAGACAGGAATGGACACCAAAATTTAGTATACTTTTCTTTGTCTATTTTGTTTTCATTCATTTCTCTTTGGTTTTATATCCTCTAGGGTTTGTCTATTTTTTTATTATTATTATTTTGTTTCTCTTTTCTTGCATTATGTGATTTTTCTGTTCTTAGTCCATACTGTGCTGCGAGAGAATACCAAAGTACAGACCAATTTCTATTTCACTAGGAGAATCTGATTTCTGACATATCTTCAAAGGAAGAAGGAAATATTTAAGGGCATTTCTACTCTTTGAAAAAAAATATTATTAATGTGTTCAGGCAATGTTAACACTGGTTCTGGTCTGAGATCAGCATAATATTTACTATGATATTTTGTCTATCAGGTTCTATTGGTTGATGCTTAAAACTTTCAATCAGAAAATCAAACCTAACAATTTTTTTAAAGAGTGTCTTTGGAAGCCCTGCTGAATATGCGTAGACTGCTGACTGTTTTCCTGACCAAATTAAATATCTGACCAGGAAATAACTTTTAACTGCACTGAATATGGTTAAATACTATATCAGGATTCCTCCCTGCATGTCAGGTCTTTTCCAAGGTCACCTAATTAGAGTTGTTTACAACAGCCATTTGCCTCCACCTGTGCTGTTATTGATATATATAAAGAGCTCTTCCTTGCATGGAACAATGTGTCAGCCAGGTAGCCACAAAAAATTGCTGAGCAAAGGGAAAGTGTCTCCAGAGCACTGACATACAGTAGTTACTCCAGCTTAGAGTGCTTGGCATGTTTTCCTAATAGTTTCGTTTCCACATGGCTTTACCTGACCATAAATACCATATTTTAGAGCTGTAGTGATTTTTTGGTAACTTTTGTTACTACTCTTTCCAGTTAAACAGAATAAATTACTCAGCCATGAGCTCAAAAATACCTTAGTATTTTGTTAAGAAAGATGGTTGTGACGGCTGTTGCCAGGTTGTTTCTCCTATAGACTGGGAAATAAACTGTTCAATTCACAACAAATTTCTTGGGTGGATGTTCTTGGAAGCATAATAGGGTTAGCATTTGCACATTTTGGCATTTAACGTCAGGTGTATGAAGTGGGGGTTTCAAGAAGACAAGAAAGTACTTTAACACAATTAAGAGCAGAAGCCTGTCTTGTGGTCTTTGCATTTTCCCTCTCTGTCCACTGATATAGCCAAGGGAACTAAGAGGCCTAACTTTGATCTGATGTTAAAACATGATGTTAAAATATGATGTTTATATTAGTCAAAATAAGTACCACTCTTCAGACATCCTTGGGGGTCTTACTGCAAAATAGGTGTGTGCAAAATAGTGTGCTGAGAATTCACATTTGTGCTCACTGCAAGCAAACATTCCGATCCTCACAAGTACTTGTCTGCTAAAAATGGTCTGCTAGTGTCCTGTTTCTCAGGTGACAGTGACAAACCTGAGAATTTTTGCTGACATACAAGAGATGGAGAATTTCAAATGGAAACTAGAAAGTCACCCTTAAGCCCTGTTCAGATTCATCTCTTTTTTAAGAAGTCACAGGTTTCAAGTCATTGGGCACTGATAGTGCACACTTTTCACTAACAGAGCATTATCCTACATTTCTTTTCAACTTTTTGAACTGATAACTGCATTTGCAGCAAAAGTCAAGGCACATCTTGTAAAATTGTCACACAAGAGGTGCCATTTCATCATTTTGGTGGGTCCTTTTTCCTAATGTAACAGTAAGTGTAACACAACTAAATGAAATAATGACAGTTTTGTCTCAAAAAATGTGACATGAAATCAGTTTGAGTAGTGCTTTTTCTAAGGAGGGGAAGAATGCAAGAAGGAATAGTTTAAAATGGGGAAAAACATTCCCCTCTTAGCCACAGTAGGCTGTCAGCTGCTGAATCTGTGTTATTTTCAATTAGGCTCATCTAATGCCTGTGTATAAAGGAGGCATATGTCACTTTGCTAGAGACACTGTGAGGTGCCTCAGTTAACAAAACCTCCAATACCTTTGACTTAAGAAGCAGCCAAATAGCTCAGCATTATTGCATTTCTCATTTTAAAAGTATTTTTAGGTCTTGCTGTTAAAACTTTGTTCCCGATAAATTATGAGCCAGTAAGATGGGGTTTTACTAAGCTTCTCATGTATACATGAAATACTGTCTTTATATAAGAAAATATCCTGAAAACAATTATGTATGTGAGCAAATTTACTCTTTCCAGCAAACCCAGGGGTTTGATAAACTGAGCTGTAAAAAAATCCACCTTAAAAATGTTCCCTTTTTAAAGTCAGAGTATGCTTGAATGAGTTCACTTAGAGAGAAAATAACAACCATGTTAAAAGCTTTAACAAAGAGTATATTAATTGAAAATGCATGAAATTTTGTCTTCTAAAAAGTTAGTTTTGAATATTAAATGCATATGATTTAACAGATATCATATGTAAGCAGGGCTTATTCCTGTTATTATGCTCTGTGGCATTTGCTCTGTGATGCTGCTTGAGTCCTTTTATACAGAACATCATTACATTTTGCTAAATACTGTTTGATTATTTGTGCATAACTATACTAAATGGCAGCTCTCTACAGCATTTGTCAAGCTCATGAATAATCCAAGTCAGTGTTCCTGGACCTTGATGAATTTCTCATGTTAAAGGGATTGAAGTGGATGGTGGCTCATCTGCACAAGTCATATGTCACCTGCTAGAGATGAAAAAAGATCTTTTTCTATCTAAGGAAGAGAATTGTCCTTCTGGTTCACTGAACTGAACTTTGTGTTTAAGTTCACATTTTAAAATGACTGGAGACATGGAATCTGGGAGCTTCTTTATCATTTACCCCACATTTTGCCTTTTCCCCATACCCCAAACTGTTGTCTGTCTTCCCTCCACTAGAGCAGACGTTGTTTTCACCTTTCTAGTTTGATCAGCCTGCAAGCAGATGTTCTTATGTAATTTTTAATTAATTGATTTCTTCCTTGGAGGGTTTTGGTTCATCTGTTTTAAGTAGATACCTTAACGTAAAAACAAAACAAAACAAAACAAACCCAAAAAAAAAACCAAAAAAAAAGAAAAAAAAAACCTCAAAACTACATGTGTTTGCTGTCTTGTGAACTTCAAAATGAAAATATAGTAAAATATTTCAGTGAAATTAAAACAACTCTTAAATAAGTTGAAAACATTATGCATTATCTACAAATATCTTAGCTAAAATGTATTCATTATGTGTGCTGTTTGTATCGATCTCATTCCACCTCAGTGCCACTTCCTCCTGTTCATCCTCAGTTTTAGAGTTCCACAGCCTCATTTTCTTTCTTCCCCCAAAAGAGAGGGAGTTTGAGAAATAGGAAAAGATAGAAGAAGAATATCTGAAGATAGTACTTTCCTCTGCCTTCTTTCTACTTCTTTTTTTTTTTTTTTTTTTAAGACCTGTAATGTTCTTTTATTTAGTCGATATTGAAGGAACAACACTGAAATGAGAAGTAACATTAAGACCATTATTTACTTAGCAGAAAGACAAGGAACACTTTCTGGTGTTATACAGTTCCTCAAGATATTTCCTAAGCACAAAAAAGGCCTTTTCATGCTAAGGACTGGCGAGGGTGTTATAATTAGAAAAATTAATCCCTTGTGGGTTATAATCACCTGTTAAGTCACTTGATTTGTGGACATACTTGCTCTTCAGTCCTTTCATTGTGCCAGTTAAATGGGCTGACACCTCAGCTGACTGCCAAGATCATCATCTTGTCAGAGCTACTCCAATTCAACCTACCAGCCAAACCACAGATTTGAGCATTCCCAACTGGATTTCATTTCATATATACTTGGTTACTTGAACAGAGCAAGGGTAAGTTTTGCCATCTCTCCTTAATTTAACTTAAATATCTTTTAGGAAAAGTTAATTTGTTTTTCTAGCATGATAGGAGAATAAGGTTGTCTAGAATAGTGTAGGGAGGGAGATAAGCAGCTAGAAGCAGCCATCTTTCAGGTAACATAACTGGATTTTAAAAGACATGCATCCATATTCTCACCCTCCACATTATATGTTATTACAGTTTCATAAATATATGGAGATCTGGATGTCTGTGAACCAGAGGTCTGACTGGGATTCTCTAGGCTTTTAAATGTGAAGAACTTCATAAGGAAATAATTTTATAACAACAAGAATGATGGAGATCTGAAACTACGCAAAAAAAAAAAAAAAATGCATCTGTACTGGTCCATACATAACCCAGCCACCTAAAAAAGTCATCTAACAAGTCCATTCACATCCACTTTTACAGGTTTGCTTCTGTCAGCAATAAAATGAGAACCTCAAGCCAGAACAGATCAGTTTACACAAATGACTAATAACAACCATCCTCCTCCTGGAACTGTCAGGGGGCAGCAGAGTGAGGACATTCCTTTCCCCTTGAAGTCCTTCTTCACACAAGCTTTTCAGCTATGATTAGACATGATAAGTAGGAGGACTTTTGTGCTAGTGCATAAAATATACCTGTCATAAGTATAATTGAACATAAAGTATTATGAGAGAGGAGAGCTCCATTTTCTGAGAGACTGAAATATTTCCAACACAGAAGCTATGGCTTTCTGGACAGAAAGGAGCTAAAATGTTTCAGTCCCTAACTAAAACGCATATAATCTTTGTGTTTCTCACTAAAATCTTTATGGAAATCCCATTAGGAAACATAAACCTTCTAGAAATCTATACTTTAACTACATTTTTTTCCTGCACCTTTAAGGTATATAGTCCTTTATTTAGTTTAACTGTGTTGAATTGCTGATGAGGAAATGTATTTATTATTCTTGAAATATGTCTTGTGTAGCTACCTTTCATACCAGAAGGTACGTATAAGTAAAAGGTAACTAATTGTTTAGAAGCTGATCTGACAGAGAGGAGATACTGGGTCAGAGAGGTCTGATCCTACATGAATTGGCAGAGGGAAGGTATGTGGGCTGTGTTTGGTTCCTGGACTTTTTGAGGATTTGTAGGAGAAATGAGCTGTGGATGTTGTGCTATGACAATAGTGACATGTGGTAACCTTCTCCGTTTAATAGGTATTTACAGAGTAGGCAGTGAAGAGAGCTGTGCACTTTGCATATAAAGAAAGAATATAACAAAGAAAGGTATGTTGCTAGGATCGCAGGGTAATTCAGAGTAGAAAGGGCTTCAGGGAGATCTCTAGCTGATCTTCAAAGTAGCATCAGTATGAGGTCACACCAGGTTATTTGATGTTTCATCAAGTCTTGTCTTGAAAACCTCACATATCACATCTTGAGATGCCCTTAACCATATTTAATTAGCAATAATGAAAAATGTGTTAATTTTTCTTTGCAAAAAATCTTCTTTGGCTCATATAACACACTTCATTGCTGCTCTTGAGATCCAGCATTCTCCCTCAGAGATGAGACAAAAATTTTTGGTAGGTCAATCTTTCTATTTCCATGAAAAAATAAGCGTGATTTATAACAACCCTGAGAAGGGAATTCAGTTTTCAAAATGCTTTGTGCTGTCAGTGCATGTTCTGGACTAAGCAAGCTTCTGATTAGCTCTGAGCTCCATTGGCAACATTCAATTTTTTTCCAAACCCTTCCATGATCTAGGAGGTTTGAATCAAATGGCACAGATTTGAGACAGTCTATAATTCTGATATTGCAAATATGCTTCAGGCTCTGTAGCATTTAAGGTCTTTTGAATAGATCTGAATTACTGATTTTATTATCTGATCATTTAGAGGAAACTAATTGAAATACAGCCCTAAATATGGACTTAATTTCTGCTTTCCCATTTTGACAGTGATTTTTCACTCTAATCTAGCAATCTAATACTTCTGGTGAGAGTCGATGCTGGGCATATATAAAATTAGTTCTCTTGTTTTTTATTTATTGTGCTCTTGAAAATATAGTGGCAAAAATCAGTAACAGTTTAAGGCAGCAGGTAATTTTTTAAAAACAACAAAAAAGAGACAAAAAAGTTGGGGTGGAATATGGAAAAGAACTTGGAGGAGACTCTTAAATTTTTGCCAGGTACCAGAATCTGCACTCAATTTCCATGTTCTTCTGGTCCCATTAAATACCAGATACACAACACAGATACTACTGGAGCAGCGTTGGTTATTTTGTAGTGCTTTACTTGGCTGTAAAAAGCAGACAGGCTGAGGTTATAAGAACTGTTTAAGATCTGAAATATTTTTGTTCAGAAATCTGACATGATTTGCTAGTTGTGACAACTGGTTTGACAATGACCAGTGATTTAGGTCTACCTGTAATAAGTGTATTAATCTGAGTTAAAACACAGTGATCTGTCATGTTTAGAGATACCTCAACAGCTGGCTGACTTGTCCTCTGTCAAGCTAGTTTGTCCTGTGCAAATCTTCTGTCAAGTATGGAAAAGAACTGTTGAGAGAAAATTACATGGCAGTTTCAGAGTTAGTGATGAATTTTTCACCCAACATACCAGCTGTGCCAGCAACACTATATTTTTGTGGTATTAATCAAATATCTTGCCTGGAGCACCTTCTCTTTTCCAAAGACTAGAAGATGAATCTGTCAAACAATTTCACTGGGATTTGCCAAGAGTATCCTAAGCTCAGGTCCATGCACTTCAAAAGTTTGAATAATGCTTTTAGGGATGTTGTTCTGAAAGCAAAAGTCCTGTGGTATACTCTTACTATATGCATGAATTCAAAGCCTTTGTTACAGTGCACATGATGAAATTAAGGAGTTTGCCATAAGGCAAAGTACACAAATGTTCCAGTTGCTGACTTACATCCTTGTGTTTATTTTTAGTTATGGTTCTGCAATTAGCAAAGTACAAGAACAGTAGAAAGCCACAGAGTTATCCAGACACTTTTTCTGCAGGTGGAGGAAATTCAGACAAGGTTAATAAATACAAATATGTATTCTATTCTTTTATCAATATATTGCATATTTTCATTAAAAGTATAAACGGTAGAAAATTCAAGATTGTAGGTTTTCATAAATAAAATAAATTTTATTTTAAGTGCCACAGAATAGAAGTGTATTTTTATCATTCCCCATCATTTTAATACTGAAATTTTAATTAAAAATTAATAGACCATTTAATATGTGAACATTAGGGCACAAACACAGCAAATATGAGAAATTATAGATTCCTTCTCAAGGGTAACGACAAATATTCTTTTGCATTTATGTGCATGTATGCCATTACATATGCTTAGTGACACCAAAGGTGTGCTAAATGATTTCATAGCTTAAAGGCTGGCAGCAAAGTTGAGCTTACTTAGCACTCAAAACTAACAAAATGCAGACATGTAGCACCAACAGTAGGCAGGATATTGAACTCCTTCCTGTAGTCACATGAAGAGAAAAGGTTAAAGAAAAGAATTCCTCTGATTTTCTGAGCAGTGCTGAGACATTAAAGAGGTGCATTCAGCTTAATAACTGAAGTATCCTTTACTGGAGAAAGACCATGCATTGTGATTGCATCTAGTTCTTGAGATTGCTTTCCTTTTCCTACTTCCATTGGTTCTCCTATTCATAGATTGGCATTCACATTAGTCCTTTTCTTCCAGATAGTTCTTACAGATACTGAAGCATGTATTTCACATGAGATTGAAGAAGAAGAAGTAGAATCAATTTAGTGTAACTCCCGTAGACTAATCATCTCTCTGGTTATGTCAAAGGCCTCTAATAAATGTAGTGGCTAAAGTGTGGCTCTACACTCTGCTGCATAGCCCTTGTGAGGGAGGTCATCCATCTGCAAGCCAATGTTATCCCTTCACCATGCCAAGGTCTGAAATCAGATGTGAAAGGACCTAGGCTATGCTGGTGTCTAGCTGATCATCACTCATTTGCACAAGGAGTTTGAAGAGGCATTGACCTTGGTTAAGACTTTTTAAACTTTTCTCTCCTGATTTAGTAGTCCCAGCTAGAGCCCCTGAAATGTCTTTTGAGACTGTTTTTCACTCATGACACCTTAAACATCACAAAGACCCTTAAGTACGTTATTAATACTATAGTTTCAAAAAACAAGTTCTAAAGAGATTTTGATTCTACTTCCTCCCTAAAATGAAAGCTGGATATAGGAAGCATTATGCATCTCTGAAGAAGATACTTATTTAAAAATGGAACTTTCTTCAGAATCTGAATTTGTAAACTTTTAGAGGTGCATGGAAATAATGCTTAAGAGATAAACAACATTAAAAAGCACAGGCTCCAATTGTATTTTCAAATACTCTGTATTTCTTCATGCTCTGTGTGATAATGGTTACAGTCTTATTATATATTGAGGAAAGCTAAGCCAGTGTTTTAAAAGCTGGCAACAGAGACTATATTCAAAATATTGAAACTACCCAGGTTTTTTTACTATACCAGTTCCTAACATATTTTGAAATGTTGAAAATCTTATGAAATTTTGTAAATCTTCTGTGTCCCTAACCACTTGTAAATGATACCATTTGTTTCTCTAACACATTAATTTCTTTTTCTTTAACAAATTAAAATCAGGCTCAAATCATTATTACTAGCTTTGATAATAGAATTCCAACCACCAAAATGGATAGCTGCCCACATTCCTAATTGAGCATCAGATCCATTTGTTTTCTGATACCTGAATATTTGTGTTGATTTGCCTAACCTTATACCTCATTAGCAGAGGTATTTTCAAGAGTCCAACTACTACCTGAGAAATATTTACATATTACTTCATTGCTTTGAATATGTTCAGAATCTGTATGAAAGAGAACACTCCACAGCAATATCAGGCTTATCATTAACTTTCTGATCGAAGTTACTTTCCACTAATTCAAATAGTTTTTGCAATGCGTTAAAAGAGGGAATTAATTATTTTAAATAGACTGCAATACCAGAACTACTGTGCTAGGTAATATTTGATATGTCTGTCTGGTGGCCTTCCCGTCTTTCTACCTGTCTTTTCTCAAGTATTTCTGTCTGCACAAGTACTTTTAAAATTGCAACAAAGAAATTGAGTGGTTTCTTAAATCATGCTATTGGATATCCAAAAAGGTATATTATTTTGGATGTGGTATATTTTACAATTTGACAAGTTGGAACTTTGTAAACTGACAATTGGGCACAGATGAAGGTATCCATTTATCTCGTAGATGTCTTGTTGAGGCAAAGCTGTCAGACAAAATCTTATCACATGGTGCCCCATTTGTTTTCTGTAGTGATTTATGATGGTTTTGAAAAGGTCTTGTGATCCCATAGGCTGCCACGATTCTCTGACTCTTCTCTGTCAATGGATCAGATTTTTGACATTTTCTGAGAACATTCAGAAAAGATTTGATAAATCAGCTTGTGGTGTTTATTTTAATTGATCTGAAGCCCATTCCTTCAAGAATTCATCAAACACTGTGACAGGGTCTGGGTGTGCTGCGGTGAAATGAAAGAACTGGGTTGGCCATGCTTCTGTGATGGTGATATAGATATTTTGTTGAAAGTTTATGCTCACAGACGAGAAGATGCCATAACTAATTTAGAATGCTGTAAATCTTTTGACACAGATTCTAATTCATAAATCTCATCCATCACATGTGATTCATGAAACGATAGACAACCCTTGATGAGAAGGTACTTTTGTGTTCCAAGTTCTTTACATTTTTTTCCTCTTCAGAAATAAATCACTCCAAAACAACAGAACTCTGTTGTGAAAGTGGCGCTGTAAAGGTCTCTCATTCTTTTTGCATCTGTTCTTCTCAAAAGGGATAACATTTCTTCTCTTTAAGATGCAAATGGATAAAACTTTGTGTGTGCATGCACTTCACTTTACAGCAGGGAGAAAAATGTAACTGATTGCAGTGGTTCTGGTTGAGGAGTCATCACATTTGGCTGGTATAACCTGGGTCTCTTTTCTTCTCTCACAGGAACCTCCATCTGTTGAAAATATCACCACAAACACCTGTCCTGATCAACCACAGTCAGTGTCTTTGATCTCTTCACTCATTCCTGTTGCGCTTGGTTGGTAAACCTGTAAGAAGACCATTGCAGGATCTGAGCCTCTCTCTTATCAGCCAATCCACTCTTTTTCCTTCTACATTGAGGCATTGCTGCTGAGTGGTGGCTGTGGATGGTCAAGGAGGGAATTTGTGGTGGTGTATTTGATCTCTCTAATTAAGGGAAAGGAGCATGGGATGACTGATAAGCAGGCTGGCCTATCAGGCAATGAATGATAATAAAGGAATAAACAAATGTCGCTCAGCAGTGTTGCCAAGAAAACTGCTGAGGACTGGTATCAATCAATCTCTGTTTATCTGTCTAGGACTCTCTCTTCAGATAGAAAGAAAACATAGGTAACACCAGACGTACTTAGAATAATAAAGTAAAAAACCCAAGCATTCAAAAGTTAGGTAGTCTTAGAATTAAGTTTGCCTGTGCAATATTTGTTTTGTATCACATCCTTCTGAATACACGTTTTGACATTCTTCCTCAGTGTCACACTTGTGGTAAAACCAAATAGAGAATTGGGTGAGCAATTATTCATTGTCCTTAATTCAGGTACAGAACCCAGTTGACCACGTACTCTTTTCTTGCAATAACCTGTTTGACTTGCATTTTAACATCTGTGTGGAGTGAGGCTTGTGTCTCATTTCAAAATGATAAGTCACTACTTCTCTGCTTTGCTTGCTTACTCAGAAGTGCAAGCATGTGGACTGTGAAAGAAATTGATCAGGTTTTTCCTCAACACAGTTTATAAGATGATACTGGAAGACTTTTAATGCAGATTTTAATGGTGAGTCTTAACAGAGTTCTTGAGAGTATGCACAAGTAGCAGTTTCCAACATCTTGTAACTCAGTTCCATATTCGTTTGAAGAGATAAACATGCTTTTCTTAAAGGAAGACATCGTCTTTGAAGATCCTGCTCCAGAGGAATAAAGTTGGATCTCTTCAGTGAAACCATTAGTATTTTATGGAAATATATACTCATATCAGTTAATCTGTTTCTCCTTGCTATCCTCTTCAAGTCTTTCAAAACAGTTGAGACAGAAGAAAACAATCAAAGAAAATGCAGCCTAAAGAACTGACTAAATGAATTTTTGTGGGATACTTAATGGCTGAAATGGCAACAAGTAACAATCACAAACTGAAGAATGGAATCTATAGTGTTGACCATCCACTCAGTGCAGAGCTTTATAGGTTACTGATTCCTTTTTGTCTTTATTTGCAGACCTCGCTGTTGGTTACTGGGAACATAAATAGCTTTCTCCTGCCTTACATTGGGTCAAGCAATTTGGAATAATTTTTCCTGGAAACTTTCTGTGTTTATTTCCTCTACCTATGGCTTCTTTTGCATATGTTTAGGATAAGTTTTGTCTTCTCACATGATTTTGGGTAGACCTGCTAAGCCATTTTGAAGATTCTTTCTTTAAGCAGAGAGAGGAGCTATCAGCATGGCATGTATTTCAATGCAGTGTTCCACTCCTCCACACAAAGAAGAAAAGCTTAAATTTTCTGCAACCCTGTGATGTCAAGATGCCATCAAACAGGGAAGGTTGAGGGCAAGTAGGCATAATTCAAAATGAGGGATTGAACATTAGCACTTTGTGCTTTTTTTTCCCACACACTTCTGTGTCTTCCTTCCTATCTCTCTTTGCCTTTCATTATTGTCTTTTTCCTTTAGGATAACAGTAGCATGAAAGCAGTTGTCTGTGTGCCTGATTCTCAGCCCTGTCATTTCATTGGCATCTTTCTTTAAAGAGACACTAAGATCCAGCTTAATCTGGTATTAGGCTAAGACTTAGCAGACAGATTCAACTTTCATAGAAAGTTGTTTAAAGATATCCTGGAC
The DNA here is from genome assembly GCA_024734555.1 of Trochalopteron elliotii. Taxonomy (NCBI): domain Eukaryota; kingdom Metazoa; phylum Chordata; class Aves; order Passeriformes; family Leiothrichidae; genus Trochalopteron; species Trochalopteron elliotii. The sequence goes on from JANPWX010000619.1 coordinate 2,066,652, forward strand.
TTTCTAAGAAGGCAAATTTAAAAAGCACTGGCATCTCTAACACAGTCTTTAAAAGCCCAGCATATTGCCAACAGGTGAAGTTTTCCAGTATGTCTCTAATTCAAGATTTTAATAAAATAGCTTTTTATTTGACCAACTACCAGTCTAATCAGTTGATAATGAGCTTGATGTTTAGCTGTGAGCTAAAGTAGGAAAGTAAGAGAGTTCTCAAAGTCTGCAATAGCAGAATCAGCAGATTTTTCAGTGTTACTTCTCCATCAAAGAGGCAAATGGCTTGGAATTTAAATTAATGGCAAAATAAGCCAGTTTTTCAAATTTTCCCTATGGTGTTTGAGCTTCCCATCTCAGGGCGTTTTTGCTCAAGATGGATGAAAAAGAAATATGTTTTGAGCATTGTTAATATTAATCTCCAAATTCTCTATTTCCTGCCACCAAAACTAACAAAATATCAGGTGGCTTTTACTCTTCCCAAAGTGTTTTCTTTTTTAAGTCATCATTGTAAACAAGTGACATTTAAGAAAATGCAGTCTGCAATAAACAGAACTGCCAATCATACAGAAGAAAAAAAGGAAAAATACTTAAGTGTTGGCATTAGCAATTAGGGTTGTGCCATCCCCACTTAATTCCTGGGTTTAGATCTTAGGAAGGAAGGGAGGAAAGAAAGTGATTTTATAAACTATTCACTAAAGGTTAATTCAACAAATTTCATTTTTAAGTCCTCTTTTTCTTCTGCTAGTGTGTGCCATCTCTTTAATGTCATTCATGGGAACATCGAACTCTATGTTTAGCTAGTATGAGTTTTCATGACTGTTTTGAAACCAATGAAGCTAGACCAATTTGCTCCAGTTAGGGTCTGCTACTTAAAAAAAAAGCATAAATTGTTCTGGTTGCCTATTAGAAAAGTGGTTTTGTAGACATTTTGGAACAATGGGCAGTTCTCAGTTGTTTCTGCTTTGCTCTACAGAGCAGCCACTCATAAGTCTCATCAAATGGTGCTTCTCAATACAGCAGACCTGGTAGTATATATTAAAGGAAGACATCAGGTTGTGTTGAGTGAGTTAAGAAAGCATATCATTTCTAATTAATTTATTTTCCATATTGGCCTGCCTTGTATACAGATGCTTTCATCCAACCTGAAAGGTACCGTGGCAAGCAGGTGTTACAACAATCTTAGCCCAGAGGTATCCATGTCTTTCTGCCTGGCAGCATTCCAGCTACAGACTGGAGCTAGCTTTTGGAGAAGTTGTCAGTGAGATTGATTGCATTTTGGAATTTCCATTGATTAATTATCTCTCTAGTTCTTCACCATAGGCAACATCCTGAGTTTTGAGACTATGCATGAAAACTTATTGTACTTGTGCTCATCAGCTTGAAGCACTGTGGGATTTTGATAGGTCATATCTTGCAAGAAAGGGAGATAGAGGTGGTTAGATGTAGCTGTGCTCCTGTGCTTCCTCACAGGCTAAAGAAAACAAGGTTTTCCCAGACAGAGTTTTCCTACCAGATTTGCCTCTAGCCTTTGTAATTGCCAATAGTCAAGTAAGTGGTTTTACTTCAAGAACGGCAGCAATTCACGGAGTTACAGCTGGCTGCTCTTCTAGGAAACAGTTTATTCTTGATGTTTTGTGAAGGGATCAAGAATTCAGTTTTTATTTAGTTAGTTTTCTTTCCTGTATACAAAAAATTAGGACCACTTGGTGTAAAGGAATAGGACAATACTTTTTATTAAATTTATGCTGTTGCTTACAAACACAAATAAGGAAAGATTCTGATAGGAATGCCACTCCTTTTATACATTTACTGTTCTAACCCTACTAAGAGATATTTATTTCAACAGACACTTGTAAAAATCTCTTTCTAACATTAATCTTGTGTCTTAAATGAGTGGAGAAGTAGACTAACCAGCTTAATAAAAGTGAAAGATGATACCCAACTAATGGACAGGGCATTTCAACCAGGTGTTATCAAATCATTCATTGCACTAAGTGCACTCTCAAGTTCTGTTGTAAAAACAATTAAAGTACTGATGGCAGGCTTAAGTTACTTCAAATCATTTGGCAGAATTGATCCACAATTATCCTTGTAATCCCTGAAGCCCCAAACACTAAGTCCTCCATCCATTTTATATTTCCTACACACAGTTCTCAATGTGTCAGCAGCCATGCTCAATATCCATTGGCACCAGCAACTTCACTGGACCTAAGAATTCCAAACTCTAATTATGCTTGTGCTCTGAATACTTGAGTTCAAGTGTATGAAACACCTGTATGACAGTGTACCCATCAACTTTCAAAGAGTTTGTAGTTTTTAGTCATGTTTGCTTGTGTATATGAATGTGTGTGGCTAGAGAGTGAGGCATTAATTTAAATGTTCTCTGTGGACACTTATTTGAAAGGGTGTTTTCTTCTGTTTAGTGTCAGAAGTCTTGTAGTTATTCTGCTTTTTAGGAAATGTTATGCTTATCTCTAATATGAATCTCAAAAGCAATAGAGAAATGCCTTTAGTGGAGTTTAGTATGACTTCTCCAAAATGTAATAAAGACATTACCATATCAGATGGGTAATTCATATGGCATGGCACCTTTCCTCTGGCAGTTTGGAAATGCAACTCCTCTTGGCAGGGAAAACGGTCAGTCCAAATGAGTAGCGTTTAGCAGAGGAACCTGTACCGGAGCACAAAACTGAATAAATGGCAGGAGTTAGACAGCCTGAATCACAGTCAATGGTTTTTGTTATACCCACAATAATTTGGAGATTTGTGCCTCTTATATAATCATTGTAAAACCTAGAAGCCAAATTTTCTCCTGTGGCTAATGACATGAGGGAAGAGGCATGAGAACAGGAGAAGAAATTTTGCCTGACTTTTACTCTGTGGATGTTAGACCAGAATGTGCCCACAGCAGGTGGGCATCAAAGAGATGCCAGACGAAATTTTGAGCTATGAAGTTAAACCAGAATAGTCCCACTGAGATTTCACTGTGGTAATCTTGGGCTGAAAATCTTTTTTTCTTGTGCAGCCCCTGTGCAGTGTAAATATAACAAAGCAAGTCCAAGAGCCCACCCCTATTTTCTCCAGAATTAATGGAGGCATCTATTTCAATGCCAGCAGCTTTATATTTCAGATAGACCCTCAGATAGAAAGGATTTTTGATTGGCTTCATACTATTAAACCTTATCCCCTCAATTGTTTAGTCTCCCCAGTTCAGGCATTGGGTATCAATGTGCTTTTGTTTGTTTTAATGCCAACATATTGAACTGTTAGAACAGAAGGCACCACTTAGTCCATTACGCAGTCAATTTTCAGTTTAAATACCATTCTTGTAGGCTCATAAGGGATTAGAATTGGTTTGAGTGGTGCAGTGAGCTTTTTTGTCTCTATTGCACAAAACAGGGAGTTATTCTGCCTCCTCGATAATAAGTTGCTCAGAGTAAGGGAAGAAAACAGAATTTCAGTTATTGAATATTTAATTCTGGACAGCAGTTTAATCAGAAGTGGGATTTGGGCAATTGCTCTAGCCCCCACCTAACATACTACAGTTTCAGTTCTTAGTATTCCTTAATTATCCCACTGAGATGTTTGAGGAGCAACTAGTAGTAAATGAACTTGGCAAATCAGCTATTACCCAAGTAATGAAATACAAATACATATGTTTGACAATTCTGCAGGGAAATTGTTAGAGCTAAGATTCTCCATGGATCTTATTGGCCAAGAGAGAAAAAGCAGGTGTTATTATCAAAATTTGTATACCAACAATTTGACTAGAGTTTTAAAATAATGTGAAGCTTTTTTCCCCTTCAGCTAATTCTGAGTATGTTGGTTATTGTATGGAGAGCACTGATTGTCAAATAATGAATCCGTACCAGCTGTGGATTCTCACAGTGATGTAGTTCTAAATATTCAAGGATTTCATGTTATATCTAAGGATGCGTATCAACTTTGCATCTAACCTTAAACAAAAGAGGGTTCAGCTCTACTGAGGAAATTGATTTTATTCAGCAGGAAGGCAAGGGAAATTAGTACATTCAATATTTGTAGAAAGAAAATAGCAAAGCCCACAAGTCTGGGTGGTTTGAGATTGTTCTTTGTTTTAGTAATTATACCTTTATATGTTAGATCTCATATTTGCACTTTCAGAAGTATTCTAAATGGTTTATGCATCAATCATATCCTGGACCTCCTGGATTTCTACACAATTTTATGATTAACTTACAGCCACACAAATTCAAAATGAAACTGAATTCTAACTTTACTGTTGTCACTATCTCATTCTGTCTGTCTGGGACATTAGAACAATTTAATTAGTAACCAAATGTCAGTTGCCTCTAGTTCATTTGCATGATATCTCAATGTGCTAATTTCTCAAATTAGCATAATTTATTATTTAAGCTGTCTTTGATTTCGAGGACAGAGTTGTTTGAGTTATTTCATCTGAGGCCTGTTATTCATATGCAAGAGGACACAAATAGGAGTACTTTGTCGGCATGCATTTAATAATGTTTACTGTAGAATGATAAGCCAATATAAAGCTGGGAAAGCCTCTCCAAGCCTCACAGATCTCCATTTTGCCATTAGCTGCACCAGTTTAAACAGTGTGCCTCAAGAAATATCGACAGGTCAAGTACAGCAGAGAAGAGTGTGTGTCCCAGTGGCCTTTACACTGACAGTTTCTCCCACATTAAAGAGTTAACTAGCAGCCTACCAGCTCAGAGTGGAAGCTAATGAATGAAATGGAGATTGATATAGACTCTCTTTGGAGGTGCATCGATCTGTATCTTCTGAATTCAGCTTAGGAATTCTGCAGGCAGCATTGCATGAGTAACCCTGGCATGGTGCCCATTAGCAAATAAGTCTTTTAATGCTTGTCTTCAATTGATTCACTTGTTGTACTGACTGCTATGTAGTACTGCAAACTTTCTTGTATTTTGCCACTGTAGTAACAAGTTATGTAAAGGAATTTGATTTTGGAAGCAAATTCTCAAGCAACTTTCTTCATTCTGCTTCTTTCCTTCTCCTGCTCCCTGTCCGTCACCCAGATAGCATCATGTAAATGTTCAGCTGAGATGGGTACTGCTTCATACACCCCAGAATTTCAGATTTCAGTAGTTTCATAAGTCATGTCATCGTGACATCTAAGCTGATATTTCAGTCAGAGCAAAAAAAAGTAATATGCTGTTAAATGTGAATTATTTTCATTTATTGCTTTAAATTGATACTGAAATATAGAAGTGTATATATGAAGGTTTTTTTCTTCTTCTGTGGTCTCAAGCATAGAATTTACCTACAAAGATGTGTCTCAGCAGGAAGGCCTTCCATATTTTCTGCTTAGTAGGTCAGGAAAGGTCTCTCTCTATTGAACAGCAGAGAGAGAATTAAACTCCTCAGCTCCAGATGTCTGAAGAGCAGTCACCTAGTCCAAGTCTAAGACTAAATTGCTATGCAGTCAGAGAAGGAGGACAATTCACTCCTCCTGTCTTGGGCATCTGTGAATAGTTGTCTTTAGTCCCTCTCTACCGCTTGTACAACTAGACTTGATTACTTGTCATTTTATGATATGAAATCTAAAAAATACCTATAGATTGAATGCCTACTCCTGTAAGCAAAATTATGTATGCAAACAATCTAGTGTGAGCAACCAGAAATTATGACCTAAGATTGCCAAAGGAATAAATATGTTGAAAACTTACACAATGCACAAAATCTCAGTAGGGGCTTTTGGCTCTAGAAATCACATAAAAAGTTCTAATCTGTCTCATAGCTCTCCACATTTGCTGTATATAGATAGCCATTTTCAAAGCATATAAAATTAGAAAACTAATAACTCTAAAAAGTTAGAAGCATTCAATGGTTATTTTTCTGTCTGCAACCAAATTGTTATTAGGACAGGTAGACAGAAAAGTTTAAACCAAACACATTTAAGAATAATCTACATTGTTCCTTCTCTTCTCTTTTTCTGTCAGAAGTTTTCTGCCTGTCTTTTATTTGTCTTTGCCCACTTTTGTTTTTCTGCCTGTAGTGTAGGCAGAGAGATCCTTTCATGGTAAAATAATTGTTTTGATTATAGCCTTGAACCAAGCATTTAAATCAAGGGGGAACCAGATGTTAAACTATTTGTACCTTTGAAATATTTTTTGTATTGAAAATAAAACCAGAAAAAATATGTAAGAATTTCAAATTATTTAATGAGAATTTTTAATAGAAAATTATTGAGAATTTATCATTTTTATTTTAATGGATTTTCATTATTGACAGCAGAAATTGTCAGGCTGGGTTTTTTTCTTAACCATCTGTATCTTCTGACAGTCTCTTGCTTATATGTCTACTAAGAGTTATAAGTATTGTATTTTGCTAGTTTAGGAAGTATTAAGTAAAAACCATATTCTTGCAATCTAAGGACATAATTTATTACAATTATTATTATTTAATTACATTCCTGGAACTGCCTATTTTGATTAAGATGCTGACATTATGTAGAAGTCAGGAAATTTTAATTCATACAAAATGTACAGCTCTTCTTGATCCTTTTCGTTTAACTCATACCTTATAGTAAAATGTGCTTTGATTTTAATCCTTATGCTTTTAACTCCATTTTGAAGAGTTTTGGGAAATTGTTTCTGGCTTACACTATGGCAGATGAGAATCAGAATGAGGTATGATACCAGCATATTTCTTAAGATGGAAGCAAAAGATTATTCATAAGTAGTTTTTACCTTCTGAATCTAATGGATTGTCAGGCATGCCTGACATTATTCTATAGACAAGGCCACAGAAAATCAATACATCTTAGGCAAGGTTTAATTTATTTGTAGGTTCTTACAACTAATGACTTTCCTTTTCTGTTTGTTGATTTTCTTTATAGCTTTTCCTCCCATGAATTGCTACAATTTTATCCTCCCATTGTAACACAAACCACAAGAACTGTGATGTACTCATAATTTTTTGTAGAAGACTAGGTGCATGAATGAACAAAACTGGAAACTGCCTTAAAAGAATTTACACAATGGAATCAAGCTTTCTGACTCCTACCTTGGACAACACAATGTATTTCCTATTATTAGATTTTTGTTTATTTTACAGCAGCACCAGCAGCCTCCAATGTCTTGGGCATCTTTGGGCCAGGCACTATACATAGTTGTGTTCTATCTGAAAATCTCTCCTGTGATGATTTTATCATCTGAATGGAATAAAAAAAAGTAGTATGAAGGAAAGTAATGAGGTCATTTTTCATAAGGAAATGTGTAGTAGAGAAATGAAGCAAAATACCCAAAAACATGTAAAAACATTCCAGTTTAGAAATTATTTAGAAAGAATTTTTAGTCCTATACTGGGTGATTTTCTGTTGAGAATTATTTCCAGTGGACAACAATGAAGTGTGCCCATTCTGTAAATAGCACTGCAGTAAAGCTAGCTTTCATGTGCTGGATGCTATTTTTCAGAGGTGCCTAAATGTGAAAAGGAGGATACTCTTTTTGCAAGAATTATTTACTGAAAATGTAGATGGAGGTTGCTTTTTTGTTATACTGGGAAAGGTTGTATTTAAGTTAAAAAAAAACCCTCTGTGGCTCTACTGTAATTTATTGTATTATAAGATCCCATTTCTTTCACTTAGTTATCCCCATCTTTTCATGCGTGCTTAGTATACCGCAGTTCAGGGCATTAACTCCAGCACCATTTCAGTTAGTCAACACTGACAAACAAATAAGCTACTCTCAGACCTAAATGGGATTTTAACTTGTTCTACCAGAATCATAAATGCTTGTGACTGCATGGCCAACTTCTAACAAAACTTTGTAACTAGGAATCACTGTATCACTGTCTTTCCTACCAGCACAAAGACATTTCATCATGAAAGTAGAATTGTGCAAGATTCAATTGAGGGAGTAGAGGGTGTATGACAGTGAGATCAGGCATTTCAAAGTGATTCTTTACACTGGCAATAGGTATGGCAAATGTATGTGTTTTGTTTGGATTCTTCTGAAAACCATGTTTACAGATATATTTTACAGTCTTGTAATTGTCCTAAATCCATGAAAGTGAATACATCTAATACTGGTACTATTTTTTACCACACTGGCTACACTAAAGAAGCCATATTTAATTGGTTTCTTATAGTTATATTAACTATAAGAATATATAGTTATAGTTACAAATAACTATAAGAAATATAGTTAACTATATTACTTATAGTTATTTAACTTTTTTTTTTTAAGGCAATGATAACCATTTATACTTGGTTTAGTTCTAGTTGTTCAGCCAAAGTTATACCTGATGCCTGACCCAGGATACTAGACTAAAAGCATGATGAAAGGAAGATTTTCCCTTGGTTAAGCAGGTTTGGGTCAGAGAACACCTGAACAAGTTGGACATCCACAAGTCCATGGGCCCTGATGGGAAGCATCCACAAGCACTGAAGGAACTGGCAGACACCATAGCAAGGTTGCTCATAATCAACTTGAGAGGTTACAGAGGTCAGGAGAGGCACCTGAGGACTGAAAGAAAGCAAATGTCACTCCAGTCTTCAAAAAGGGCAAGAAGGAGGACTACCAGCCAGTCAGCATCACCTCAACCCCTGGAAAGCTTATGAAATGTCTCATTCTGGAGACATCCATCTGGATGCCAAGAATGTGATCAAGAGTAGTCAGCATGGATTCACTAAAGGGTAAATCATGTCTGACCAACCTGATTGACTTCTGTGATGAACCAACTACCTGGATGGGTGAGGGGGAATCAGTGGATTTTGTCTACTTTGACTTCAGCAGGGCTTCTGACACTGTTTCTCACAACGTCTTCATAGGCAAACTCAGGGTGTGAGGGCTGGATGAGTGGACAGTGAGGATTGAGAATTGACTGAATGGCAGATCCCAGAGGGTCATAAACAGTGGCACAGGGTCTAATTGGAGGCCTGTCACTATTGGTGTCCCCTGAGGCTCAGTGCTGGGTCCAGTATTATTTAATCCATGAATGACTTGGATGAAGAGAAGAAGCCTCCTCAGCAAGTTCATTGATGACAGGAAGCTGGAAGGGGTGGCTGATATCCTCAAGTGCTGAGTAGCCCCTCAGAAGGACAGGCTGGAGAGATGGGCAGAGAGGAACCTTCTGAAATTCAGCAAAGGCAAATGCAGGGTCCTACACCTGGGGAGGAACAACCCCAGCCACCAGCACAGGCTGGGGGCTGAGCTGCTGCAAAGCAGCTCTGAGAAGGACCTGAGGGTCCTGGTGCACAACAAGCTGTCCATGAGCCAGCAGTTCCCTTGGGGCCAAGAAGCCCAGTGGTATCCTGGGGTGCATTGAGAAGAGCACTGCCAGCAGGTCAAGGAAGGTGATCCTGCCCTTCGATTCAGCCCTCGTGAGGCCACATCTGGAGTGCTGTGTCCAGTTCTGGGCTCCTCAGGACAAGAGAGACATGCAGCTCCTGGAGCAGATCCACTGGAGGTTATGAAGATGATTGAGGGACTGGAGTATCTCTCTTACAAGGACAGGCTGAGAGAGTTGAGCCTGTTCAGTCCTGAGAAAAGGCAACTGAGTGGGGTCCTCATTTATGTGTGTAAATATCTAAAGGTAGAGTGTAAAGAGGATGGTTCTTCTTGGTGGCACCATGCAATGGGACAAGAGGCAATGGGCAGAAACTGATGCATAGGAAGTTCTACCTCTCTACTGCATGAATCACTATGCACTGTGGCAGGTTGCCCAGAGAGTGGTGGAGTCTCCCTCACTGGAGATATTGAAGATCTGTCTGGACACAATCCTGTGCCATGTGCGCTGGGACAACCCTGCTTTGGCAGGGAGGTTGGACCAGGTGACCCACTGTGGTCTCTTCCAACCTTACCCATTCTGTGATTCTTTGATCTATCTATAAAAAAAAGTGAGATATGCAGGCAAAGACAAATTATTGATACATACACAAAAGGCAGTTTATATGTATCTCACAATATTTGCTGTAGGATAGGCCTCTAAGATTATAACTCCACGATTTTGGGCTATGTCTTTTCCTAATTTAATTGTACCTATGTTTTTCTGTATATGTTCATGTCAAGAGTAAATGGAAATTGTAGCAAGTCTTTTAGTTTTATCTAATATACTTAGGTAAATCAGTCAAGGTATTCTAAATAATGCCTTCACATGTTTTTGAAATACCATATTTTAACTGAAATTTTGCCATGTTTCATCTTTACCTAGAGTTCAAACATAAAAGCAAATTTCTTCACAGCTACTTTTTACTGGCTCAACAGCAGGGGAAAATAAGAACTTTTCGTTTGTTGTCAGTAAATTATTAAAACTTTCAACTTAAAAAAATCATCTTAATTACCTTGCTAATCAATGTAATAACTTGGTAGACTGAATTTCATTCTTTCAAATCTTACTCTCAGACTTTCTCTGGCTGTTAGCAATGGCTGTAACTTCATGCAGCTGTAAGCCCCCCATCAGCAGAGGCTTACAGAGTGGAAACAAGGAAGGGCCTAGGAGGTGCTTTATTAGCTTCATTTAGGAAATGGATAAATCTTCTCTTTTTGTTGTCTCTGAAATAGGAGACACTTATACTTGTCCAGTACCTTAAATTACTTGTTCTGATCTATAAACATTAGTCAGCATGGACCATTTTTTATTCTAACACTCTGAGTTTGACGTCTTTTCCCACCTGATTCTTCTCATCCTGCCACTGCAAGACAGAACATCACATGGTGAGTGGATACAGTCTCTCCTTCCCTCTTATGCTGTTATGGTTCATGAGCTATCTCAGATCTTTTCAGATATATTTTATATTTCAGATATATTTTATTCTCACAGCTCATTACATTGAGCCTCATGTTTGTGCTGGACACAACTTGCCTATGGGCAAGTTGGCATTTTAATAAAATCTATGTATACTTTGACTTCTAAATTATTGGCTTTTTCATTGTTAGTAGAAAACTGGGATTTCAGCATGAAGAAAGGCAAAATCCATCAGAAGTCTTCAGAAATAATTTCAAAAAAGAAACATCTTAAAGAACATATAGCATTCTGGAAATGTATTTTGAACTACACTTCAATTGCAGGGCACAGAGTGCATAAGCTCCCCTCTCCCTGTGAATCCCTGGGGAAGTTACAGAGATTTTACCTTCTGCACTTCATCAGTAGATCTGCTTGGAGAAGACCTCTAACTCACTCATTTTCTCAACTACTGACCTCAAGAAAAATGCATGTCCTTGCATGCACATACAGATGTTCATATATAGATGTCTCCTAACAATATGAAAGAGAAACAACCAATTTTTTTCTTCCCTTTGGTTTAAATTTGGCTTAAAAATTAGTTCGTTTTATCTACTTCTATCTTTAGCCTACAAAATGTGCCTTAAAATCCTGTTTCTTTTGGAAAACGTACACACTTTAGAAATGA
>JANPWX010000619.1:2083022-2103022 GCA_024734555.1 Trochalopteron elliotii
CAGAAATCTTGATCTGCAATCTGATTCAGAAGCCACCAGAAGTTATTTATGATTTGGGAGGGTGCAGGGGAAAAAAAAATCTCTGACAAATTGTTACTCTCAAAATGAACAAATATGAGCATATGTGGTTTGAAAACTCCAGTTTATTTCAAAGAGACTCAGTGGATGGAAAATTTAATTAAATTTATTTAGAGTTTATTTTGGTGTACTTTAGGCCAGCTAAAACTATGGTCAGGCAAACAAATTCTCAAAAATGTGTTTCAAAGATTAAGAACTAGTTTTTTGTGCATTAGATGACACTACTGCAAATATGAATATAGTCTTTTTTGCTACTGCAAATGTGAATATATTCTTTTTTATATAAGGTTTACTGAAACAGGTACTAAACTTACTAGTTAAGGTAAAGGCATGAGTAATGATTGTTGAAACTGTGAGGAGTTTCTTCTTCCTGGAAGACTTTGAGACATTACCTGTGTACTCTTTTATCAACCATAATAAATGGCTGCATTTAGTAGGATGAGCAAAACCCTGTTTAAATATTCAAGGTTTGAGACTGCTTGTTTACTACAGCTGCTGTAGATTTCACCCACCCATTCGGAAGCCAAACTCTGCCAAATGAAAAACAGAAAGGGGAAAAGAGATTGGTGTCTTGAACTGAGAGTGAAATCTACAGTCTCAACACAGTACTGCACAGCTCAGTTCTGAATCTTTGAAAAGGCCTTTTTCTGCTTCCTGCAGCATTATACACTGGTTTATCAAGAAATCTGCTGATAATGTTTAAAATTCCCAGTCCATAAACAAACTGAACGTGAAGGGGTCCAGACACTTCATAGAAGTATTCTACCTTGTATACAGAAATCTAACACATTTACTAATTGTGACAAACACAGCATAAGCTGTCTTCAAAGCTTTATTATGGAACAAAATTCCAGCAAAAATTATGTAATCTCCATACTTTCTATTATCACCTTCATTGTGGTTTGTGGATGTGATTAACAATATAAGTAAACAAAAAAATGGCATCTGCTAGCATCAGTGAGTGCCATGATCCATGATCCCTTTAAGATCTAAACAAAACAGAGCTGTTGCCAAAGTGTTGTCAATAACTTGAAGCATTAAATGATAACCAGTTAGGGGAGAAACCAAGGTCTTGTCTTAAGCATCAGAAATGTAGACATGTTTTTAACTTTGTGGATTCTGAAGTTTTTGAAGTCTTTTGCATTATGGGCTAGCAACTTTCTCCATCTTTAGAGGTAAGCTAAAATTCTGTACTGTTTGCATGACTCTAGAATCTGGGATTGTTAGGAAAACAAAAAGTAACTGCAAGTCTCACAGCAATATTATGCAAGTTGCCAACCTGCAAAGGCTAGTGGTTTGCACAGTTATGAATACCTCTGTAAAAAATAATAAGCATCCAAAAATTTAAGCTACAAAAGGGTTATTTAGGCAAACTCTTTTCAAAATTCCTAGGTTTTATGAGAATCAAGAAATAAGACTTTAAGCACAGTTGTTCAATTTTTCGTTCCCTCTGTACAAAATGTTATTTTCTCTCGTACTCTTCATGCATTATTTTCTTTTGTTATTTGGCCAAGCTATTTAGTCTAGTGTTAGTACTCCCAAAGGACTTACGCCTGATTTATATTTCTTTTTTGAAATTATGCATCTGTATTTTTCTACCCCTAAATTGAGCTGCACAACTGAAATTATCTGCTACGTATCTTTAGTTACACAGGGCTTTAAAATCAGCTGATTAATTCTCAGAGGTCTGTAGACACCTAACTTACACCACTCTTTCAAATGTTTTTATTGTTTTTATCAAATTTACTTCTATTTAATCATATATTTGGGGATTTGTGATGCACAGAGCAGTAAATTTTGGCACACTTTTATCACACGATCTCTCAGCTACAGTTGCATAAAGCAAAAACTGTAGATAGACATGAGATTTCTTCCTTTCCCTCTATAAATTACCTCATCAACTCTCATTTCATGTGCTATTATAGACTGACGGTCTCCATACGATCCTGTGCAGTACAGAAAATAAATTACTAAACTTTCTTTTTGTTTACCTTCTGCAGTTGTTTTCTCCAGAGGAGGAGATTCAGTAGTGGAGGCCTTGGAAACTTGAATTTCATATTCCTTGTCCCTTTTGTTTGGGTTGGGTTGGGTGGTTTTTTTTGTTGTTGTTGTTTTGTTTTGTTTTTGTTTTTGTTTTGTTTTGTTTTGTTTTTTGTGATGTGGGGAAATCCATGGGCAAGTTTCTGACTATTTCACATGTGCAAGAAATCCCCTTAAAGACTGTCTCCATTTCTGGAAGATAAAACAAGTGACAGCATAATTTAAAAAAAGATGTTTAGCCAGACTTCCTTGAGCAAAGGCCCTCAGCCTCTCAATTTGGGCAACAGTATGTCTCTTTAAGAGACTCAAGCAGGTTATCCAAAGCAGCAGGTCAGGGCTGGTTACTTCTCTGTGTGTTCATGTGTGGCTGCTGAGGGCAGGATGAGTTCCTCTAGAAGAGAACAAAGTTCTTGGAGAGTGGGTCATGGTCTGAACGTAGAGCAGGTTACTACAGAGAATGGAGGGCATTAAATGTTTGGCTGTAATCTCTAAGTGCTCTTCCTGAAAATTATTTCATGCTCTCTAGCTTACTTTTCCTGTTCTAGTGGTTTACAGCTTATTGCCAGTGTTGAGCAAAAATTAGTAATTTTCCCTTAATGATAATCCATGCTTTCGGACTAACACTAGGATGACTAGGAAAACTTTCAGGTTTTCATTAAGTAAAAAATATTTTAAATAGTGAGTTTGAAACATGTTCGTTATTCTAAAGTGTATCACATTTTTGGGTTGGTTTTTTGAGGTTTGGGAGTTTTTTTCCCCTCTATTTGTGCATATTGTAGAGCTTCATGGCTGCTTGGAAGACTACAGATTCTGTGGCTTGTGTGTGATAGATTGAGTAGTTTCTCCCAGTGTTTTGAGGGGAATTGTAAAAGTGCACATCTTTTGTGTAGTTTATGTTTCTGTACTCAATGACTCATAATTTCTAGCATGTTCACAGGCACATTGAATTTTAGATTACATTCTCAGTTTTCAACAGTAAATTAACCAATTTTCTAAGATATATTTGATATTAACTGTTTCCCTGTGTTATTGTTTTTATTTAAAAACTTTAAATAATTACACTTACAAAAAGGCATAATATGGCTATGCTCAAGTTAAGAAATATAGAAGTCCTATTGCAATGCTTCGAAACTTGAAATCTCACATAGACATTTCACATCATATGAACCTATGCCCTACCTTACACTGCTCAGCAGTCGTAACCCATCCTTTTATCTGTCAAGCTTAATTTACAGAAAAAGACCAATTTATTTATTCTGAAGTAGAAAGAAATGGTAAAGTGTTTCTTTCATGCACTATAAGCAAAATATTTGTTTCTAAACAGCAAGCTTTATTCTCATCTCTGATGAAGCAAGAAAATAGCACCTCTTCACCTTTCAAATTGGCTCCTTCATATTATTCATGCTAGTCTTTTCTCACTAATTTTATGATTATAATGAGGCAATGGCGTGCTAGTTAGCACAGAATGACCTTTTAATTGAAAAGCTGTAAATTCAGTCTCAGTGGCCAACACTGGCAGAAATTTAAATAAATAAGGCTGCAAAGCCCTTACAATGGGCTGGCCTCTTGACCAAGGTGCTACCAAAGTCCTGGTCACCTGTCATCTGGTGATGCTTTGTAATTCCTTGGTGTTAACTGGCTGTCTTGTTACAAGTTAGGTTAGCATGAGAAGAACAAAGAGCATGGAATCTTTTATTGGTTAAGCAGAGGATTTTGCATTTGAATATCTTCAATATCTGATCTAATGCTATGTTTTATAAAGCAGCCTTTTAGTCACATACGGCTTATTGCTTAATTTTCAAATCATGATAAAAATCTGGACGGAATGATGCATGAGTAATTCCTGTTCCTTTATACAATTTCTCTTGATCATTGTTTTGATTTTTGTGAATTATTTGAAAACACTAATAACATTGGTTTAATGAGATTTTCTTTCTGACAAGCACTTAAGATTGGTGCCCAGATACTACAATGATAAGGTCTTTTTAAGTGTTAGGTAAGATGCTTGAATTTTTGTAAGCAACTCTGAGAAATTGTGCCAGGTTCAGTGTGTCTTAGAGACACACAGTTCATTAAATGGTCAATAGCGCATTATCCTACCCACACATAAATGGATACCTGTCAGGATCTTGACATTGGTGTTTGGCACTGTCTCACTAAAGTTCATAGCTAACAATAGCTAATGCTATATTAGTGATAACTAATAAGAATTGATAGTCTTGCATAGCATAAAGCAGCTTTATGCTGTCAGTGTCATGCATCTTTGTCAGGAATACATCATACAGACAATGGAAATTTTCCATATCCTTTAAAGTTTTGCATTCTGTATATTTGGTTGTTAGACAAATAGAGCAAGCTTTGCTGACTTCATTTTCATTCTTGGCAGCATGTTTTTATCATAAGGCAGATAGTCATTAATTTACAGAATCAACGCTGGGAACAGCTTTTGTGATCTCATATTAAATTTTCGCCTGAATCCGCCCCTTGGCAAAAATTACTCACATCGTTAAAAAATATTTAATTAGGCTGTAGTTTATACCCAGCTCACTGGGGAAATGTTGGAATTAATATGATTTGCATGAATTCTGTTTCTCTTTTTCTGTTAGAGATTAGTTTTGAATTCAGTTCAGAGGGTCGCTGACACTGCCAAGGACTCACAATTGTGAAGGTCAAACAGGTAGCAAATACTTCCCCTGGGTAGCTTCCCTGAAAAGACAGCTCAAAATTGCTTTTAATTATGGGTTACCTAAAAGGCCACTTGCTGTTTTTATTTTTCTACAATCTCTCAAATATTATATGGCTGGAACTTCTAGGTAGATCACATCAGTTCAAATCTAAAACAACGTAAGTCGTGTTTTCACTTCTTTATCTTTTCTTAAAAATGTATAGCATATAAACCCCAAAAAGAGTGTGCACAAACAGGCATACATATGTGTACATCTGTTTAAAACATTACTTTTGGTGTCTGTTCCTCCATTGCAGTAGGGGAAACCCAGGAAACTGGTTTTTTTTCCTAAGGTTTGTAGGGGGGCAGAAAAAAATATTTTGGAAGAAAAAGTGTTTTCCTTCATAGAAATGCATCCACTGGGTTAATTATTCTTCACAAGATAAGATACAATGTTTAGTTATGCATTGTCTTGTTTATGATTTCAAGGGTTAGAAAAAACCCTGGGGATCCATGATCCTGTGCTTTTTAAAAAGAGAATTTAATGGAAACTTTAATTAATAATCTAATCAATCAATTAATCTCTGTTACATATGTGTTGAAATCTAATTCTCCTTCACAGTTCTATGTGTGCAGGGAGAAATGACTGCCCACTTATCAGGATGATGGGGAACCATTACAGACAAAAAGAACAAGTGAAGCTGTAATAGTTTTGTGAAGCTAACACAGATAATATGCTAAGAATGTTCTCTTGGATTTGGGACAGATTGCAATATGTCAGTATGGTGAGCTGTTGTGCAGTCCATTTCAGAAGTTCACTTTTTTCTTTAGCATTTAGGAATGAAAGACTATATAGTTCGGAGTTAATCTGTTTGCTTTGTGTAAACCCTGGTGATTATGATGTATTAGTAGCCAAAAAATCCTGTTAACTAGTGAGCATAAGGTGGTGCTGAATTCTACCTTGAGTTCAGAAAATGTAAACCATCTTCTTTATGAAATATGTGCAGACCACACCATGCTGTTGACTACCTAAATGTTGATAAATAAATGTTCATATATCAAGTGATTTATATAGGGCTTCTATCAGTGCTGCAAAGGTGAGAGTCAGTTTGACCCTTATTCGTAGTACTGTGAGTGAATCCAAACTCTCTGGAGCCTGGAACCCTGCCAGATGTGCCTGCAGTACTGAAGGCAATTTAATTGATAACAATGTAGATGATTCTTTCATACTCAAACTCATCTCCAAAGCAGACTCTGAGTATTTGTGTCTGTATGCTTCCAAATGCTTTAAAAAATCCATTGAGAGTCTTACGTGTAGGAAAGAGAATTTAGTCATACATAGGCATGCACAGGTGTTGTACAGCTTCTGCCACAAAGCTTCTACTTTCTTTTGAAAAGTCAGTTCAATGTGTAAAAATACTTACAGGAGAATTCAGTGAAAGGCATTTTGCAAAGCATAAAAATGTAAACCAACTTTGAAAAAGGAAATTGAAATTTTGTATATCCTTAGCAGTGTATTTAGTCTTTTGGGCTGTATACCATGCACTCCAGTCAATGCAATCTGTACATCTAAACTCCTATAAAAGTCTGAAATGTAAGAATTTTGTTACATTTCAAGTAGAGACTGTAGGCATAGGAAAATGTGGTTTGTGGCAATTTTTGGACTGCAAAAGTCTAATTAGACATTTATATTGAGGTCTCATTTAGCTTCCTTTAGTTCTTTCCTACAGTAAAAGAAAAGACGAGAAACAAAATGTCGTACTGAACTATCATTGAACCTAATTCCCTTTCTCTTACATTCAGTGATTTACCATTTCTTTAATGCAGTATATTTTTCCTTTTATCTTTGGCGTATTCATTTTCCATCCTTTCCCAAGATGCAAATCCTGATGGCTTGAAATTACACTCTTTTTGGCAAGGAAAGGCCACAGCTTTATTTGCAGCACAAATTGGTCCAAATACACTAGTATTAATTGTGCACACTATATACAAAAATAATAGCTTACATTGCCAGCAGGCAGACTTTCCAGTCAGTGATTATAATACTCTTTTCCAACTGAAGAGTTTTGAATATTCCTGCCTGTCAGTGAAAAAGTGACCATTCTGATCCACGAAAGTGGCATTGCTATAAAGAAGGCAACCCAGAATTTCTCACCCAAAATTGTAAACTAAAAAAATCAGTTAAATTGATTTTCCTGCCTCCTTGTGCTATTCTTCTACTCCTTTACCTTTTTCTGCCTTCTGTTTCTCACATAAGCCTCATTATCCCTTGCTGTATCCAGGGACCATCAGTCCCTAATACACCATTCTGGCTGCATCTGATATAAAACACACATATTATAAACCCATGTACAATTTAAAAGAACTTATAATAAAATGCTGTCATCCTGCTGAATAGAGGCTTAGAAAGTGCCAGTCAGGCCTAGAAGGTGCCATGTTGTGGTACACCATCTGGATTCCAGCAGCAAGGCAGCACCACGCAGTTTCCCAAATAGGTATTACAAGCATGGCTACAGAACATCTGAGGTTTAAGATGCTGTCATACCTAAAATCTGATAGACCATTTTTAATGTCATTCTGTTCTTTTTTCTGCTGTTTGGATGAGACAGTTCCATAGATAGTAGAGACTACTATTAACATGTTCAACTATAGCATCAGTTACACCTCAGGAAAAAGGTCATGGAGTCACTATGGATAATTCTCTGAAATTGTCAACTGAATGTGCAAAAATGTGGGAAGACAGAGATAGTACAAAAGGCAATCTTGCCCCCGATATATTGCAGCTGTGTTAATTACTAAAGAGTGGGAACAGCCTTGCCCTCACAGCTATGGGTGTGATAAAAAGAGTGAGTTCGCTGGTAGGGAGTTCAGTTGGAGGCTGCTGGCCGTGCTGTGAGGAGGAAGGGGCAGGAGGTCCTGTGAAGGGCAGACAGGGTTAGGTGGCTGTGCTAGGGACAGGAAGGAGTGAGCTGGAACTGCAGAAGGAAGAGAGAAGGAGAGAAAGAGTCAGAGCTGTGTGGAGCTTCCCATGGGAGGCTACACAGAAAAACTGTGGAAAACTTCTAGATAACAAGGTGCTGATACTTGAAACCTTCTGAAGTATTACTGAAGCATTCTGAGTGTTGTGGCCATCTCAACAACCGCACAAAAGTAGCCCAAATGTTGGGCGTCGTGAGAAAGGATATCCGAACATAAAAGTGCAGTTAAGGCTTGACCTTATTTCTTTGCCAAGGCAACTATAAAGAGGAGTGTTAGGTATCTGAGCCTTTCCTTTCTAAGCAATTTTTATAGGACTCCATGATGATGGCTAGCAAGACATACCAGATCTTGGACATTCCCAGATCATAGCCTTAGCCAGGAACATAACATCTGAATCCTGCCAATCATAAAAGCCTCTCTTGCTGTCTTTTCCTTCTTCCTTTCTTTGTTGTATGTTCCTATATGATACCCAAGGAATCAACTGCATATTCAGAATGGAAGCAGTACAAGATAGACACTGGACTGTGACAAAGCCTGTGTGCTGGCAGAACAGCAGGACTGTTCAAAGAAGTAACAAAAAAACCCTCACTGTGTTTTGTTATGCAAGACAGATGCTGGCATGCATTGGCTGGAGAGATAGTGGGAGATAAATAAAAATTAAAACTAGGGAACCATCTAATACAAAAAAGTGTAATGAATAAGAGAAATAGAAGAGCCAAAAAATATATTCTTGCTTGTTAAAAATGCTTGAAAGTAGGGACCATATTTTATGTCTTTTACTCTACAGTGGAATTCCAACAGTGACTTGGTCACAGATATTTTTACAAACTACTTTAATTGGATGTATTTATCGGAAAAACTGTTTTCAAAACTAAGGTTAGTTGTCATATACCTCTCAAGATAAAGATTGCCCAGAGTCTAAAATGAATATAGCTTTCCTGTTTAACTGGTTTTCAGTTAGTAGGTATTGTGAGTGATGCTGGAGGGAGAACTGAACTTCATGCATTGGCCTCACTATCTTGCTGCCATCCACTGTTGCTCCACTCCTTAAATGTATCATTCAAAAGTCAAGGAACTCTTGTGTTCTAAATAGTGAGTTTCATTACTAAATTAATTAAATAACAGAGAAATCATATGATTAAATTTGCAGTCACTTAAAGCCATTAAAGCAACTGCATTGTCTAGGTGTAAGTTCATGTCAAAAACATACTTGCTCACTTGCAATAGATATAGCTACTCAGGAAGCAGTAAAGTCTAAGCAGAACATTCAAAAACACAGTGGTACAAGGATCTTCAACTAACACATATAGCTTTATGCAATTATTAGCTGTGGAAAGAATTCCACAGTGTGAAGAACTGAAATTATTTTCCTGAGGTAGAAAGGATATATTTTCACTAAATATCTGAGTTACGTGGCCAAGATGTAGCTGTTGAGTCAGTTATCAGACCTTATTTTAGCAAAGAATATCTTTTGCTTTTCTTCCTTTATTGGAATTATTCTCTGCATTACATTTGTCATTCTCCTTCAGAAGTGCCACTTCCTTCCTTGTTTTTTGCACTTCTCAGTGGTCATATCTCTGATTTCTCTCTCTAGCTCCTTTATTATCTCTTAGTTTCCCTTTGTTCTGCTTATGGTTCTCTGACTTTAGCCCCATTTTCACCATTTACCTCTCATTTCTGCCAAAAATTTCCATCAGCCTCTATAATTTTGAGTCTTGGATTTTTTTTCTCCTGCTTCTGTGAGTATTGTCGTTCTTACTGACCCTTGCAGTTGTATTTTGAACACCTCCTTCATTTCTTGCTCACACTTAGCAGAAGTGAACTTTTGGCCTACTGTTTCCTAACATGTATTAGGTGTTCTAATATATAAGATACAGAAAATATCACTGAGCTCTAAAGGTGTCTTTTGTCTTCAGAACTCATGGCTCTTTGCAGTCTGTATGCATCTCTCAGGCCACAGAACCTTCTCCCTCCTTTCTGCTCTTCAGTAGTGCCAAATGCTGCAAAAATACATCTATAAACATATTTTAACCATTCTTCTTTCTCTCTCTCAGCTCAAAATTGACTGTCATCCCATTATCCAGATTCACTATCGTTTTCCTCTCCATGCCTTCCATAACACCCTGTATACAAAACCATCCAAAATTTGTCGATTTATCTCTATCCTTTTCTTAATCGTTTGGTTACCTGCATTTCTGTAATCTTCACCTCTTCATCCAACCTCAGTCTCACTTTTTGCTTCAGTCCGAGTAAACTGTGACTGTTATGATTTTTTCTTAAAAGCCTCTGAGTATCCCAACATTTTTATTTTTCTGACAACTCTGCTTCACAACTCTCAGATTGTAATCTCTCAGATTGCTTCAATTTCCTTTACTGATTTTGGCTTTCTGGTGCTTCTCATGCTGCCTCCAGTTCTTGGCAGAAGCCTGTACATCTCATTTGTTACCTCTAGCATACCTTGATCTTTTTTTCAGACTGCTTCTCTCCTACATTAAAATACAAATGTTACCCGTACTCTTCCACTCAAAAAGTTCTTTCTTTTTCTTGAATATTGGGAATTTGTTTTTCTCTACCTGGATCCAGTTATAACTTCAATACTAAGACTCCTTTTTACTGTATTGTTTATTGTATGTGCAGCATTGCATAAATTATTAATAAATAAATCTAAAATTTTAAGAGGAAGTATTTGGAGAAAAAACAGGCATGGTGTGACCATACTAGTGTACTTCATCTAAATAAAATGTTATCCTACAAATTCTATATAAATTTTCCTTTTCTTGTTAAAGAAGAGAAAACCTAGGTATGTGCTGGCTTCGAAAATACAACTTTATCAAATCCACAGATCATGTTTGAGAGAGTTTAGATGGGATGTTTACAAGTCTGTGACAGGACTGTAATCTTCTATTGCTTTCTTTTAAGTCAAAGAAATAGATTCCTGTGAATGCTTAACAAACACAGAAATGCTGAATGAAGCTAGAATATAAATCCTTTTATTTGGTATGTTTATTTCAGTAAAATTTGACACAATCTCTCATTTGGAGGGCAGTGCAAGCAACATCTACTTGAACAAATTTTATGCAGCATGAAGATGTGTTGTGGGTTAATTCTAAAGAACATGCATCTCTAAAGGTCTTCACAATATTTTGAGCATTGTTCTTTTTTTCTCTTAACATTCCTGAAATGGAAATTCGTCTGTGAGTGGTGGCTTTCATTCGTGTTTTCACAGAAGCACATTTGCATGCCCTACAAAAGAATCAATATTATGAATGAGAACTCTCCCCAAAAGTCTTTAATTATATGTCTGTGTATCAATATGTAATACTTTGTTTCCCCAGGTTTTTTCTTCTTTTAGCTGACACAGACTTTGAAAGGAGTAAAATCAGCAATGTAACAATGAAATGCATACAAACTTGTTACATGTGATGGCAAAATAAAAAGCTTCAGTCAGTATGATCAGTTAAAAAAAAAAAAAGATAGCCAGCAAACTGTCTATCATGTGATGAAATTTGACAGTAGGGATTATGGCTTTGATGGACCAGAACAGCTAATAGAAGAAGCTGACATTTTTGAAACCCTGCTAATTAAGGGTTCCTTCCTTAATATTAAAATAAAGTCTTTGTCTGGGTTTTATGGTTGGAGAATCAGGTGTTTTCATTAATATATGCCAGTCAGTCTTAATAAGCTTGGAGGGCAGAGGAAGTTATTATTGAGTGACCTTCTACAAAATAAGCATGTTGCTAAGGGCTCTAACCCTGCCCTGTTCAGACTGATGAATCTCATTTCCAATGCAAAAGCTTCACAAGAAATCCAAGTATTCTCTGTGCAATCACAGAAAATAATCCTTGTGTCTCTTGTAATGTCCAGAATTGCCACTTACTATACTACTACTGTACAATGAATATTACAATACACATTATTTTTCTAGCACAATTGTCTACATTTCTCAATTGCCAAGAATAGAAAAACTTATTGTCCAGACACTTGTATTGAAAAGTCAGCTCATTTTAATACTTCTCAAATAGTCATCTACCCTGTTCATGAATTATAATGCACAGAATACATCTGACAATACTAGCTTTGAAAAAGAGATATGCCTGTATTATTACATATTCATTTTCAAATAGATTTTGAACAGATTTTAAACCATTCATTGAAATTCATTGAAATGATAAATTCACAGTTGGATTTTGATTGACTCTTAATCTAATTTTACATTTGATAAGTTTTCATCTCTTCTTAGTAGTAATTTTGATTCGATGTAGATTTTTCAAGCTAAGTGAAAGGGTGTGGTAAGTTACTAGTTGGCACCATATATTTGCTGATAGAAATTAGAAAATGAGGTATGGAACCAGATCAATTAAGTGAAGCAATGTAACTATCATGGATGTGCCTCACATCAGCTCTGTGAGGACTGGGCCATTTCTAACACCCCTAGACTTTCTGCAGATGTTTACTAACGCTTTGTTGCTTTTAGCTTTCCTTGCTTTTCTCTCACTGGGCCAAGTCAGTTCTCTAAATGGTCTGTGAGATACTGTGCACGTAGTAGAGTGGATAATGGATGAAATTTGAAGCCATACATCCAGTTTGCTGACGCTATGCTAATAAGATAACATGGCTGCCAAGTAGAAATGTCAGAGTTGGGAGAATATACATGCTCTCAAGTCGTTGTGTGAATCTCTAAAAGTTGAGCATTTAATAGGAAGCAATCAACTGCATAATATTTGCTGATCTCCATTCTTTAATTGATGGCCCAGAAGATGGATCTACTGTTTTCTTATCCAACCAAACCAAGCTATCACAATCTGTAAAGTATTTGATAAAGCTTATTCCAAAAGTTTGGAATATCAAGTTTGTTTATTTCTTTCTTTATTTACATTGATGATGAGGCTAAATCTTAAATTGGCTTCAGAAATCAAACACTTCAACAGAAGTGGATATACATGCTCTTGGATAATTCTTACTCTTTATTGTTACATACATAAATACATTGTAAACCAGTGAGACAGTTCAAACCAGAATGCTGGAAAAGACAAAACTGAGGCAACATGCATTTAATTTCTATCTTGATATTTTCTTCCCAGGGCATTTTGATATATTATTACATGAAAATAAAATTAATTAAATAATTAAATAATTAATTCCCTGCAAAATCTATCCGCTTATGAAGACCCACTATCCACTGTGATGTATGAGTTATTTCTGAACGCCTAATAGATGTCACATTTGAATACAGTTAGTCCAGTTATCTACAGACTACTTTGAAAATGAAAGGATCTATGTATTTTGTTCCATTAGAGTCAAAGCCATCTGTGTACCTTGGACTATCTGTATCTACTTGATTTATGTATTTTAAGTTTGGGATTTTGGGCTACTTTACCCCTTGAGCATTTTTCCCCCCAAAAAAGTAACTTTATTTAGCTCCATATTTAACCTTGATCCTATTCAATTTGAAAAAGTACTAAGTGCAACATTTTTCTTAGGATGTATCAAACTTAACAAGTGGAAATTCCCACAGTTTTATGGGTGGGGTTGTTCGTTTGTTTTGTTGTGGCTTTTTGTTTGGGTTTTTGGTTTGGTATGGTTTTTTGAGGGAAATTTGTGGCTGTGGCTGCTGGAGGTCAAGGAGGTATCTAAAGTCTGATCAGTGATTTCCACTCTGTCTCTAGTGGACAGATATGGACAATACAAAGAAGACAGTCTCTATAGTGCTTATTAGCATCTCACCAGCAGCTGCAAACCACAGGAGCAAAACATTAGATTTCCCCTAGGAATACCTCTTTCAGGTATAGTGTTGGGGTACATGATATACTGGTACTCTGTAGGCATTTTTGCTGTTTTAGTATTTGAAGAAATGCAAAAAACCCACTTTCTCAATGCATACAGTAGTTTAGAACTCCAACACTTACTGCTAAAAAGTCTGATTGAAACCTGCTGATTTCTGATAATAAAACTTTTGTAGACATCAATATATGTAAGAACTAACCCTCAGAGAGAAATATTCTATTCTCATCCTTGTTGGCATTGTGTTGCTAAATAGTATGGCAAGAGCTTTCTTACAGTCTCAGCAGTATTTTATGCAGTACCTACTGTGACTCACCTAAAAGCCAATATTAGTGTGTTCATTCACCAAAAAAGTAAGAGTAAAGCAGAAATGGTACCCTTACGCAGAAATCGATATTCATAAATAAAGCAGCCAAAGTCACTGTACTCAAATACTGTAAATACTATATTTTTGCTGTAAATGTAATTGAAACAAGGTCATTCATTTTGCTGCTGGAAAACAAATGAAATACTAAGCTAGATTTACACCTTCTTCAAGAATAATGGATTTTTTGTGCAGGAGGAGGGAAATTTATTCCACAGTGGAAGCTAACAGGTGATTTCCACTACCAAATATTGTGACTGTAGCTGAGTACAAGAGATATGATGAGGAAAGGATACTCCAGGATGTTTGCAAAAGGCTCATTGACTGATGACAATGGGCTAGTACTGTAGTAAGTCTGGTATCAAGTTTGAAATCTGCTATAATATCAGTGTGCCTTGCCAAAGTGAGGTGCCAAATCACTGTGATTAAATCTTAATGTCAATTCTCATGATGTTGTGATTGGAAGGATTGTTAATGTTGTGATTGGAAGGAGTGACATGCAAGTTGTGAGGCTCATCCTTAGTGTGGGAAGATACAGGATACCCAGAGGACACCAGTCTCTGTTCCATTAGTTATATAGATGTACAAGTACTCACAGAATGGAATGTTTCAGACCCAGAACACATGTAAACCAACTGAAAGGTTTAAAAAGACACAACCAAACATATTTATGCAATATGCTGTGTTTAGGATCCAAATCTGTGGCTAATGGATAATTTAGCATAGAAGGAATAGCACAAAAGCAGCTGTAAAGACATCAAAACCATCAGCATCTCCCCTTCCACCAACACATTTCTGAATCCTGAACTAGGCTGACTGTGGAAAGTATTACTCTAAGTGATCAATATGACTAATCACTTTTAAGAGGAAGGCAATTATTTGGAGACGGTATCTGTCTGTATCGTGTAACTCTTGCCTTTCTCTGCAACTTCATGCTTTGCTTTTCTATGTGCTCCTATTTTCCTGTCTTCCTCAGAGTTTATTAAACTGAAGCTAAATATCTTGGCAGCTATGTTTTGCTCTCACATTTCAGCTCTTACATCTGAATGTAGTAATGAAAGACTTTTGTATCTTTCAGACTTGGAATGACCTCCAGTTCTGAGTGGCAATGAAAACAGATGGAATTTTCCAGAGGGACACAAAAAGAGACTAAAGGAAAGGGAGAGAATTTTAGATGGAAGTAGAGAAGACCTATGACTGCCTTGAGAAAGAGATGGGTTGGCTTGAAATGCAACAAGAATAATCACTTAAACAAAAGAAAGGTTCTGGGGATATTTTCCATAGTCTTTAAAGAAAAGTGAATGAGAAATCTCTTTTGCAAAGAAACAGTGGAACCTTTTCTTCTGTTACTTAATTTTTTAAAGTGCAAATATGTTTTGGAAAATAGTTTGAGAAAGTTGTGATATTTGATCTTTTAGCCAGTACCCCAATTTCCTGCTGTGTACCTTGTCAAATCCATTCTGATAGTCTTAAAGGCAGAAGTTATAGGAATGACTTAACTTAGAGGCTCTCTCCCACATTACCATGGTCTTGGTCATGATTTAGACTGCAAATTTTTTAGAACCTTGGAAGGGCTCCCTTCCCAGACTGGCGCAGGGTCATAGAGGCTTGTACAGAGACCTTTAATTCCTTCATTTTTAGGTTATATAGTGTCACAGAGCACTGCCATGGGCAATCTCTGTACAAGACGAAAAGAAAATAAAACCAAAGGTATGAGAGAAAATGGGAGCTGAGTTGAGCAAAAGCAGGTGTCCAAAGATATCTGTTTAATACCCAGTGCTAGTGTTAGCTGCCTTGAATATACTTGCTCCTGACCAACTAGGTGCCACTTGATATCAGCTGCAGAAGGTTACAAACCCCCACCCTGACCCAATAGGAACTCTCTAGCTGATAGCTGCCTAACATAAAGGTATTAAGGATTTTATATCCGTGGCAAAATTTTCCAAAGAGCTGTCTCAGGCTGAGCATCCAGAATCAAAGGCTGCTTTTGAAAAGTTGACCCTGGCCTTTGGGGAGACACTGCAAAGACTTTTCTCGTTTCCTGAAAGGGAAATTTGAATCTCAGTCTATAGTCCCACACTGGATTAAATTGAAAGTACCTCCACTGATGTCAACAGTTTAATGAAAATTGCTGTAATTTCATGGATTTTTTCTTTTTGGTAACCTATGCTAAATGAGTTACATACTGCTGTGTGTATATACATGTGTGTACAGTAATTTAAAGTCTGTTTTATTCCATCCAATTCATTGCTGAATATTAGTTTTTCTTTCTCATCTTTCTACTAGCCTACACAAAACCTTTTTCAGAAGGTTTTTCAGTTTCTGTGTCTGTCCTTGAGATACCAGAATTAAAATTGAAAGTAAGATGGATTGGGAAAGAACATAGCATTTCTGCCCAAGTAGTTCAATATTCAGAAGTCCTGTGACCTGTAAAAGTTATGAAGAGGGAGGTATCATACCCATTAGTCCAGAGGAAAACCAATTCTAATGTTGATACCACATTACATTGTATTTCACTTTCTTCTTGATGTATTATTTTATAAATTGTAGTACAGTGTGGTGATTTTTATATTGTGTTTCATATTTCATCTCTAATCTTTCTTGATGGGTTACATGAAGCCCAGTATCGAGAGAGACATGAAATAATGAGAAAATTAATAATTTAAATGCTTATTTAACTACCTGTAATTTGGTGTGTTAATCCTAATATAGAAAATTCATTATGGCATAGATATATTACTGCTTTTTCTATTACTGAGCTATTTGTAACCATATTTCACCTTAAAAAGTATTTAATTAATCACTCCTTAATCATTAAGGAGTTTGCAGTCCATTGTCCATTTCCACAACCTCAAAGTACTGTTTAATCCATTTGATCAAATGACATTTGCTGTAATACTAACTTTTGTTGTTGCAATAATACCACAGTTAGACAGCATTGCTCAGTAAGGAAAAATAGCAAAGGCTATTGATATGTCTGTTGAAAAAGGCAAATTCTTCCTTGTTTCCCAGGAATCACATCCTCCAAAAAGATGCGATGATTCTGATTTAGAAAAGTCACCTGATCTTAAAAATATTCTTCTGCTATTCACCAGATGGTGAAGTTACCAAATGTGAAGTGCCAACAACTTAGATATTTTTATAACTGCAAAGATTTTATGGCATAACTGACTTCTTTAAAATATTAAGTCCTCTGAGATCTTTGGAAATGGCTTTAAAAAAACATGCTGTAAAAGAAAAGAAAAAAAATTGCTAACCCATTTTTCTGCTAAAAAGTTTTCAGTTTCCTGTTGCTGAAAGCAGATACAGAGGTTCACACTCTATAGTCACTTCATTAGTAACAATCTGCAGCAATTCTTTGGAAGTCAGTACAGTTAACCAGCTGTAAAACCAATGTTACTGAAATAAAATCCAGACCTGCAATTGCCATACTTTCCACCATGTACCACGCTCATTTCTTATGCTTCTTTCAGATTCTCACTATTGTTCACAGTAAAACAGTGGTATTTCAGATACTGCAGAGGGCTAACCACTGGTAAATTTATGTCCTTTATAGTGGTGACCACTGTGACTGAAGAGTAGCAAAAGCAGTCTGCATGCACAACTCATCTTGCTCAGAGGCATGCAAGGCATGAGCATAGCTAGAGACCTTTTGGCAGCTAGCACAGTACTCATTCCTCCAGAGCATATTACATGCATCCTATACATATTCAGTTCAGTTAGAAAAGAAGGCTTTTTCTACCAATCAGGGCAGTGTATGAAAATAATTCTGTCTCTCCATGCTGCATGCATCATGATTATGGATGTGCAGAAGCACCAATAATCAATCTCAGTTAACTGGAGAACATTGTCACTTGCTGCTCTCAGTCATGCAAAGTGTTGTAGAAAGAAGCAGATGCAATACAGCTTGATTTTCATGGAGGTATTATTGTACATGAGGTACTGAGAGGTTGTACATTATGAGAGGAGCACAAGCTGCTCAGTGCTGTTCATATTGCTGTGTTTTTATAAATGATTATGGAAGTATAAGCTGTGTGGCTACACTGCCAGCTAGAATACCTTGGGCTTTTCTCTCACTTTCTTACACCCATCAAAGCAACTTGCAGAGGTCGCATTATCAGACACATTTTTTTACTCCCAGTGAACTATTTTTTCTGTGGAGATTAGTTTAAAATGACCCAATGCATATCCTATAAAATTTACTTCTCTGTTAGTGGTAAGTGGCAGCTGGCAGTAGAACAGTTCAAAGGTGCATGAGATCATCCATATTAAACAAAACAACCTAACATTCATTTGCATCCCATTTACCTTGAGGAAAGTTCGGCACAGGTTTAACATCAGACACATACTTAGTGCTGTGTTGGGCTGTAAGGACCTCAAAAGGCTGCTCTCCCAGCAGTAAATGGAAGCCTAAAACTTGGTGGGTGCTATTGAATTAGTTTCCAGTGAGAAAAAGAGATTAATTTGAAGGGTGAAAATCCTAAGTTCACCATGTGACAAAGATTTTGTTACATTCAGAACTATAAATCTGAAGAAGAGTAAATTGGCTAATGAGAAGACCTGAACTGTGCAATTATATAGAATCTTCTGAAAGTTTAGTATTTCCTTTTAGAGTCTGTATTTTTTAGGCTACAGGCTTAAATTAAATATGCTATTAAACTGCTGCTTCTGGATAATAGGTTGTTCATGGTTTCTCTCGATTTTTGTCATCTGAGGTTGAAATTATTTTCTTAGGGATTTCTATTGTTGTTGCCACACTAGACCAAAGTATAACTAGGTCATAGTATAATTTTGAATGTTCTTGATTTCAGCTAAGGATTGGAAGAAAGAATAAATTAGATCATAGCTCTTCTTATAACCTTATGCAGAGAAGGGAAATATAATTGCTTGCTTTTTGATCATGTTCACAGCACTGCTGTAGTTAACCTGTCCATAACCTGACAACATACAGATTTATCTGCAATATCTTGTAACAGCAATGGATTAATGAATAATGATGATGTTATTCAGAAAAAGAAATCCTCTCTTTAGATTATTTTTATAGAATGTATCCAAAAGTCCAAATTGAACATCTAGAATTCTGTTTGCATGGCTTGGTAGCAGTGGTCATAAACCTTGCCATTGCTTCTTATGATGTGCTTATAACAGGTAGTATTCTGGAATTTCCTTTACATTCCTTCAGCATTAACTTCTCAGACCAGAGTCTCTTGCTTGCTTCCTGAAGACAAGGAGAAATAGCCAAGGTCTGTGTCTGATAAGTGTCCTGCCCTATAAAACCCATGATTTTCTGTGTTTCTTCTATTAGGGCAGTTTTTTCCTTTGCATTTGCTTTCTCATTTTGCTTCTGTCCAGGCTGCCCTTGAACCACAGCTGTTTTCTGGGGAGGTGGGAGCAGGTGCATGTGGAGTGGAGAGGACTGAAGCAACACTCTGGTTGTCATGGTGCCTTTCCTGCCTCAAACATTTTCTGTTAATCATTTTATAAGTAGCATGTTCTGGGGCAGTTTGTCCTGTTTCCATTCACCATGGGATCTGTGATTACTTCTATTGAAATGAGTGCTTAGACTTCATAGTTTAATGCAGTTAATAATACAACTGTGGAATGAAAGATATATTGAAGAATTTCAAAAGAGGAGTTGTGACTGAAATACGGTAGTGAAAAGCTGACAGATAGAGTTTATCAAAGTGCTGCAGTTTACCTTCATACAGAAGGAGAGTGGCTGTTTTCATATTCACTAATCCCCAAATAACCACCAAGAAATATTAAAATACACATTCTATTAGTTTCATTTAATTTCTTAATTGCTCAAATTCAGTTTACCAAATTATTGCTGTGTGAAATGCTTAGAGGCGATGCGTACATTAAAGGGATTATTTACATGTAATCCCTCCCTCCCAAAGGATACAAACTGATCATTTATGAATCCTGATTTACGCTCTGTAACAATACCAGATGAATGAAATAGTTACTGCAGATTGATGTAGCTCCTGAAAGTGCAATACAGCGTGGAGTATGATTTAGTGCTAAAACTGAACTACCTTGTTTTCACTGATGATTTTTGTAAAGGTGTGTGAATTTAGAATGAACCAAACT
>JANPWX010000619.1:2108022-2115522 GCA_024734555.1 Trochalopteron elliotii
CTTTCTATGCATCTGCTTGTGTCTTTTCATTAGTTTTAATATTTCTGCAAGCTTTGGATTATAATGGCAATACTGCCCTCTTAATAAATTCAGTGTAGCTACTGTTAAGTGCCCAATAAATGGAAAACCAGAAACAGTAGAATAAGGAAAAAAAGGCACTTTTGGCAAAACAGTTATCCAAGGGTTCTAAGGAGTACTGTATATTTCTCTGTGGTAAAGAAACATTTCCCTTTTTGTTTCTAAAACCATCTTATATCTCTAACATCAGTTAGCAACTGTAATACTGGTGTCAGGAATAACATATCCCAGCTGCATTTTAGAGTGAATTGAGCTGGGACAAGGGGTCCTTGGAGCTTACTGAATGGGTGAGAGCTTTTAAAGGGAGAAATCAATACTACAGCAGGATTTAGACAACTTAGCAAAATATATCAGACAGTACTTTGGTCAAAGAATAACTACAATAGCAAGTTAACCCATGGGGTGCCTGAAGTACAGTCTATAGCATTTCACTTAAACTCTCAGTTGAAAAAAGCATTAGTTATTCCAGCAGGCAACTGGAAGTATAGTAAAAGTTGCAAATCCACTCCCTTAAAAGGTCTCCTTCTCCCATGTGTTATCCAAACTCTCTTTGGATATTATCTCTGTGATTTTTCACACCAGTTAGACACAAGAAGTTAAAGAATTTCTCTATTAAACAAAATTTCTCAGATGTGAAGAAAATTTGCACCTTTTTCTGAGTTGCTACTTAGTAGAAGAGGTACTTTTCAGATAGTCAGAAGGAGTAAGCAATATTAAAAAGACTAGAAGACTTTCCTGGGACAAGTCTTGGTAGAGCTGACCTGTACTTTGAGTGGAAGAGATTTAGCACCTGAAAGGTCTGTCACTGCAACTCATGTTTTTCTCAGGTCTTAGCAGAACATATTTTTGGTAATGGCATTTTCTATGCTTGGATTGACATCACACACAAGGATAGCTGCCCACAGAGGCAGAACTAAAGCATGATTACAGAATCTCAGTAATACTCTGTTAATTTTAGATTTCTAGATTTTTCACTTTTAAAATCTTTTTCCGATTAAAATGACAAAAATAATAAGAGCCTATAAAAAGAGTAAGTAAATGGCCAATAAAATGATGCTGTTACCTATCAAAACATTGCAAGTAAAATGTAGAAGAGAGACACTCCTTTCCTACCTTGTTCATTTCAGTAAAATCTGTATTTTAAAAGCTCAGTTGGAGGTATCCAAACTATAGCATGCATAGCAATTAAATTGTTTCTTTGGGCAATTTCAAAACTGAGGAAATTAAAAACATAAAATTACATTGACACCTCACTGAACAATGAACTTCCTTGAAGTCCTGCCCTCAAACTGAATTAGGCTGTGGGAAATATTTCTTATAAAGCTTTAATGCCCCATCCACCTCCAGTTAAGAGAGTTCTGGTTTCACTCATTTTGCATTCTCAGTGGCCATCAGCAGATATATGCAGAAATGGAATCTTTTTTTTGAGTATTTTCTCATTATTTATATAACCTATTCAAGTAATAGAATATAAGCAGTCCACTTTGTGGCTGGAATTAGTGCATTTGCTGGAAGGTTGTGGATTTTTGACTCTTGCTGAATCTTCATGTGCACCTACATGCCAGGCACCTCCTGAGATTGCAGCACCTGCTGACACACACAAACAAGTTTCAGATTTGTTGCTTTGGGTATTCCCAGCAGAAGTGCTAAAGCAGCATAGATCTCTCCCCTGCTGCAAAATTCACCCCAAATCTGGGAAAATATCCAAAATAATCAAATGGAGACAGCTATTATTGCTCAGAGCTGTCCATGTCTATAAAAGGCACTCCTCTACATGTTCTAGTAGTCCTTTTGACAGGGAAAGGGTTTATTTAACAGGGAAAGGTAGGCTCATGTAATAAAAACCAAAAGAGTAACATAGGGCCCAGACCTTGGAGACATCCACATCAATTTTTGGTTTACTTTTTTTCTTTGATCATGCATTCAGACAAGAATGGTTTATTGGGGTTGTGATTTTAGAGTTTGTTAAAGGCACCTAGGATGTTACTGCCCTGCTTACACACTGTGACCTCTGCTACAGATGAGTGCCACTAGATGGGAGGAAAGAGCATGGGCACTGTCATTTGTCAGCTGTAACATTCACGGCGAGGATATTAATATAAGCCAAAATCAGTGGTGGTTTTACTAGTGGCCAATCTGAATGGTGAATAGCAGCTGCTGAAAAGCAGACACACCGTGCTTGGCAACCCTAGGCAGAAAGATGGCAGAGATGTAGCAAGCAGACCTTTGAAATCATCTCAGCAGGAATCTTCAGAGTTTTTTGTGTCAGAGTCCCCTATCTGTAAAAGCAGCAGGGAAGGCAAGCCCATACTATGCCAAAGGGAGATTAAGCTGCAGTCTGGCTCTGTGATAGCCTTAGTCTCATCACAGGTATGGCTGCCTCCCATGACAGCAAGGTTTCAAATGCTGTCACAAGAGCTTCACTTCTTGTGAAGTCACAGTACTTGAGAATATGCTACATAACCTGTTGATCCTGTTGTCTTATTTTCTTCTATTAAGCAAGGTTATTTCCTAAACTCTGTGTCAGAATCTTCCATGAGGTCAAAGAATATTTTGATGACTTGCCCTTCTCCCCAGCAAGTGTCACCATCTTCTGCTTCTTACATTTGTGTTTTCATTTGTTTACCATTTCCTCCTGTGCAGCTTTTAGTTGGACAGATACTGGAAGTGTGGTTAGGAGAATCATTTACAGTAAATGCAAGGAGGCTGTGGAATTATAATGTCAGGAAGAACCTGAGCCCACAGCCACTACATATACTTTCTATCCATTCCTGTGCACCAGCAATGATAGTCTAATAGTAGAATTTTGAATTTCTTTCTGACTGATTTCCAGACTCCTAGAACAGCCACCCCTGAACAGCTCAGGTTCACAATTCTTGGTGTTAGATAGAGGTACAGCCAAGAGGGGACTCATGTTAGAACATCACTGTTCTGTGATCTAGCAGAACAATGCAGAACAGTGCAGCAGCCCTGAAGTACTCACAAATAGGAACTTAAGGATATCCTAGATATAGCTTCCCATGTCATGTTCTGCCCTGAATGAAGCTCAGCCAGAACACCAGAGCTAGAGTCTAGGGAATGCCACAGTGAGGGGGCATGCTGAGGAATTTAATACAGATATAAGATATGCTCGTGTAAATACCCTGAGAATTGCCAGTTAATTTGTCTGACAATTTTTCTCAGGTTGATTGAGCTATATTATTGCATGGTGCCTAGAATGTACAATAAATGCCTTAAAAACTTACTGTGAAAGTTAAAACTACAAACCAAAGAATATCTATGTTTCCAACATTATTCACTAGTAAAGCATTCATTTGGAAACACTGTGATGTGTGTTGTAATACCTATTAAATTCCATAAACGTGATGACAATAAGAAATGTCAAATATTTTTTGAAGACCCTTTGGTAATGTATTTCAAAAACAGCATGAAAGTGATTTTTTTTTTTTACCCACTTTGACAGGTGAATTATTTACTGCCTAGTGTAGTTTTCTGAACAGCTGAAGTTTCCTATCAATGAGATGAATTTAGAGTCAGGCCAGGGAAGCCATCTCACTAATCCTGCATCCAGCCCCATTCCCAAGGCATCTTCACTGTATCTACAGCACTTTCTGCTGTACTGCAAATGTCAAACAGAAGGTATAATGGATTTAATATTAGTGCTGGCCAAGGTGTTGAGGGAGCTGTTAATAATGTCACTCCAGTTATTGATCTGAAGCCTTTAGAAATCAAAGAAAAGTGAGAGATCCCCAACTGGGGAAAGGCACAACAGTAACTGGTTTTTATTACCAATAAATATATTTCTACATATATAGTGCTGACTTTCTGGAATTATGTGATCATCATTAATCTTTCAGAGATTTCTGGAATCATTATGTGGTAGAATAATATCAGGGTGACCTGTATGTATGCTAATGTTAAAACTTGCTTTCATTTCAGCCATAAGTTAGCTTTAAAAGGTACAATAGTGATGTCAACAATATCAACACAAATCTCCAGTTGCAGGGTAATTTTATTTATTCTGTAATCATATACTAGTGAGGTTGAGATGTCTGCATTTGACTCTTACTAAGAGCATTGTCGTTTCTTCTGCCTGTTAACCTGGGATGTGTAACTGTCATTGCAAGAGAATAGATTTTTCCTAATTATAATAATCATGGCTCAGCTTCCTCTGTTTACCACAGAACTAAATTTGGCTCTAGATTTATATTCTTTTAGGTTCCTCTGCCATAGTTAATCCTTCAGGATGAACCTGTAAGGCTTTGTTCCAAAATAGAAATGGGTTCTTAGAATAAGCGCATCTTTTCTTCTCTCTACCAAATTTTGCAATGTTATGGCATTCTATATAAGGGGAACCTCTTTTGTACTTATTCACAATTAATAAATGTGAGTTAAATGTAGAATTTGTATTTAATGTATGTCAAGTTATCATATTTCCATGTTTATACAAAGTAAATAGAGAAAAATCCAACTTGGAACTGTTAACTGCAGGATTGAAGATGAAATATGTCTCTAACAAAAGAGAGACCAGGCCATAGAGTAGGTTCACTAGACAGAAATATATACACCTGATGTACATGATAAGGTGTAAAATCACCCATTGCAAGTGTATTTATTGTATCACAAAATTAGGCAAGTGTATTTAGTATAGTATGAAATTCCAAATTAGTACAAATGGGAGAATTATCTACCTTTTCTCTCATTTGATCCTCATGTACAGTGATAAACAAATGTTTGTGTATATCAGGATTGATTTTCAAGCAGAAATTCTATTGACTCTTCCATAACTACAAGACCAGCCAGTAGAACCTCTGTTGCACTCTGGACAGACCAGTAGTTAGTGTGGTTTGTAAGCTCCTTGGGAACAGACAAGGAGAAACTAAAAATATGTCAGGAGGACTGGAGACTGCATGGGCTTTCTACTGCACTCCTTCCCTCCCTCAATAAAGAGGAACACATAGGCAAAGTGGAAAAAGCCAAACATAGGCTGGAGAGTGTCTACTTGCCTGTATTGATTTCCCCAACTGCTTTTTTCAGATCTATTTGATTTGGGTTCTGAGGTCAAGATTTTTGTTTCATTGATCATGTGTATGTGGCAGTTCCAGTGGAGTATGTTCCTATGTCAGCTGAAGGGTTTTGAGAAATAAGACTAACTGATCTTCCTGAATATCCCTAGTCTTATGTGGGATTGTTCTCAGTCATACAGCTGAGTTTGGAAAAATCAGAGTAATTGTGTTTCCATCTTCTCACCGTTACTTGTGATATTCAGTCTACATGTTCATTTAAAGTATATTTCATACAGTTTTGCACACACCACAATGTTCATTTCATCCTTCCCTCACATGTGCTTTGTTCTGAAATTTTTTGTAGTTCTTACTTTGTGCTCTTCTCTCAGCTCGTTCAGTTTTGTCTCTTATTTCTCTCATTCATGTGAATGCCACATTTTCCTACACAGAAGAATAATTTTACTCTGTCACCGTATTCACCTATGTAGCCTTAAATTACATCGGGTTTTTTCCCCCATCTTGTTAAAAATTCATACCTCA
Source organism: Trochalopteron elliotii (assembly GCA_024734555.1). Taxonomy (NCBI): domain Eukaryota; kingdom Metazoa; phylum Chordata; class Aves; order Passeriformes; family Leiothrichidae; genus Trochalopteron; species Trochalopteron elliotii. The sequence goes on from JANPWX010000619.1 coordinate 2,113,647, forward strand.
TTTACTCTTGCCCCAACCAGTCATCTTGTCTTTCCAACCCCCTATTTCTTCCTTCTAAATATTGCTCTATGACATTGTGTATCTTTTCAAAGTAATTATCATTAACCATATTCATTATATCTATTTTTTAACTGTTGGGATTTTTTTTTTATTTGACAGATTTGTTGATGCCCACTCTGAGTAAAATGTAAATCACAAAGTTATTTCTTTTTTATTATTTTAGTGTTTATTTTATGATCTACACATTTTGTTTATTTCTCATTTTAAATGTAGAGCTATAAACTCAGAAATTGTTGTCTTTAAACAAACAATTTTAAGATTTTTTTTGTGTCCCTCTCTAAAATAAAATGGCACTACAATCTTAGAACCTAATCTATGTTGATAATAAATTGTTTTTCAAATATTATATTTCTAATTGGAGTTGGATAGGCTATTTCTTTTCAGAGTAGAGTAGAACAGTACCAGTGCTTAATAATCTGAGATTTCGAGCAGATCAGACTTGACTGCTTAAAGCTCTTGGCTTGTTGTAAGTCAGTTATGTTTAATTCATCATACTACAGACTAAAACCTTGTTCTTGTCAAAATTACACAATTCTATCTTCTTTATATACACAAAACAGCAGAGATACAAAGGATGATATTACTTGGTATCGATTCAGCTCTGTGGGGGGCAGAGATCACAAAAGGCAGAACTGGCCAAAAGGAATGTCTGCCTCCAGTGAACAATTTTACTCATGGTCACACTGGGAAAAGCCTGAAAATATTGCTTCTGTGTGAAAGGTTTGTTGCTTCCAGTTCTTGAAGCTTTTCCCAGGCAGTTTGTCCCAGGTACTCCTTGGTTTTCAATTATGAATAGGATATGACCACTCTGAATAAGTCATCTAACTTCATCATCTCTGTTTATCACCAGGTAAAGTGGATATGCTGTCTCTCTGACTTTATAATATTTTACATTTTTTACCAGGGTAAATTGCTCAACTACCTGCAGGGCAACTAAAAAACCCATTCACTTGTTTGTTCCCTGAGTGCTCTGTGCCACTGAACGCTGATGTTTCAAGTCTGAATTGGTCACCCCTCCAGCAGCAGCAGGTCAGCCTTCAGAGAGTATTCTGTGCTGCACAGTGCCCACACAGGGAGGGGAAGGGACAGCCCAGGGCCCAGGAGTGCCACCTGCAATGGTGATGGTGATCCTCATCGACACCAGTCACAAAGATAAGGCTTTTTAAAGTCAGGCTATTGCACAGACCCATAAACTGCCTGTGGGAATGCTCCTGAACAGCCTTACACTGGCTACTCCCTTCCAGGACTGGACATTTATTGGGTGATAATGTGGCAGGACTGAAACACAGTACTAATCTAGTTCAGCGTAGGTGATTAGGATTAATTATTTCATTAACTGTATCTTATCAAAGCACATTACCCTTCAAGGTTTTGTAGAACATTGAATGAAAAGATGTAGTTGTGCTCTCATCATAACAGAGCTTCCTTTTTTTTCTTTTTTTTTAAGTGAATTTCATTCCGATGATAGGTGCCAGATGGAGACTGCCCTGGGGAATGAAATTGTTTGTTTATCCACAGAACACGTACAGCATGGGCACCAGCAGTGTAGTCTTTCCCATGCTGTTGCATCGCTGTTCTTCAGCCTTGCTCTCCAATGACTTTCTGTGAGGGTGGGAAGACAGGTCACAGTCCAGGTCCTGCCCAAACTCCAGGTGTTTTCCTGTGAATATATGCAGCAGTGCCCATTAGAGTCCATTTTCATGGACATTTTTGGCATGGGAAGTGTTGGTCCCCCAATCCAATCCAAATAAGCCACCAAATGATAATACTAATTTATCTGCTTACCTAAATAAAATTTTAATCAGTGACCTACGCA
>JANPWX010000619.1:2120522-2257091 GCA_024734555.1 Trochalopteron elliotii
TTAATCATCTCAAAGACTGTAGGTAGACATGGGATAGTCTTTTAGTACAAACTCAAAATGTTGGATTGTTTTGAAAAGTCAAAATCAAACTTCACACCATAGAGTAGTCTGAAAACATCAGATATGAAATATTTAAACTGTGGAACACAGTCTTCAGCTCTGGGCTATAAAACTTTAATTTTGTGAGTAGCTATTTCTCCAATTGTTCGATATTTTTAATTCTACAAATCCATGTTTATTAGCTTTCAAAAGGTTTAAACAGTTTTACTGAGTCTATTGAAAGTAAATGACGCTAACTTCTGAGAAATATAGTTACTGTGATTTATTTTCTATTTCTGAGTTCAAGATAAAGACAAAAGATAGAAAAAATAAAAAGAATTGATTAGCACAGCTCTGTCTCTTTTAATACTTGTAAAATCACCCAAGGTACTTTGTTGTTTATCCTATACGCCACAAGAAACAGATCAAATTGGTCTGGAATGTGATTTTTTTGAACAATGATAATTTTAGAATACATTGAGAGAAACTGTAGCGTCTTTGATTCCACATATTATTTTTACAGTTATCAATGCTAATGTCCAAATGAAATCTTTTCCACTCTGAGATACTCCCAGACATTTTGGAACAGCTTTTCTTAGTTCAAAATCCGAATCCAGTAGAAGCTGAGCAGCCAAATCATGGTCCCATTATAAAAAATGCAAATTTCTCACTTCTGTCGTGAAATTGTTCCACTATTATGCGTAATTTTATACAGTTGCAGTGGGGGTGAGCATTGTCTTTAACTTCATGACCTCTTAAAAGTCCATGATAAAGTTTTCTTCTTTTCAGGGTTTTTTAGCCAGTAAGAACATGGTATTAAACAATCCACTAGATAACTGTTGCAACAAATTGCAAAGTAGTTTGGCATGCTAAATACTATAGATAATTTAGTAAAGTTTTGTTAGATTTTTACCTTTGGATTTTTAAACAAGGAATGTTGTTAGCTTTGTTAAATCACAACAGCTTTGTTTTGGCAGTAGCTGCTGCAGGCTCGTAAATCCAGGTTATTTTATCTAACAGTGTTTTGATTAAATTTATTCCTCTCCATCTAACTTAATTTTTTTATGTAATGCAGTTTTCAAGCCATGAAGGAAAGTAAATTTACTGTAAATCCAGATTTCTTTTTGCTAGGAAAGAAATTCAGTATATGTTTGCTTCATAGCTCCCATTTAATATCTATAACCTATCCTACTTTTGAACCATGAGTTTTCTCAGAAACATACTCAGAAGTTATGCCTTCCTCTACAGTCTACAGGCAGGTGTGTCCTACACGTAAGGAAAATATGTCTTTTTAAACTTTTGTAATTGTCTCCTACCAATATCTGCTTGTAAGTATTCTTACACTGCACAGTATGTGTGCTGCAAATAAAGCAGTCAGGTTTTGACACCTTCTGTTTGTTAAGTCTTTGTGATTGCTAAGAGTGATCACAAATCCAAAAAAAAATTTTGCATACTTTGCGCTCTGAGCCACATAATTTCAAACATACCCTATGTTTATTTTAAATTTTATGGAAGCAGGCATTATTGAAAGAAAATACCCCCAGTTGGAGGCCATGGATAATGTTAGATCTTACTGATCGTGACATCTTTATGGGATAATTTGATATCAGAATGGAGTCCTCAAAATTGCTTCTTCTCTAGACATGTGTATGTGTAGAAATACCAACCCTTAAGCAGGCAGGCATACATGTGGTGCATATTCAGACACATTGGCCAGAGAAGGGAAGTGAGTGGTCAGTATTGAGAGAAATAAAAAGAGTCACAGAATCTAGCTGAACAGTAATGGTGGATGTATTTGACTACTCAAAAATTTCACACCTTGACAAGATTTCAATGAACATTTATTGATACTTAAAACATTTGAAGTTTTTGGCACAAACATATGGTGTGTCTGTTTTCTACCTTGATCTGTCATATTACAAAAGATGTTAGTTCGAAAATAGCTACAGTTGAGCCTCTAAAATAATTTTGTTCAGTATCAGGGTGTAGATAGAATTATTCACATCACAAATTGCCACTACTCCAAGTAAGCTGGGATATCCTGAATAAAGGAAAGAGCTGAATATAGTCCATACAAGGAAACCATAATCCATAGATTCATTAGCCAGTAATCCATAAATTCATCATGAAATTCATTTAAGTAATGACAACTGAATGACATCAGATGTGAACTTACTAAGAGTAGTAATGACATTAAATGGTGAAATTCCTAAGGTTATTGTGAAAATCCAATCTTGCAGAAAAACCATAAATTCATCACAGTAAAGACAACAAGGGTATATCAAGACCATTGCAGTTAACTGCAAGGTGGAAATTCGGAGAACTAAGAGCAAGAGAAAAGTATATTGGGTTATGTATGGGGCGGAAAAAAAGGCTGGCCATAGATTGGTAGTTAGAAATTAACTGCTCAGTTTACTGAATTTGCATGTAATAAAGGCAGTTTATGTTAAAGATAGTTTATGTTCTTTCTAGTAGTTTAAACTGGTACTGAAGTTTTACAGTCGTTCACTGAGACAAAACAACTGCACACAAAACCTGAGATTTATAACAGAAGATATCCAAACAAACTGATACATTTGTGAGGTATGGATGGTATATAACAAAAGAAAAAATATGAAGGAAAGGTGAAATGCTCACCCAGGTTGCTAAAAAATACACAGTGTCCAAGTAAAATGGCAGGCAGAAACCTGCAGGATAACAATGATTACCTAGGAGAGAGATATTTTCCTGATCTACAAAATGTTGTGGAAAACGGTACAAAAGTTACTTTTTAAAATTATGTGGATTTATATGTGCTATATCAGTTAACATACACATGACATCCTATAACAAGTAAGAAATGGTTTTAGACATGAATTGTAGGCATGATTTGAGGTATAGGAATATTTCTTTCTGAGGAAAGAGGCAAAAGACTGGAATCATTTTCCTTATAATACCCTAGGTTTATTTTTACAAGGGCACAAATCCATTTAGTGAAACTCATATGGAAGATCAGGAAAACAGATAAAAGGAAACATGTTTGTCAGGTGCTGTGGATGTGTGGAACTCATTGCCACTAACCCTGTAGTCAAGAGCAGACCAGAATTTTAAAATATGTGGGCATTTATATGTGGTGACAGCATTCCCTTTTAATTTGTTACAGTATTTAAATAGAAGAGTGCATTGTGCTTCAAGTCAATTGAAATGCCAACTGGTAATTTAGGAAGGAAGGTCTTCTACATGCACATTATCTATGGTGCACAACAGGTCTTCTGGCTCTTTTTCCAGAGACATTTGTTGTTTTCTATATGAGATAAAAATTGTTGAACAAGCAGACCTCTTAAGTTCTGTAGTAACAAGGATCCATACTCTCCTATATTTTTAATTAAATATATATTAAACCAATACATAATTAGCCTTGTTCTGTTGTGGTTTTGTTTCTATAAAACCACATAAAACTGCATAATAGAGCTCAAGAGCTGCTGCTTAGCTGACCACTTCACACATTACACTTAGGTCTTCTCTGAAGAAACTCCTCCTTGCTTTCTTCAGACAGGAAGTAGTAGACCTTGGAAACAATATAGGGCTCAGAATATTTATATATATTATAATATTATGTTATTATAATGCCATTATAATATGGCTGGGGCCTAGACCAGAGCCTAGAGATTTTAGCAGATTTTTCTCCCACTTCTCAGCAGTGTTAACTACTGTTGGAAATCGTCTAACCTAGAATGCCAAGCTCCAGAGGCACTCACACCACTGTGTCCATTCTGTGCCTCTGATCAGGACAGGTTGCCTGTAGCAGGAAAAACACCTTGTACACCACACCTGTATTTTGTCCTGCAGTGCACTGCAAAGATGTTGTGCTATGAATCATTGCACTAAAGCAGCAGCATTCTTGTGCATCTGTGTATGCATACAGGGATATGCATTAGGAGTGCCAAAGAAACAAGCACAATGAAATTGCTATACTTACCTCCAAGTTTCAAGGCTACAATTATGATTTGGGAGATTCCTTGTGGCTTTGCATTTACAAAATCAGTGGTAAAAGACTACAAAATCTGGATTCCGAAACAGAGATGAGTATAAGACTAAGAAAATCAAGTGGGTTTTGAGGAATAAAAAGGCTGAGGAAGTGGGCAGCTGAGAGAGGGATTGAACCTGGAAGCAGCACAGTTATTCACCTGTTCTGAGTATTGCACTAAAATGCTCCAGATAATGGGGAGAGGGTGGAGGGAGAAATTGCTTAAAGTCATTAAGCCAGAAAGCCTAATTTACCATAAATCTTATTAAGTTTATGCCGCCCCAATACAAACTTCATTCTAACTTCTTTTCTCTGGGGAAGGTTCACAGTTGGGTTTTGGGTATTTTTTTCATTTTGGGGTGGGTTTTTTTGAGCAATAATAGTCTTTGTAAGATGACTGCAGTGTCAGCATTTATCTTGAAACTCTTGGATATTAGTTTTGACTGTAGTCACCTTTCTGACAAGTGTTATTGCAACTGTGTTTTATATCCCTGTTCAGGATGATTTCTAATGATAATACTCTGTCTACCTCACAGCCTCACACTAAATTATAGATGCCACTATGACAGGACAAACTATATCCAAGTGCTAAACTCTACTCCCTTTGTGTGATGTCAGTGCCTTCACTACTTTGTGCCTAGAATTAAAATCAGGATAGGAAGATATGCAAAACATTTCTGCTTAAAAATAATGTTCTGTCAGTTATTAAACAAGTGATATTTCATTTAATCAGCTCAAGGGGATTATTTTAAATGAAAAGGCAGAGAGTATGATTTTATTAACACATTCCTGCCCTAGAGTCCTACTGTAATAATTCTTTACTTGACTAAATTAAAAAGTTATAATTCAGTCCTTTCACAACAAAGACTTATGGATAGTTAAATTTCATTAGTTTTTCTATTTTGAGTTGCTGATGGAATAAAGGGAAGAAAGGCATCATGTATCCAGAAAAGTAAATATATACATTATGAATAAAAACAAACCAGACTGTTAGTGAAGACTATTATATTATCCAGTTTTAACTTGTTATTCAGATACCTTCAGCATTCAAATCATGGTTTTTGTGCTATCTTTGTGCATACGTGCTTGCTAAAACAAAGGCTTTTATCAAGTATTTTTTTCAGCCTTGAAAATGTGAACTGGAGCAGACTAAACCTACTAGTCTTATCTGCCTGAAAGTTACTACAATTGTTGTGCTGAGTATAATACAAATAGTGCTCTAAAAACCATTTTGACCAACCGTTTTTAATTCATTAGTCAGTGGAAACTTATAAGGAGGCTGTGCAAAAGCCATTTGAATACACGTATGTATATCTGGACTAGTATGTACATACATGCATTCGTACAATTCTTTTTGTAGAAGCAGATGAAGAACAAGGTTGTCTCTAGTGACTCCATAATTAAGGCTCAGACTGGGAAGTGTACTTCAAATCTTATTTTAGGTAGGATAAAAAAAATAATTCTGTGTGTATGACAATCAAGGTAAGAGTTTTTTCCTTTTTCTTCTTACATAGTTCTAAGAAAATAGGGTTCTGTAATTATCCTTAAAATTTCATAGTATGACATTGAATATTAAACCAACACTAATCATTTTTATGGTAAAAGTGTACACAATTTTCAAAGTGGATCCGTGTAACATTCTGTAGGCCATTTTTTTAAATGAGAGAATAAATGTGTTTACTTTCATCTTTCATATCTCAAATTCAAGACAGTTGACTAAATCCTGGTCTTATATGTGGACCTAAATCTTAAGTAACTGAATTCTTTGGTGATATTCTGCATTTTCTCCCAAAAAAACCCTGAAAGTAGAGTTTAATCTCATTGCTACAAAAACCTGAAAAGGTTAAGAATGTTCTATCTGATATCACTTCAGGTTGAAAATCGTAAAAGCAATAAGAAAAATTATAAATCAGACAAGTGAAAGCAAAGGGTAGGTAGCTAAATATTGTAAACAGACAAACCAAGTTATTTATAAATTCCTTCTCAGAGGATTACTTCATTTGTCTTTGGAGAGAGACTTTCTCATTTGAAGAGGTATTTCACTAAAAAATTAATTGTTTATTAAGAATTAATTAAATAGGTTAACATGGGATTATCTGATCAGGGAATATCAGTCTCTGTACTTTGAACTTGCAGGTGCTGCAGTGGTTGTAGTTAAAGACATTATATTGCAGCTTTCCTTCATTGCAAAGGGTTGTGTCAGGAAAATCTTCAATATAAAAATAAAAAGCAGTTCATGCATAAAGCATGACGCCCTGAAGCATATTAGATCTGTTTATCTCTCTGTTTAAAATGAACAGTACCTGGTATAGTTTACATAACAAGGCAGGGATCAGTTTGATAAAGCATTTATATCACCTGGGGAACACACCGGCTCATTTCCTCAACACCTTTCTGCATGACTTGTTCACCAGTAAGTAAAATAGCAAACAAAGTTTTAATAGGTCAAGAGCAGAGAATCTGCTTGTGTTATAGACATTTGCGTTTGCCCTCTGACAAATAGCTCATATTTCAAGTCCAGGTCTCTGCAGCCAATCACTGAATGATAATTATTGATTACATTTTTATGGACAAATCCTTAATTGCGTTTAATCATTTGCAGCCTTAAAGATTTTAATTTTTTTTTTAAAGACAAGTGAAAGCTTAGTGCTTGTGTGGTGTACATAAAATTGTCTGGGGGACCCAAATAAAAGACCAAAATGGGCTCTTGCCCCAGATGCAGTGACAAAGCTCTAGTGACCTCATTAGAAACAGGATTTCATCTCACAACATTAACATTTTTGGCAAATACTGTGGTATAAATCTGTGAGTTAACATTTGAAAACACTTTTTTAAACAAATGAATTTCAATTTAGTTTGCAATTAAAATCTGTTGTTAGACTAACAGATTTTTTTTGTCACTCTTCCATTTTGTTTAATGTAATCCAGGATATGAGTCACATTTGCTTGTTGTTTCTATATGTGGAGCAAATACTGTAGCTGCTGTTTCTGTCATAGCACATCTGCTCTGCTGAAAACTGCAAAATGATAGATAAACACATGGTCAGGAAAAGAAATAGATGAATAACATTTTGTATCATTTTTCCAGTGAACAGTAATCATCACTAAATTTCTTTGCAGTTCAAAGGCTATTTTTGTTAAGCGGACATACGAGGAGCTTCCATGCAAGCTATTGTAACTTTTTCATATTTTTATTTTAAGTACCCAAAAATATGTTTTCATCCAACTGGCACTTTCAGAACTGCATGGTAAAAGCAATACTGTGTTCTTCAGATGTTCCATAATGAAGAAATAAAAAATTGTTCAGTAAAGAGAAGAATTTTTATATATTTCCTTTTTCAGAAAGTTCAAAAGTGGAATACGTCTTCCTTATGGGATAATTAATAACAATTTGCAATGGTTTTATTCACAGATGCAATTCAGCATATCTGTTCTCTGTGTATATAATGTAACAAAAAAAAGCTGGTATCACTCACAGGAGATGTATCTATCATCCCAGTGGACATAAATCAATGATTGAGCCATAGGTAAATAGATTAGACATGGGAATAGGAAGGGAAAAGAAGCTGAAAAGAGAATCCACAAAAATAATTTTGCAAAGCTTGTCTTATGTTTTCATCAGAAACGAAACAAAATAATCTGACAAGGACAGAAATCAAGTCATCTAGTGAATTCTTGCATTTACTTTATCAAATAATGTAATACAGAACATGACACTAGAAATAATAGTGTGTTGTATAAGGACAGAATGGTAATACTATGGCTTTTGTTTGGACATATCCAACCCAGTAGCTTTTATGGTAGTTTCTGCATTTTCGTGATGGTATTCAATCACACAGGCCCATGCACTGTTCCGTCCTTCCTCCCCACAAAATGTACTTCCCTTCCAGACACAGGGAACCCAGGAGAGATGCTTAAATGGCAGATCAGTAGCTCTGTACAAAGCAATGCCCATGTCTTTATATGCTGTAGTGAAGTTGTTCCGTACGAAGTCTGGGGACTACTCACCTTACACATGCTTAGAAGGATGTGTGTTTGGGTAGATTTTGGCACTCTGAGGTGCTCTAGAGGAATCCAGGGCTCTGTATCAAGATTGCAGTTAGCAAGATGCTTATCCTTTGGGTTTGGGTTTTTTGTTGTTTGTAAGAGTGTATGTGACTGCTGACTTCTAGTGACTGGCCCACAGATGACATCAATCCTGGAACTGCTGCCCATCAGGGATTCTGCTATGGCTCAAGTGTCAAGGGATGTATGTGCCACTAGACCAGAAAGACCTGGCCATCTCCTCTAACACAATCCTCTACTAATCCATGGATATGCTTGAGGGTTGTCAATGGGACTGGAAAATTATACAAACAGGCTAAGCTTAGGCTGAAAATAGCAGAGTAAAGTTGTGTGCAATGCATGCTGCAATTATGTGATACAAAGCACACAGGGGGAAAAAATATCAACAAATTACTTTGTTTCTCCTGCTTCTCATGTCACTTTCCCCCCTCTGTCACGGCGCCTTCAGAGAATACAATATATTCCTCAAACACCTGCCCCAGTTGCCATTAGGGTTTCTACCCTGATTAAGACTTTTGTTGTTTCGTGGTGTTTTTTGTGTATGACCTAAATTTTCTTGAGATCAATCCAAAGATCTTTGGCACTATGGAAGCTTTGTGAAAAAAGGCCCATCATCATTCAAACAATTCAGCATAAAGAGTCATATAATGAAATATTTCTCTAAAGGAACTTTTTAAGACAGATTAGCTTATTATAATTATATCATTAGGAATCTATTTCTATACACTAGGTAAAGGGACTACACTGGCAAAGAAATAAAATGTGTGCCTCAAGTCATAACTCCTAAGTTCTTTTTAATGTCCTAAATAAGTGACCTAATTTTCTGAAATGGTGAGAACCAGTTTTTCTCTCACGTGATTTCCATGACAGCTTCCAAATGCAATTTTAAAGCTGACTTGCAGGATCAGGTCCTGCTTTTGTCAAGTGAGGTGAATTAAGAAAGCTGTGTATTCCTCTGAACTACTCAGCTGTGAACTGTCAGAGTCAAATGAAACTGGCCAAGATAGAATAGGATTTCTGCATTAAAAAAAAAAAAAAAAAAAAAAAAACCTGTGCCAGTGCAATTTAGATCAGCAGAATACAGTTTGCCATATTAGAATTCAGTCATGAATCAGCTCCAGAAATACTGCTCTAACAACGAAAAAACCACATACTGTTCATAACAATAAGTGGTTAGGGCTTCACTTTTACACTTCACTGAAAGAAATGGTCTTCCAGTTAAACAATTGTTCGCAGAAATCACATTCCAAGAGCTGAGGGAAAAGAAGTGGAAAACTCATGATTGTTCCTTTTTATATTTTAGTACTATGAAACGAAATATCATTTATCACAAAACTAGTTTTTTCTTGAGTTCAGCCTGCTGTTTACAGTAAAAGAAATGTACATATTAGCATAAAGCTGTGAATCTAGTTTTAACTTCTTCTGATGCCAAAAGGCCCTTTGTATTCAATTGATGAAACTTCTTAAATATCTAGCTCCCCCATCAGCCCCTTCCTTTGCTTTGATAGCTGGTTATTGTACCTGCAGTTATGCCATTGGATCTAGGACTTCACAGCTCACATGATTCACATGTGCTAATTCTAACTTTTTAGTGCTTGACCACAAAACTGATTCAATAGCTATAAAATCAAATCAAGCACAAAGCAAATGAAAATTTGGAGCATACATTCTATTTATCTGCACTGTTTTCAAGTTTGCTTACTGGTTTTCCAGTTTGCTCAACAGCTCTGTTCTGCAGGAATCCTTCTTGCTGTTAGCTTTTGTTACTAGATCATATGGGCTGAATTTACTGGTGTTTTTTATGAAAGGAGCAGAGACTATATACCAAGTGGCTGCCATTCTTTTCATGAGGCTGTGCTGAGGTTATTCACTGAAAGCTTGTGTCTACTGCCTTTCTGATACCATGGTTTTTCACCCTAAACTGTAGACAAACAGTTGATTTTTCTCCTCAGAATATTTTTGTGGTGTTTATCTGCTTGCTACTCTAAATAGTTCTTGTGTTGACTAACCGTTGCATTTAATTTTCACTTCTGTCAAATGAGAATTGCATTCTGGCTCCCACATGTTGTAGTCTGGTAAATCCCAATACACTTACAGTTTTTAGGTTGTTATGAGACAAGGGATAAGAATAATAGTGTCTGGATTTGATATGTGGCTTGTCCTAAAGGTCTCAAAATGGAAGGTGAGAGCAAGCTCCACTTCTAAAGCTCTCTTGTACTAACAGTCTGTCACAGTTCTTGTTTAACATAGCACGTTACTCAGATGCTCATTCAAATCAGACCATTTAGGCAAGGTTAGGCTTCCTCTGATATTTCCATACTCACAAAGGGCCGCAGCTTCTCTGTGGCTCCTCAAGTCTGGGTCAAGGAGGTCAAAGCATTACCCCAGGAGCATGAATGGTACCAGTGTTACAGCAGGAGTGAGGGATCATTGACACAGCTAAGGCCCCTTAATTTTCCTTTATATATACATGGCTTATCATATCTTACTTCCCAAGTCACTTATGCAGGTGTGTAGGGGTTGTGCAGCCATTTTGACATTGTGCTATACAAGTAAAAATATCATTGTATTCAGGCTCTTTGTCACTTACTAATGTTGTGGCATTTATGCCATAAATTCCTAACATGTGAAGTCTCTTTTGGGAGACCCCCATGAGCAATGTAATCCAAGGATGTTTACTGCAACTCTTCAATATTTCTGTAGGCATCAGTACGCTCATCATGGGAGGTCCTATATAAATTAATCAGCAATATTGCTAATGTCAGTTTTCATGAACACGTGTCAATGTTGTATAAATATCAGCTGATCCATTTGCATGAGTCACTTATCTTCTAACAAGTCACTTTATGGTTCATGATTTTGCATCAAAAGTTGATCATTGCCTCATGGCTGCCAGTGTTCAATAAAGTGGACTTTCCTGGAGCACATTTAAGGAGTGCAGGTGGATGTGACACTTGGGGCACTCAAGGTATTGCTAGCAAAAGAAAAACAAATGAGCATTGCTTACATGTTCAGCATTACCTTTAGTATGCCTACTGAGACTCTGGTCTCTGTTTACACTAATCTTACGTTAGTGACTGTCATATTACATTAGCAAATTTAATCTTTGTTAATGTGATAGAAAGTTGCTAATACAATGAGACTCATTATATTAACAACTTTTGCATCATGTTAGCAAAAGCAAAATTTGCTAACAGAATGCAAAAATTACCAATATGATGAGGTAATCATTATCATTATTCTAACACCTGATTATATTAAGCAGCTACTAACATCTTGTATATAGAATCACTATTTGCACTGTACTGGGATTTTCTAGGAGTATCTGGTGTGCCTAAGTAGGAAAAAACCAAATATTTTTACAAAACCTTTTTGTGGGTAAGAGTTTTCTTTTTTATTTTGATATAAATGTTAATTAATCGAAGTCATTCTGAAATTAAATTTTTTGACCTAGAAAACTCTTTTCCCATAGAACAGTAAGCAATTTAATGATCTATGTTGTGACTAAGGCAGTAAGTGAATACAAAAAGAGCATGGATCACTGTTGGGCTTATATCACCTTTTGTCTTTGAAAAGTAATTTCATATTACAAGTTATATTTTACAGTATATAAGAATTTTTGTAGTATTTCATTAAAGATGATAATTCACTGTTACAATTTGTATTTTTTGTAGCAAGACATACATGTATTGTAGAATATATTTGTACGTAAGATTCATGGTCTTTCCTAATTACCTCGTAATTGTTCATTAAAAATGTACCAGGAATAAATTAAAATTCTTATAATAATATTTTTAATGTACAGGGTATAATCTGACTGCAAAACTCTTTGCAATATGTAATATGCTACATCTCTATTATGACTTCTTGGAAAACAGTCCTATAATTATTATTCTCTACAAAGGCTTAATTCTTATACAAGCCATGTAAGAACAAACTTTTGTCTTTAAAAATCATCTGTAGTGATTAAAGAAATCAATTTAAACATAGATTCTTCATTAAAAAATCCTATAATGGCAATGGGCAAGTTTTGCATGCTGTTTTTTCCCACGTAACCAGTAGAGTGGGGAAAATGTAGAGAACACATTGAATATATAAATATATATGCAGCAAAGGCAGACATCTTAGGCCAGCAGGAGGATGGAATTTCTCAATTCTGAAGAAATCATCATAGAAGCATAGAATGGGCTGGGTTGAAAGCAACCTTAAAAATCATCTTCTTCCAATCCCATGCCATGGACAGGGACACCTTTGACTACACCAAGTTGCTCACAGGCCCATCCAACTTGGCCTGAAACACTTTCGGGGATGGGGCATCCACAGATGGGCAACATGCTTTTCATTATTCTCATAATAAAGAATTTCTTCCTCATATCTAATCTAAACATCCTCTCCAATTTAGAGAGAATGATATCAGGAGGAAGCCTGTCACAGGCTTTACAGAAGTCCAGATAAATGACATCTGTAGCCCTTCCCCTGTCCACTGACGGAGTCACCCCATCACAGAAGGCCACAGGTTTGGTCAGGCAGGGCTTGCCCTGGGTGAAGCCATTTTGACTGTCTCAAACCACCTCCCCATCCTCTGTGTGCCTCAACACAGCTTCTAGGAGGAGCAGTTCCATGACCTTCCCAGGCACAGAGGTGAGGCTGAAAGGGCAGTAGTTCCCAGGGTCTTCCTTTCTACTCTTTATAGATGGGGGCAATATTTCCCTTTTTCCAGTCACCTGGGACTTCACTTGACTGCCATGACTTTTCAAATCTCATCAAGAGTAGCTTGGTAACTGTATCAGCCAATTTCCTCAGGACTGTGAAATGTGTCTCATTGCATCTAATACACTTACCTATGTTCAGGTCCATGGTCATGTACCTGATCTTTAATTACAATTAGAGGGACTTTGCTCCCCTAGTCTCCATCTTGCTGTCCATCCACTTGAGGTATGGGAAGTGAAGTTGTCCTTGAAGGTGAACAAAACCAGTGTTGAGTACCTCAGCCTTCTCCTCATCTGTTATTGCCAGTTTTCCAGCATTCTTTATTGGGGGTCAAACACTTTTGACCTTTGTTTTCTGGTTAACTTACCTGTGGAAGTTTTACCAAGAAGTGTATTTCAAAGAAGTTCACTGAATGTTAAGTCCATTCAAGGACCTGTAGTGACTTCAGCTGAAAGTACTTAAATTTTTCAATACTCAAAGAAGAGAAGCACTGGCAAGAGGTTCGCCACAGTTCTCCTTAGCTTCAGAATTTACTCCAACCCTAATACAAATCAGCTTTATGTTGCTGTTTGTAACTTCTAGAGAAAAGTCATAAGAATGTTCCAATTCAAAGCCAGCAAATGAAGGAAAGAGAAGACCAGGTAGTTGCATATCCTTTCTGGAGGGACTCAATTTTTTTCTATGCTACTGAATACTTAGAAACTACTGGAGAATTGTAAACCATGAAGGGGTGGGACATGAGTAAACAAGAGAAGCATTTCCTGCTACAGATCTTTATATGGAAGAGGAATTTCATAGTAACACAGGAGCTCATATAAGTGAATGCTGAATATTTATCTAGCCCACTATCTTATCATTGAGAGTAGCTGGTACTAAGTACTTCCAAATCTCATGTAAAATCTTCAGTATGGTAACTATGCTGTATAAGTTGAATTAGAACACTTGATATCTCATATAAATTTTATAATGCATAGTGTAGCATGGTTATTCTAGTTAGCCTCAGAGATATTTAGTCCTTCTTTTGAAGTTGATAGATTATTGTATAGATTACATGTTGTGTAGTGAAAATTATTTATTTCAATAATTTTGTGTTTAGCAGTTCAAAATGTGTTTTCCCTTCAAATTATTGAAAATATCCTGTTCTTATTCTGTCTTTTATGTATCATTCATTATTTTATATAGCTTTTGTCACATTTATCTGCTCTCAAAGCTAAATATTTATAATCCCATTAATCTCTCTTCAGATGTCCTTCTACTTAAGTTTTTCTGTTTCCATTATTCTCTTTTTTAGTAACAGATGACTAGAACTAAACACAATACCAAATTTAAAGTCTGGTCCATAATGTTACATAATGGAATAGTAATATTTTCTTTATAAATGTATTAATTTTTGAATTATTTTTATTGTGTTCTAACATCTCATTTAAGTCTTTAACTATAACAGTCTCCATATAGAGCAGGTGTTTTTACTGAGATATTTCCAATTCCTTTTATTGCCTAGTTAAAATTATTTAAAGCTCCTGAATATAGAGGAGCTTCTGTTTCTTCGAAAGTGTGCTACATCTTGCCCTTGTTTGCATGAAATTTCATCTGTTGCTCTGCTGTTCAATTGTCTGCTCTGATTTCTATTTAGGTCCTTCTCATCTTCCTCCTGTTCTTCTTTTGATGTAATAGCTGCATTTTTAAGTGTTTTGACACTGACACTTACCACTGAAGTAAAACACACAGCAGATGGGAAGTCTGCAGATGATTCCCACTGAATTATTTAGGTTAGATATGCATTTAGTGTGAAGGGCTAAAATGTTGAAACTATCCCATAAGAAGAGAGCTTAATAACCCAGATAGACCAAAACCAGATTCCTATGCCTCATTCATTCCCGCTCTTTCCAGTACTGGATCTGAGGTGGAACACAGATAATTTCTGAGAGAGAAGCTTTTATTTCCTCATAAGGATATGGTGTCCTGTAAGTTGAATGGGAATACCCTAACACCTGATAATAGAAGGAAAAAATGGATATAAAAAAAAGAAGTGAACTGAAAATGTAAACTGCAGGAAGTTGGTACCACAGAGGAAAAAGAAGCATTTGTGTGAGCCATGACTCACGTACTTTTCCTGGGCTTAGGCACTAAGTGAAACATATCATTATGGAAGTATTGTAGGTGCTTCCCTAAACACAAAGAAATATGCAAAGATGGATATATTTATATATGAACATATAGTCAACTATATGAACATATAGTCAAAGGTCATATCCAGCTTCACTTAAAGTTTGCCAATTATATATTGTACATTTCTTTATAATTCCCTTTACATATCTTTATGTAATACATACGTATCGTTATCTATGGGAAGTACTGCACGTGAATATGCTTTTCAAATTTCAAATTGAAATCATCTGCAGTGGTGCTCTTCAAGGACAGAAGGGTTAGCTGGCACACGTGTGGGAGAAGAGTTGCTCATTAGGGAAGGTTTGTTATGTGGTAACATATAATTAAGGTAATGGTCACAGCTTGTGTGACAGCAAACACTGGCAGTTGTTTGATTGCTGTCTGGGTCAGGAGATCAGCAGTTTCTACAAGATGTATCCACATTAGTGTGTTAGTGGACAGGTTAGAAAGCAAATTACAGCTGCCTTTCTTAGGCATGTTACTGTCGAGGCTCATTGGTTTGGGTTTTTTACTGTACCTCAGCAATAATACAGCTTCTGAAGACTGCGTGTGACAGGTTAGGCATTTTATCCTTTGAGTAAACAGTAATCATGGTGTGAAGAAAGTGGGGCATTGGAGATTTTTCCCATTCTTTGAGATTTCCATTCTTCCTTTCTAGTTTGCTCCGAGGGCTCTTTGGGGATACATATATTAAGCCCTTTAAATAGTTCATAATAAATCTTTGTCCCGGGTTGATTCTGACAGTTTTTTAAAGAGTCTTTTAAGAGACAATCCTCAATCATTTACTAATCCATGGGGTGATCTTCAGACTTGGAGAAAAAAGAAACAGTTCAAGCTCCAGGATTGTGAAGATACAATGTAGAAAATTTTTAACTCAGAAAAATTTAGAAAATACTGTACCATGGAAATTTCACCAGTCATACAATGTTCTGCTGGTGCCTAAAACCTCATTCTCCCATTTACTCAGTTTGCAAACACTGAAGGAAGAAAAAGGATTATCAAAAAAAGGAAGAACGATTTTTATTGATCATCTTATTCCTATTATCATAGGTCTGACCTTGTCTTGTTCAGTGCTTGAATTGAAGGGGCATTATGGGAAAAAAAAAGTCATTGTTCCCATAGTGAAAATAAAGTCAAAATATACCCCAGAATCCTGTCTATTAAGTGTTTACTATTCAAGCCTTGTGATAAATATGCCAAAATATCTGCAGTGTGGGCTGATTTTTTAAAATGCTGTTTCCTGTGTTGTATGACAGGTTCTGATTATGTCTGTCAAAAACCTTCTTAATTCCACAGTGCAAAATAAATAGATAAAGGCAGAAAATATAATAAAAGTAAGATGTCCAGTCCACTTGACTTTTTTTTTTTTTTAACTAAATAATTTGAATGAATAGCTTTCTAAGAATAATGCATGGCTGCAGCCCACAGAAACTACCCCTAGGGGTTTTTTCTTCAGCAGCCTCAAGTCTGTCATTTTTGGAGATACTTGTTCTCAACTCTTTTTGAATTTCAATGGCATAGCACTTGTCATTATTTTCAGCTTTTTTATAAATTCTGCATAAGCAAAGAAATCTATAAGTGCTAACTTATCTGTATAAGAACTCTCTTGGTGTACCTTAGGAATATTGTTGCCATATTTTAATTTAATATGCTGCCCTGAGGAGAAAATACTGTAACAGGAACTAGGTAGCAGTTCTAATAAGGGACAAAGCTGTAGAGAAACCTGGGCAGTTGGGTCTCTTACCCTTTCTTCAGCCAGGAATGTGAGTGTTGGAGGTGAGGGCTGCTTCTGAAAGCACTACCAGCTGAGCAGTACATCCCAACAGCATCAGCTACCCGCTATCCCAGCTGTGCTGTCAGATCCCTCAGAAGCTGCGGGATTAGCAGCCTGTCTGATTCATCTTATCCTGGGCCGGGTCATGGAGTGCCAACATGACAGATGAGAAGGGACAATTGCACAGAGGATCTTGTGATGATGGAAATGTTAACAGCATTCTGAAGTACAGTTAGATGCACAGTGTTGAGGACTTAAGAATTTTCATGTTTAAGTAACAGTTATACTCTGGGATTTTTAAAGTGCTACTTGTTTGGCAAAGTATGAGAAAGGCCATGTATCTTCATTTTTTCCATTATTCTTTTTATCGAAAAATACTGGTGTTAGTTAAACCTGGTTTTGACAGGGATAAGTAGATTCTGAGTATGCCAAAATACGTTTTCTTGCATTTTGTGTAAGAAAAGTGTCACTTGACTATATTCTGAATTCTGAAGCCATGACATGGTGCTTAGCACCATACCTGTTGCTACTGACTGTCCAATGATGAAGTTATCTGTAAACAAAACATTAAACATATGATGAAAACATTCTTCTAGACAATTATGCATATTTTTCCTTGGCAACATATGGTGTGTAAATCGAACTTGCATGAGTTCTTATCCTTGAACCATTCTAAATTATCTAAAAATTTGTTTTATAAAAAAAAATTTCTTGCCTTCCATGCTTCAAAATATTTATAGAGTACTTATTTGCATTTGACGTACCAATATGCATTCAGATAAAGTTTAAACTTGGAAAGTGGAACAGTTTGATAGAGCCAATGTGATTGAAATCCAAAGAGAATGGAAACCTCTTTGCAGTGTTAAGTAGCTGTTCACTGTTAGAAAAGATGAACCCAGATACTTGCCATGTTTGAAAAATATGAGGTCAAATGCTGCCACAATCATACCACCCTTTTTTTTTCCCCCTTTTCAGTGTGTGAACAGAAAATAGTAGGTCAGGTGGCCCCCTCTGTTTGTTGCTGATGAGACAGTAACTGTTTGTCATTAGTAGCTCAGTCTGTGTTTGCACGTGTGCACATGCCTGGTTTAAACATATGCCCAGTAGCTACGTACTTTTCTAGACATGTTATTCAACAAGGTTACACAATTTGTGCAAAGTGATTTTTTTTTTGTCAGGATTCTATATGCATTGATGTAACAATCCAGTAGATACTAGCAGCCAGTAACTGCCCCTTGGTAAGGCTGCATGGGAGATTCATGTATATAAAATAGTGTATTAAAGTAAACTTACAAAAGCAAAGAGCAATCATTGCAAATGTAATTTTTTCTTCCTCTTTGGGATTCTAATTTTAAAAGCATTAAAGAAGACAGCTGCTCATGCTGTGATATGCGCTAAACAGCCTGAAGGATGGAAAAAAATATATTTGTAGCTCATAATAACTATTGACCTTTCTGATATACAGTGTTCTCTGTGTTAGCTATTCTGTTCTATCAACAGTGAAGATTGAACATGACTTTTTAATAGAAAACATGGGGTTTCGAGCTGCTTTCACAAAGGTGTTTATGTATTGTTATTTTGCATTGTAGTACAAAGACTAAGTCCTGATGCCCTTTGTCTGACATCATGTTTGTCATAAAAAAGCCCCACTGTTACTGACTGTTTCATATGAGGAATTGCCTCATAACCATTTTATAGTCGAGATAAAAGCATTGCTCCACTAGATCCAGAACACAGGTATTGAAAATAGAATCCCCCAAATATCCCAGCAGCACAAAAGGTATTTTCTGAAGAAATAGATTCCTCAAGTGGCTATATTTTCAGGGAATTCCACTAAGGCTTCAAACACTCAGTTTTTGTATTCATACTGTTGTTCCTTGCTGTACTCAGGCTGCTGCATAATGGCTTTTGGTGGATGTAATGTGCTCCCAAAGAGTATCTTTATGATGCTCCTTTTTTTGTCTTGAACTTTCCTACTGCCTAGCTGCTGACTACAGACACATCCACTAGTAGCAGCTTGACTGTGGCACTTGTGTATGTTTCCCTAGAGTGGGATCATCCAAACATCGGCTTTGTAGAGTGAGGTAACTCAGCTGCTCTCCTTTCCCTCAGGGAAAAGCTTCACCAAAAAGCACCTCCCATTTGGCATATGAAAATCTGGAAAGCAACCTCTTTATTGTGCTTTTTAAGCCCAAGCAGGCTGCCAATGTTAAGCAACATCAGAAGGGACTTTTTAATGTTTGTTGGAGGTGTTTTTATGCCATGTGCTGGGAAGGAACTTTAGTGGGCCATTATTGGCAGCTCTAAACCACAGTTATTTTCACAGCTATGCTCTGTAGTGTCAGTTAATGATTCACAAGTTACTAGGCAAGAGCAGAAAACTAGCAAGAAAGAAAAAATACCCTCGGTTCTCCTAGTGCAGGAAAGAGGGGAAACAACACCAGCATTTAATGGCAGTTTTGTGCTGAAACAAAATGCTCAAAATTGTTTACAAGAAGCTGCTCAGTAAGGATAATGATCATTTAAGTTGTGGAAACCAGCCACATCTCAAAGGAGATTAAACATCTAGTCTTCTATTCCTCACAGGACCGTAAAGCCCTTGGGGAATTCAGTGAAGTTTTTACCTCAAAACTAGTCAGTGTCTTTTTTTTTTTCCTTTGTTTTTTTTCTCATTTCTCAGTTTCTTTTCTCCGTAAACATTCCTTCACAGAGGAGAGATGTACTCTTGTTTATGATACTACAGTCTCCTAATATCAGGACCTCTCCCATCCACTGGGTGTGTCCTGTTTCAAACTTTATTAGAATTGCTACAAAGTAAGTAAACAGTAAGGAAATTATATCACTGTGCTGATTTTCTTTGGGACTTTCACCAAACCTTGAAAATGTATGAGTGTTGCTGACCTCATACGAAACCAAGTCAACACATCAGATTATTTATTCCATTGCTTAAAATAAATTAACCTTAGATGTAAAAGTGTAGAGGGAAGTTTGAGCTTCATATGCAGGATGTTTTGTGTACCACTGACTCACAAGACCATAACAGCTCTTTGAGAGTTGTTCTGGTCTATTGGATGAGTATGGGTACATTTGTGAGTGTTTAGATAATGGATTGAAGCCCAGTAGATTGTAACATTTCCAAACACTTTTCAGAGTTAAAGTTTCCTACCGTGATTAGGTCTGTTAATAACAAATCCTTATGATGTTGTTTTCAGACAAAAAAGCTCTGTGTCTTTCATAGATCACTGACATATCAAAATTTGTTGTAAAATCTGTCTTTCAATGTTATGGTATAACAAAAATCTTATTCGTAGTTTCATCCTGGCAATACTTTATTTATAGCTCTGTCCTGGCTCTTAACTCATATTTTGTTTTACCAGATATGTAAAGAGTTCTGTGGGATAAAGTTTACATGGGAAGTAAATTGCATATGTTGGGAATTAATAGACTGATAAGACATTTCTAGATTGGAAGAAGAAGAAATACAAGGAGGTGCACAAGGAAAGCTTTAAGGCATTAAATAAAGTAGTACTAGACCCTATCCTGGGCTGCATCCAAAGCAGTGTAGGCAGCAGAATGAGGGAGGGGATTCTGCCCCTCTGCTCCACTCTCATGAGACCCCACCTGCAGTGCTGCACAAAGCTCTGGGCTCCCAGCACAAGAAGGACATGGACCTGTATGGGAGACAGTTCAGAGGAGGGCCACAAGATGATTGGAGGGATGGAATGCCTCTCATACTAGAAAAGGCTGAGAGAACTCAATTGTTCAGTCTGAAAAAGAGAAGGCTCTGGGGAGAACTTGGACCAGCCTTCCAGCAGCTAAAGAGAGCTACAAGGAAGCATCTTGTAGGAGGGGAAGTTTTTACAAGGGCATGTAGTGACATGCAAGGGGCAAGGGGGTGTGGTAATAAACTGAAGGAGATTTGGTTTAGATTAGACGTGTGGAAAAATTTCTTTACTATCAGAAAGGTGGACGCTGTGTTTGCCCAAGAAGTTTTGAATGCCCCATCCATGGGAGGTGTTCCAGGCCATGTTGGATGGGCTCTGAGCAACCTGGCTAGTGAAAGTTATCCCTGCCTGTGGCAGGGGGTGGGAGCTGGACAATCTTTAAGGTCCCTTCCAACACAAACCATTTTATGATTCTGTGATTCTGTGATTATCAGTCCAATAACAGTAGTTCAGATTACTTTGGTTCTGCAATGATAATGGAACATTCAAAAATGTCTCTGATAATACTAGGAAATGCCTGCCAATGAGTTTATACTTCAGTTTCTCCTACATAAGTGTAGTCAGTACATGGGCATAGTTGAATTAAAAAGCAAACAGGGTAAGCTCATTATATGTAATTCTACAGGATAACTTTCCAAAGCATGGCTTATTTCTCTGCAGATCTATCCGTTTTTGTGTCCAAACTATAGTATGCATGTGGATCAGATATTAATCACGTTCTCTCACTTTCTTGGTTGTTGTAACTAAATTCACTGCTATTTCACTGAGTTGCATTTTGCCTGAATGCATGGAGTTTTATCACATTAAAAAACCTCAATATATCAGAGTCTCTTGTACTCCCATTTTCAAACATCTAAGCCCAATGACATGCACTATTACATGTGGACCATAGCCCAGTAATTGCACTAATGATAAAAATAGTCATATTTCTAGATGTAATATATATAGCATATTCTTTTAAAAAAGTGAAAGAAATGAAATAAATATATTACATGTAATGCTTCAATGTCAAATTTTTTGCAAAAAATTAAGGATTTTACATAAGACAACCTAGGCCATACCATCAGTCATCAGATCTGGAAAATTTGGAGAGATAAGAGATGGGAAAAAAGCCGACTAATAAAAAAACATTAAAAGATCTAGCTTTCAACAGAAGTCTGATAGCATTTAAAGTTTATATGCCTTTGAATTTCTAATAGGCTTATAGGTCATGAAAAGTGAATTGTCTTCATCTTGGAGGTAGGGTGACAAAAAAGAACAGTTTATTATCCTGTCTGAAAACATTACCTAGGTATAAATTCTTTATAAAGAAGTAATCTTTCTTTCCATTTCTTTTGAAAGAGCTTCTCTGAATCTTCCCCTTTTGAGTGATGCCTTGTCTGGATTCCAGTATTAATCCCCCTATGTAAAGGAAAGAATGGAAGTCACCTGAAATCTGGGTCCAGTGCTTGACTTCTTCAGTTTTCAGTAAATAGCAAACCAGAAATTTTATGAGTTATACCCAGTCACCTACAAGTACCATGAATTTCAGATCCAAAACTGGTTATTCAGGAATTCAAATTCCTGATTATCACTGGAACAGCTTACAGCAATAATATTATTCCTCCTTTCAGAGACAGTATTGCTTTGGAAGAATGAATGAGCCTCTGGCACCCAAAATGTTAAATAAATAGTTCATATAGTCCATGATTTCGCAAGATGCTGAGCACACTGGTGAGACCACGAGAGCATCTATAGAATTTGCTAGCTCTGTGCTCTTTAGTTGGTCTCCAGGCAGGCTGCCAGTGTCCATAAATAGGCCAAAATGGTTCATCCAAATAGTCCAGGAATCTTCAGCAGTTTCCCAGAACAAATTTAACTTCCAGTACTTGCCCATGTTCAGCCTGCGATCAGCCTAAACCCACTTCACTTAAAACCATTCATTTGCACAGTTGCTAAGTACAGTAACTTGCACTCATTGGAAATAAATTGTCTTAGCTTGCAGCTTTTGAATTTTATTTTTTTGGTTAGTAGTTGTGAAAATCTATCTTTTAGTTTATAAAATTATCAAATTTGATCTGTAAGATACTGAGAGAGAATGATCTTGGCAAATAGTGATATTTGAGAGTCATTTTTCTGGTTAAATTCAGTTAAGTACTCAAGGTTAAATTTTCTTAGTTTTTTAATGCCTGGTTGCAGACAATAAACTGCACAGAAGAAATAAAAATATTTTAAAACTGTGTCTAGTACAACTGAAAAATGATAGATTTATTTTACCTAATTATTAATCTGAACATAATTATTCTCTGTTCCCTATGCAAAGGTTGATAAGACTTTAAGAAAATGTGAGGTTTGCAAGTGTAGAAGATAACAGGAAAAGAGCTCCCTTTTTTCTTACTGTTTTTTATGTTCTCTTTTTTTGTTTCTCTTGTAAGAGCTGGCTGTATAGTTGGTGTTTGAGAATATCTTTTTAAAAATGTATGGACATATGTTTTCGAGGAAGTGAAATGAAAGCCAGGTGAAAGCTTCCTAAAATGCTACAAAATCCAGAAAATCCTTTATGTTAAACCATAAGGTATTTTTTCCCACCAATCTTCGCAAATTCTTTGTTGGTGTTTGGTTTTCCATCTATAACTTCCTGTCTTCCTAAGAATGAGAAGCCTATCTTTTCTCTGTTTGGCATACAAAAATGCATTTTTCTCCTCTCAATTATTTTTAATGCACATCAAGAAAAAAACCCAGAAGTTGGTGAACATTATTCAGCCTACTGTGGCAGCTTTTTGTTATTTAAGACATAAATCAAATGTGGAACTTCTTTTTTTCCTGGGGGACAAATTGTTTATCTGAATTTGAATGTGCTTGTGAATCACTCATGGGGACAGTACTTGTATTACTGCTATGTAAGAACAATTATTTGCATTGGTTTACGTTGTTTTGCTCTATAGCATTAAAGTAGTCAGACTGCATACAGGCGTACAGTACCTCTGCAAATCCCTGCAGGATTAGAGCCATGGACCTCAGTCCTCCAGACAACTATGGGCATGATTATGTCCCATCAGAAGAATCAGAAGAACTCTTCCAGCATGTGAAGTTAAACTATGCATGACTGGTTTGTGGGGTCTGGGACCAGGATTATTCCCAAAGCAAAGCCCATTGAAGGATCAGAGATACAGGGTTTGTTTGCACAGAAATGCTTAGAATCGCAGAAGTTCACAGAATCACAGAATATTCTGAATTGGAAGGGACCCACAAAGATCATCAAATCCAAAGCCTTGCTGAATGGCCCATATAGGCATCAAACCCACAACCTTGGCATTACTTGCACCATGCTCTGACCAACAGAGCTAATCTCAGTAAGTAAAGAAGGTAACAAAACAGTTTTGTGAATTGGCTGTTGTTTTGTAATATCCTCCCACTTGCCTCTGTGGCTCTTTCTTAAGCTTTTTAACACTTGTGACACTTCCGCATGGGTACAGTGGATTGCAGCTTCATTCCCTTTGAAATAGAAAATATATTCCTTGTGTCTAGAAATCTTCTGCATTATCAGCTTTGGGAGTGGAAAGAGAAGAGGTTTATTTCTTTAATAGTATCTGCTGAAGATGTTTAAGGGCACACAAAGACAAGTGCTTTCCCAACAGAGTACACAATTACCTGCTTTGCAAAGACAACCCAGACTTATTTTTTGTTCTTCTAAGTCTGACAGTGTAAAATATTTTAATTCACATGCAGTAAGCATTGACTTTTATCACATAATTAGCATTCTAAACTCACTGTTTCAGAAGTTTATAACTCAACAGTAGGTTTAAACTCAGTAAATTCAAGCCAGAAGCCTTATTTTTCAGTGTAAAAAGACACCTTTTGTTTCTACAGTATCAAGCCAAGAGGACCTTTTTATTTCTAAAACCTTTTTTAGAGGTTTTAGATTATAAATTTTTTATTAAAATAAAAAATTAATTGCTAGAGTTTCATTCTGATATTCCTCAGATTGCAAGTCTTCATTGATATAATTGAAAATAAATTGAAAAGGTTCAGTGATAGGCATTTAAAACCAACTCCTGAGAACTAATAATGGGCCATATTCAATATATTCCTGTGCAAGTCTCACTAACATCGGTGGATCTGTTCTGTATACATCCTATTTTTAAAATCCTGCATGCATAATCACCATCAGCATTGTTACAGTACCTACCATAGGTGGGTGCAACTCTGAATGCAGATTTGTGCTGTCAGCCCTAATGGTTCTCTTGAGAGAGAAATTCAAAATGCTGTTCATAAGCTGTTCTGGACTTTTAGGTAGCTAATCCCATCTCACACATACACTCTCAGATACTTTTTGGTAAAGAAAATCAAACACTTCAGAATACATATTTATATGACACTGTTCCAAGCTGTTGAAAAAAATACGTGCATTTTATAATATTCACTTACAGAGATGTATAGGTTCATAGATAGTATAATAACAGCAAAATTATGTTAATCTTATGATATGTGATTAAATGAGCCCAAAAATGTCAATACCAAGTACACTTCACTGTGTGTCAGTTCATATCCTTTCTTTCATTTAACTGTGTATGAAAGAGAAATTTTAATTTCCATTTTTTGGGAATGGTACATAAGTATTACAGCCTGATCTATTTTTTTTTTTTTTGAGCATAAGATATTGTGTGTTTAATTAACATTACTTCTGTATGTTTAGGTAATTGCCATTAGAACACAGGAGGACATACTGTACTTACTGGCTGTGCTAGAGCATAATGTGCTGGACTACAACAACTGCACTTGTTAAGCTGATTTTAGCATTTCTTCACACAGCAGGAAGCACCCATGCTGTGGTTTCTTAATGTACTCTTTAACTACTGCACTGTACTGTACAATAAAAATAATAATTAATAATGATCCTTATCTTAGCAGTACTGCTGCTATCTGCGTGACTTTGGCTGCTGTTTCAGGGTTTCACTGTCCCACACCCTGAAACATATCTTTCCTTTCAGAGTTTTATTTCTTATGAGATATTGCTGAACAGAGCTGAATTTTTGAGGACAAGTTTGTTGCATGGATTGTGATGGCTTCACATTTGTTCAGGTCTCCAAGGACCCGCACCAATAAATGTGAAAGAGACAACAGCAGAATGGCATACTTTCCCGTTTCCACCAGGATGAAAAAAATACTCTAAATTAAGTCTAACCTTAAATGTATAATCTGTCCTTGGGAGAAAAAAAAGGATATAGCATCTTCAAGCTCTTGGCATGCCTTACGAGAAAAAATTGGTTCTAAGGGTCTCTGATCTTGTGTTTTAGTAAAATAGAACTGCACGGCTGACTGACAGTTCTGATCTAAAGCATTTACGTTTAAGTTTTGATCTCTCTGCTTTTGATTAAAACTAATGAGCTCATTTAATTCAAAATGGGAATCTCTGATAAGAGAAATAAGGTTGATGTGATTGGATTAGAGGGGCAAATTAAACTCTTAGAGCAGAAGTTTGTGCTTATACAGTGTATTAAAAAGCTGTTGGCATATTATGGTGTGTTAGATGATGAGAAAAATTTCATAGTAATTCATATTTAATCAGAAGAAATGAAAGTACTAAATATAACATGGCTCTGCTTTTCCCTCGAGTGATAAAGAGCTGTACATTTAAAATGACATCGAATTCATGCTCTCTAAAACAAAAAAATCTTAAGAGACACACTAAAGAAAGGGGCACTGTTGTCAGTTATCACAATAGAGCTGAAATATCACAAACACAAGACAAGTTGACCACATTAAATCAAGGACAATTCAATATAGTCCTCAGCTCACAAACAAGTTTTTGTGTTTCTGTTGAATGCATAACAAATGCATTTTAAATTCTTAAACACTTTCTACTAGTAGTTTGTATGGTTCTCCTTAACAATAGAAGTACAATTTCAAAATATTTTTTAATTACTTGTTAATTCCTCAGTGTAATTAAAATTTCTTCTGTCAATAATAATGCCTGTTTATTGTAAGCTGCTCCAGAATTTTCCCATTAACAGTATTTTGGGAATAAGTTGATTATCAGGACTAAAAAATAGGAACCATAAAGATTTTATAAAGAATAAAGAATACCTCAGTGCTGATGCTATTTTATCATGGTTTATACTAGGAGTCATAAGTATTTTAAATGGTTGCAGTTAAGGGAGGGAGAAGTGCAGGTGAGACTATAGTTAGTTGTGAGCAAGTAATATCCCTTCAGTTGGAGTAAAAAGATATTTGAATAATGACTAATTAATCACCAATAAATTATGATATGATGACAATAATAATAATACTACATGTCATTTACTTCAGAATCCTTGCCTTCAGGTTATTTAATACTTTATTGATAATGAAGGCCCTGCTTTCCCCTCAGTAATGTGGAAACCAAGGCACACAAATCCAGCACTGACTCAGGTATCACTGCAGTTGAGGAGAGATTAGGAAATAAAAATCTGCAGAATTTGCAGCCTATTTCAGGAGAGAATTGCTACCTAAGTAAGACTTTGCCTGTTAAAAAATACTGACAAACAGTTTTTAAAACAATATCACACACTCTAGTGACATACCCTCCAACTCCAGTTGTAACTATATTGTGCAAGAAAGAGTTAATGAGACAAATCTCTGTTAAAAATTCTGTGGGAAAAATAACTTGAAAATGAGACATACTGAGTATATGTATATTTTTGTAATTTCTTTTTTGCTAAATAAACATTTCCTAAATGAGGTAAATTGATTACAACACACTTAGCATCCATCAGTCATTTATTTTTAGTGAGTTCAAGGATTGCACCTGAAAAATAGCTTAGAGGGGATGTTTAAAATCTAAATTATGTGTATATGTATTTTTTCTGTTCCCTAGTGGAATCTACAAACCCCAGTTTGCTAACCACTGACAACACTCTAGAGCGCTCTTTTTTCATCCGGATGAAATCTACACTGACCAAGCGAGGAGTGCACATCAAATCATCAGGATACAAGGTAAGGGTTGCACTGTAGCATGAAATATTGACATCTTGAAATTATGTTCATTCATGTTCCAGGAACACCTTAATAGATGGAGAGAGGAGTTATTTCACATTTGCATATGGCTCATTCCTTTTGTTAAGGAATCATTAATACGTATTTCCAGCACGAGGTTTGGCTTTTGTACTGCAGTTCCATTAAATTGATCATTATTATGAAAGATACTGATGATAACAGCATGATAGCCTTCAAAAGAGCAACACTTCCAAAGTAAAGGTATCTTATACCAAAGAGTGTGAGTCAGAGTAACATCACTTTTCTCACAGTGGAAAGTTACTGCTCATTTTGTTAGACTGTTAGTCATCTTTGGGTTATGTTTTTCCCAGAGAGGTAGGATTTCTTGATGCAGGCAGCATGCTTTTTCATTTTGCTGCCATTCCAGCTGTAGGTAACAACAAGCCACAATGAGTACTTTTCTACCATTTTTCTTTCATTGTCTGTCTGAGGGGCATCTGCTGCTGGGGATCATATTTGCTGGATTTTAGACTCTTTTTAAGATATGAAAGTCTCTTATTCCTTATCAGCAGTAATCTCATTTTTCTTCAGTCGTATATCGCTCATAGTGCCTGTAGCTACCACTGGCTTTGCAGTACACTAAAACTAGAAGGAATAGCACATTTTTAACATTGTCAACTTGTGCAATGAAATATGTCATCCATTAAGTTTTATACAAGATAAAAGAGTGTTGCAAGAAAGTAACTCTAAGACTGTGTGGGTATTTAAAGAAGTTGCTTGTCAATGTTCATTTCAAAGTTTTCACAACCATTTTGTTTCAGTTTTTAGTGGAAGATGTAGAGAAGCTTTAAATTAAAAATCCCCAACTCACTTTTCCAAAAAAAATCTCAAGAATATAAGATTGTGGTATCTACCTGAGAAGTCAAAATCTAGCAGAGATATTTTCTTTGCAAGCAAGTGTCTGGGAGTCCTTCTCTTGGATGGTTTCTGGGTCAAGATGATTACAGTTGCTGCTAGTAGAAGTTTTAAGTCCATAGCAGTGGTTTCTTAAGGCATCGCAAGATTTGATCTGTGTCCTGTTTAATTGTCAGCACCTGAAAGAATACACTGAGTACTTGTCATCCTTACAAGTCTGGGGAGATATCAAGACCAGGAAGCATAATGACACTGAAGTGTCTTAGGAGGAAGAAGGAGAATTAATTAATTAATTAATTAATTGGCACATTATGGAGTCATAGAACGGTTTAGGTTGGAAGGGATCTTGAAGATCATCTAGTTCAAACCTCCCTGGCATGAGCAAGGACACCTTCCACCAGACCAGGTTGCTCACAGCCCCATCGACCTGGCCCTGAACAATTCCAGGGATGGCATATACACCACTTCTCTGGACAATCAATTCCAGTGTCTCATCTCCCTCACAGTAGAGAATTTCTTCCTTGTATCTAATCTAAACCTACCATCTTTCAGTTGCAGGCTGAGCAACCCCAATTCTTTCAGCCTTTCTACCAACCACATAGGAAAGACATTCCATCCCTCTAAATATTTTCATGGCCCTACTCTGGTCTATGCCCTTGCTGTGTTGGGCATCCCAGAGCTGGATGCAGCACTCCAGGTGGAGATCTCACCAGAATGGAGTAGAGGGGGAGATTCACCTCCCTGGCCCTGCTGGCCACACCTCTTTGGATGCAGCCCAGGACACAACTGGCTCTCTGGGCTGCGAGTGTGCCTTGCCAGGTCATGTCCAGCCTCTCATCCCCCAGCATCCCAACTCAAAGTCCTTCTCCTCAGGGCAGCTCTCAATCCGTTCTACACCCAGTCTGTATTCATGGTTAGGACTGACCTTGCACTTGTCCTTGTTGAACTTCAGGAGGTCCACACGGGCCCCTCTCTCAAGCCTGTCAGGTCTCTCACTTCCCCCTGGAGTGTGAACAGCACCACACTGCTTTTTCAGGTCATTGAAGTTAAACTAATTCTCATGATTAGGCATGGTCCACCCAGGCTCAGACAAAGTTAAATGGATAGAGAACTTGCTTTGCTGGATATTCTTGATGCAATAATAGTGGGTAAACATAGAGAATTTGTCTGTGGATTTTGTAGTCTCACTTCTTTTGCCAGATGTAGGTAGGAACAAAACGAAAACGTAAATGACACTGTCATTCTCTCTCTTGGACTCCTGACAATCTAATTTTAGTCCAACATCAGAACAGGACATAAAAGCTGGCTTCACAAGGTGGGGTTTTTCTCATTACATTACAATTTTTGAAATTCACAGTAGACCCTTGGCTCAAAAGACATGGTAATGCCTATCATATAAATACAATTTAATTTATCTTAGAATTGCTAAATTGCTCATGGAAGCACTTAAAACCATAACTGAGATGTCACAAGTACAGCAAAATCAGTTTTGAAAGATCAGATATCATTTTTAGCCAGTTTTTCCTGAACAAAATTAATGGATAAAAATATGATAGCCAACAAAACTTCCTGTAAATAAAACATTGGAGTTTTTCCAAATTTTTTTCATGAAGCAAGTCAGCTTGAGTAAAATTGCATAAACAGTGTACAAGCCCAAGGCAGGTGAAAAAAATAGATATGTAATTCTTCTGCTTTTTGATGTTTGTAAGGATTTTGTAAATGGCAGTATTAGGCTGAATTCAGCTGTGTCCAGCAATATGATTTACACTCTGACAGTTTTTCAAAAGCATGGTTATTGGCACTCTGTGTTCTATGGAAGGATCATTATCCACGGCCACAGCAAGCCCCAGAAAAACAGTATAATCATTTTAGAAGAGTTGGATCAAGTGAATATCCTTTTAGCTGAGTTTTAAGAACTGCCATGTTTAAACATTCTTGTCAGTTGGTGTATCAGACAAGCATAATAACAGCTCAACAGCTAGAGTAAAGGTCACTTTTAGGAATCTTAGTCATTGATTTCTAAATGTCCAGAACATACATAAGGCCTCTTGAATTCATTAAGGTATGTACTTTATCAAAATTAAGAAAGATTCATGAGCCTTTTGGATGTACATCTATAAGAAATTATCAACAGGGAAGAATAGTTGCATAACATTAACAAAGATCTTGGGAAAATTGTCTAAGCTCTGCATCAGAGGTCCCTGGAAGTGCTTCAGCACTTACTCAGGAAACCCTGTGGCAGCTGGGATCATAGGCAGCAGAGTTCCTACAGGAAATCCTGGTGCAGCAGGCTAACTGCCTCACACCTTCAGAATACAGCAGAGCACTGAATTTTCCATATGTAAAATGTAAGGACTCTTGGCTAACATATTCCCTTGAGCTCTTGTAAGGGGATTCAGGGGTAACCCCCCCTCAATCACCATATAACCATTCACTGGGAGCAGTGTACTAGGAGCTGTCTGTGTTATGGGTCAGGTTTTAGCTCTCTCAAAGGTATTCAGCTCCCCATGGATTCCATCCTCCAGCAATGACAAATATTTTTCATCTTTGTGAAGTAGTTGTGTCTTGATCCCAACTCCTGCTGAGCTCAGAACCACATCATCATTTTGCTTTGCTTTGAGGACTGCTGGTGAATGTTTCCTGTAGACAACAAATGATTGAGGTAGTCCACAAGGTGCTTAGTCAATTTTCAAAATGAGTGGTCCCTGCCTTAGGAAAATCACATAAAAGTGAAAACAGTCCAAGAATGAAATTGATTAATCATTCAGGTTGATCTAGTCAAAACTAATTTTCTATCAAAAGAAAGGTTGAAACAAAAAGCAGACTGATAAGTTTACACATATGTATGCCTCAAAGAAACCCTGCTCTAAACAATTCTGACATGAGAAGAACCTGTTTATAGTCCCTTCCTGGACTGATATAACTAGTTCTGAATTACATGTAAAGATGGAGGTAATGGCCTTTTTCCATGAATTATGTTACCTTAAAAGTGTAAGTGGAAAAGTGATTACGTGATTAATCCTTCCTCTCTCTTTCCCTTTCATTGTTCCCTAGCACTCTCCTTGAATTAGAATTTCACATTCTTAATGTTCTTAGGCTCAGAGGCTTGCAGGAAAAAAGTTTAGATACAGCACTAGAGAGTTATTAATTTTTCAGTTATTAAACTTAAAATCTTTAAAAACAGTGAAATAAAATTTAGTCAACTGATAAAACACATGGAAAACAAATAAAAAGAAAAAAAATATAATTCCATTCACTGCAAAACTCAGTATTACCGTTGCAGCTGTTGTCTGAGAAACATGCTGGAGAGACATACTGTTTGTTCTCCACTGAAAATGTAACACATCTTCCTTTTTTTTCATATTTATTTTTTCATCACTGAAAGAGGGTTTTTTATTTAATTTTGATTTTATCTTCATTTTACTTCCTTTTCCATTTGTTTTCCTCCCTTTTAGGGTCACAGTTCCGTCCACTTAAAAGTTTTCCTAACTTCAAATTTTGTTTGACTTAATCATATGTCAAAGCTAATTTTAATTCAAAATCACTTTTTTCAAGACCAATTATACATTTTCTGCTCTTCTGCAGTATCCTATTATTGTTTTGTCATGTTTACTTGCTTGTCTGATTGTGCTAGAATTTTCTTAGTTGGAACTTTCATGACCTGATACTATTCTCTTGGACAAAGTTTAACTGATGGGATCAAGAAGTAGTCAAAGCATAAAGCAGCATCAGAGTCAGTAGCTGCCAGCTGTTTTCAGCTCATCAACTCATCAGAGATGCTAGTATAAATCCATACATACTCCTCTACTGTTTTATAGAATAGCACTCTCATTATAAACTCTTACAGAGGTGGATAAACAAACACGAGGAGATTGCCTTTTACTTTACTGTCACTGTGGCAATCTCTGAATGTGATATAACCAACATCTGTTGCTTTCCCATCTCCCATGAAGCTAGCAGTTAAACATCTTGAAGACCCATCAGCGAAGTTAAGAACATCCTAGAAAACCTTCAGGCTTTCTCTTCCAGTGGACAGACTGCAGAAAAATAAGTAAATACTGTATTTAAAAAAAGATGGTTTGGTAAGTTTAGTTTAGAAATTTGGATGGTTTGTTGCACATCTAATTTCTGCAGTTCAGTAATGGAGGATGTTTGGTTAGCTATACTTCATATATCAGTTGTATGAGGTATATCAAAATGTTTTAAATAATACTTAAAACTCCAGAAAAGTGTTTTCACAAATTAGTCTTGTAGTCCTCATGACCTTTTTTTTTTTTTTTTTTGACAACGGTGTCTTTCTACAAACTCATTTCAAATCAAACATTCTCTGAGACTGTACTTTCAGATTTGGTATTTAAAATCATAAAGTTAGAATTCTTTGAATGACAATTTTGAAGATGGAAATCTACATTTTTTGTTAAAATTTTATGCCTATCATCATTCTACTATCAGTCTTTTTCATGCTATTCCTTCCTTTGTTCACTATTTGATTTTTTTTCCTTTTAGAAGAACTTGAGGAGTTGGGCAAGATTTGCAGATCTTAGTTGAGCATTTGAAGTGCAGGTTTTGGCAGAATTAAGATTCATTAATACAAGAGGGGAGAGAGTCAAAAACTGTTTTAGAAAGACAAAATTACGTTAGACTCACCTTGTCACAATGTTCTCTTGGTTCAATTCAAAACTGAAATGATTGTTTCTCATCCAAATGAAAGATTCACCTGGAATTCAGAAACAAGATGTCCCTACTCCAAAACCACTTTAAGGACCCAGTATATCATTGCAGAAAACCACCTTCCACTTCAGGGAGATAGGATGGAGGAAGAAAGAGAAGGCAGGGAATAGTCTAATGATTGGTACGTTTTTGGGCATGGCCTGTGTAAGAGACAGATTTCATTCCCTCATCCAAATGAGGGAATTCACTTATCCCACTTTACAGCTTAGCCTAATTTTTTCCCTCCTCTTCTTATATTTTTCCCCCTTGAAATCTTTTCTGTGAAGTATTTTACTATGTCGCAGAAAGATGTCCTGACCTTTCTCTGTAGGAAGAAAGAAAACTGCAGAATTTAGTATTTTATCACATGGTTACTGCCACACCTCTTTAATTGAGTGAAGAAGGAATAAGAAACCAACATCAGGAAGCATTATGTGAAGAGTTTTCTAAATGTCAGCACATGCATTCCCCAGACTTTTCAGCACTGGGAAGAACTTAAAGGTAATTTGTCAGTGAGAAAGAACTGATCGAGAATTCACCCATGTAAATCGATGACCTTTTTGTCAAAAGGAAGTCTCTTAGCTAGTAAAGATGCAGCATGACTTGAAAAAGAACAAAATACTAATGGGCCAATCTGAATCTTATGAAGTATCTACTTGTAGATATAAAGATATGGTTCAAGAAATAATGGTCTGCAACCAGATTAAGAAGACTGCGGTTCATTTTATGCCTTGATATAGAGCAGTGAGATTCTATTAGGAGAGCTGTTGGAAAACCTTAGTCCATACTCAGCATCTAAATACATTAACCAATTTTTTTTAAGAGTTCAGTAGATATGAATTCCACCTTCTCAAAGGGAAAAAAAGTCAGGGCTGGACTTCTTTTAAATGGGATTTATAACACTGTTCTACCATCTGGAAAAATTAATATATGTTAGGCATTCATTATTGCAGTAGCACTATTGAAATTAACCAGTTAGCGTTATATAAAAGGCCTTTTTAATAGCAATCTTCTAAGTAAGAAATAGTCAAGCTTTGATCATTCCTCACAATGACTGCAGCTGTAGTATTCCTGACACCTGTTATCAGGATGTGTTTCTCCTCAAATATTGTCTTAAGTGTTCAGATGGCCTCAGAGTTGTGGTTTGCTCCAAACTGAGTAAAAGGGAAATCAATTCTGAGTTCTGGAAGGAAAGAAAACATAGAATTGAGTTAGTACAGATTGGTTTCTGGGATATTTTTTATTTTCATGAATTCTATTATCAAAATATAAGGTATATAAAAAAATAATATTATCACCAAATTAGCAGTAACTGCCTTTGATTCTGGTTTTTAGGCAATATAATTCTGAAGCTTTCTTTTTTAAAAGTCAGTGGATATAACTGCAAGAGAAAACTGAGAACAAGATTTATTCTGACACAAAATACTCAAAAAGGACAGAGAGCAGTTCCAAACCAAATCTGGTATTCTTTCAAGAACCAAGTGTTACTGAGTCATAGAGACAGAAAATGTCTGATACACTTTCATAAGCAGCACTAATTGTCTAGACAAATGAACTCATAGTGCAGTGTGAGACCCATTGCAATGTTAATAGCAAAACTCAGTGAGTAGGATGAGAGCAATGAGATCTCAGCAGAGAGGGAACCAGAAAATACCTCTTATTACACATTGGGAGAACAGTATTGTGCTTCCAGGTAGGAATGCCTACTGAAAAAAAAGAGGTCTTCAGTCCACATTATTTTCTTAAGTTATCTACCAATGTTGTTTATCACTGTTTACTGTTAATTGACTGGGAGTATGCCTTTAATAGGAGCACAGAAAAGCACACAAAGCCAAGATTTGCTTTAGGACAGAGAGGTGCTGCTGCTTGTATCTCTGCCTCAATTCACTGTTTTATAACTGCTGCCAGTAGATGTTTTGGCCCACCTTTTTTTCATAATTTAAAAATTGTTTTAGATGTGCAAATGCAGACACTATTAACCATTTTATCTCTATGACTTGCAGCAATTCACAGCTTTTGTCAAAAGTATGCTGAAAAATAGGCTCATACATTGATTTCCACGCTTTTCAAACTTTCACCTTTATGTGCAGTTCTTACCTGTGCAAAGCATTATGTTTTTATTGGCTTTTTCCTGTTGCTTATAAAGTCATTTATATTAATGAATGTACTTTTGCAACACTCAGATGAGTCTGGAAAGTGCTAACATACCAAGATATCAAGCAACTTGCCAAAGATAACAATGGCTGTTTGTGTCAGAGCCAACTGTGATTACATGCTGTACCTCATCCTCAGCCTTTCTTCCTTGCGCATGAATATTGTCAAATCATCTCTGTTCCAGGGCATCACACTTCATTTTCTCAGGCTGGTACTTCCTTTGTTTTGATGGGTACCCTGAATACACTAAATGAGATGCCAAGGAAGAAAGTACTCAGACCAGATAGTGTGAATTTAGCAGAACTTTCACCAAAACAAACAACAAACAACCAAAGTGAAAAAAAAAGTAAAAACAAAACAAACAGAAAAACATGAACTCCTGCTCTTTACTGGCCTACAACTGACTGTAAAAGAGCTGCTCCAAAATTCTTTTCCTTAAAAAAAAAACAAATTAATGCACCAGCAGCAAAACACATTTTCCTGCCCCTTGGATTTAGCCCAGGGGAGTTTCCTGGGGCTACTGTTCCTGCCACCTTACTGTGGGAGCAGAGCCGGGCTGGCAGCATCCACCTCTTCATCTGGCAGATGGCTTGGCTCCTTGCAAGCTTTGCTGTTCTTATATCAAAAAAAGCCCCCAAACTTATACAAAGACCTTTTTTTCCCCCAATTCAATTAACATTTTTTCATATACACCATAGATGTGTCCACCCTAAAGACTTTACTAACTACTTTGAAGCAATACATAAGTAAATGTAGAATTGGTAGGGAATCATTATTCACTGTAGCTCTTTATGTTTGATCAAAGTGTATTAGAAGATCAAAATACCCCATTTGCTGATGCAGATAGCACCAGTTTGCATCTGCTATTCACTATCTACATGAATAGATGTTTGCGTAAGGTTCAAGCCCATGATTTACTCAAAAGCCAAACTTATTCATACATTTTGGTGTCATAAGAAGCAATGTTCTTCTGTACTTACCCATTTGACAAAATGGGAGGGAAAAAAGGCACAGAGCATTTCAGATATGTCCACCCCCAGTGTGCCATATATGAAGCCAGTAGTTGAACAGGAGGCTTTCATTCCCTGGCTTTACCTGGGGCAATGTCTCCTGGATAGTGATCTGGACACTGCTGTGCCAGTTTTACCATCTAGAACAGAAAATTGATCATGAGTGTTTCAGAGCATGTTTCCCAGATAAGGTTGCTGCAGTGCAAATGTCCTTTTCCTCTACTCTTCAGTGTGCGTATTCACCACTATATAACAAAGAAAACCATTATGCCTCTGTTTCTAGATGCTTAAGCTTCTTTTAAGTGTTTGAGCATGCCTCTTGATTTGTCTGAAGAATGGTGTATGGTTGAGCCCAACTGCTTTACCTCATGGAGAAAGCAGAATATAGACATTTAGTGGAAAGAGTTTCAGTTTCTCCTTTTTACAGCATCATTAGGAAGCTGTCGTTCTAATAATAATAATTCCCATTTGACATCATAGAGGTAAAAAGAAATCACTGCTGACATCAAAAATGAGGTGATATTTCACCAGTGTTATTTCACTGAAGATAAAATGGAAGTCTTTATTACTGCTAGTGCTGTTAAAGAAAGTTGAGCAAGGTTTATACTCACCCTAAAGCTTATATACATTAATGCATCTCTAACCAGTATGAAATAAGAAATTTTAATTTTTACTAATACATTTTTTGTCTGTTCCTCCTTAGAACCAAGAATTTTTGTGCCTGCTTAAAGGAAAATTATCAGTATCTGAGAATAAGCCTGGAGAGCACAATTATCTTAATTTTCTCCATTACTTAAAATTCTTTAAAAATAATGCAAACAAATGAAAGCAATAAGTGTATTACAAGAAGTGGTAATTTTCTTAAAATACTCATACTGGAGTCTTTACTGAAAATTCATATAAATTTCATAAAGAGGTCTGAGCTCTGAAGAGGTTACCCTGAGGAGGGTTACAAGTTTTATTTCACTTTTTATGGATAAGTATCTTATTCTCGCTGAACTTTCTGTGCTTATTGCCATGTGAATTGCTTGCTATTAAAAGGGCACAGACAAGGTCTGTTTCATCAGTGGTAAACAGTGTTTTTCACTTTTATTTCTGATAGCACATTAGACCCTCCCGTTCTCCTTTCTTTTCCAGACGTATTCAGTTATAATTCATGTCTTTGCATGTTTTTCCATCCTAAACCAAATGATATAGCACATCAGACTCACTCTATCCAAATATACATGGAAAAGAGTGTATCCTACTAATATTTGACAATATTTCCAAAGTTTGACATCTGTTCTTTTTCTACTGATTTGTTTGCTTGCTTGTTTGTTTTAGGGGACATTTAGAGAGGAATATACACTGCATAAAGTTAAAGCAATAGGATGCAAGGCCTTTTTGATGCCTTCAAAACTGACAGTATTACCCCCATCAAAAGAAAGTTCGAGAAATATGTATTTCTTCCCAGAGCTTAATTTTACAGAGTTGTTAATATACTTGCAAATAATGCAAGTCTCCTCTGTATAGCAAGACAAACCTGTTTAAAATGTTTCAGTCTTTTCACAATCAAACTCAAGGAATTTTTGCAATTAAATATGTGGTGGGATCATCACATTATTTTGTTCCAGGCAAATATGTTGATAACATAACAGTCACAGCTCATCTGCTGTTGAGTTGCTGCTTCTCAGTTATTCTCAGAAATAAGATCTGAATTCTTAGAGGCATGAAAATATTTAATAGTTATAAGCCTTTTAAAAATCAAAATTAGTACCTACCAGTTAAGTGAAATGTTTAAATCTGAAATGAACTCTGCACTGCCAATGTAAACAAGTCTCATTCTGTGCACAAATAATTTGGACATTTTCCCCAAGAATTTGTCGTGCATGAGCAAAATGCTCAATTTTACTTCGTGTGAACTCAGTGGCCCCTTTCACTTTTGACATATTTTGGAAGGTCTGAGGTATTAGATAAATATTACTCTTTTGGAAATTCTTATTTCATTAGATTTTTCATTAATTTCTCCTTGCTCAAGTGCTCAGAAATGTATCATTTCTTCCTAAAAATCAGCAGCTTTCTGTTCTTGTGATCCTTTGCCCTGTTGCATTGTTACAAAGACTATGTTGGTTGAGTCAGTCTACCACTAGACATAGCACTGTGCTTAGGAGGTACTTAAATGCAGAGCCCTGTTTCTCAGGGCATCTCTGAGAAATGCTCTGCTCAGAGGGTATCTTTGGCATCTCTGGCTCCAGCCTGGATGTCCCACAGTCATATGTCCAGGGTTAGGAACGGGGCACTGGACACAGTTTTTCCTAAAGAAGCAAGGAGCTGACTCTCAATACCCAAACATGCATTATGGGTGGTTTTCAGTCACTTTATAGTCTTATGCATTCATAAATTTTTATATGGTTGGAAGACGCAGACTTTGACGGTACAAAGCTCACAGAAGAGCTTTAGATCACTGGAGCAACCACAGGCAAAGTTTATGTTGACAATTTATCTGCTCTTCTCCGTCAAGGAAAATTGTTTTTTAGTGCCTGCCTATTAGCAATCACATGCATATTATGAAATCGAGTTTTGGGGAGGACAGCCTGCCATCTGTCTTTTCTGTCTTTTTTTCACAATGCATCATTCTAAAGTTAAAACTTTCTGTACTTTAAAATTATGTAAAATATGAGATGTCTATAATAGAGACACTTGGAAAGAAAAATGTACTAAGTAGAAATGTAAATCTTTATAGACTTTGGAGACAGGCAACTGCTGATGCTATACTTTGTATTTTAGCTATAAAAGCCCTCCACATTTGCACATGCCATAGTGCTGATAATTAATTAATATCTATCTCAAGGAGTGTGGAAATATTTCCTTCATAAACTCTTTCTGGTTCAGGGCATTTTTTTGTGTGAGTGAAATGGAACCACAAATGCCTGTTGTGGAGAAAGAAAAAGATGTGTGCAGTTTCCTTTTTGTGTTCTGATATGCTAAGATTTTATCAGTAATATTGTTTTCCTGTAAAAATATCTGCCTCAGAGAAAATCTGCTGTGTTGCTGTCAGGATTACACCTCTTAGAATATACCTGTGGTGATTCTGTTAAATTGATAAAAACAGAACACTCTGCTGTGTAGAAGGATTGCTGAAAATATTCTGAAGCCCTTTCATGTGTAGCAGCACTTGTATGACAGTACGTTTATTGTGCTATAAATTCCATCACTGATTTTGGCCATTTCAAATTGATTCTGCAGTAACTGTAAGTAATGAACCTTACAGACAGAGCCAAAGAAAAAAAACCCAAGCCAATAAATTTGTGCCTGTAGGAATACAAATTGTAGAGTTCATTTAGCCTCAGTTTTTATCAAATCATGCAGTGAATACCCTACAAAGCCAGAAAATGTATCCAACAAAATATACAGTACCATAGCCCTGGCTTGCTTTAAGTTTAGCCATTAAACCAGACAGTCAATTATCCAAAGTACATGTTTGTATGAGGTGTCCTGGGAATTTCACCTGAGATTTAAGGAAGGTGCTTCACATAAGTAGATGAAAGTGGAGAAATTATAATAGGAGTGACTTAAACAGGATAATAAGCCAAATCCTCAGCTGTTTTACATGGTCTAAGCAATACCAGGCACCACTGAATTTCATAAGGGTGTAGATGGATGTGCAGTGAGCTACTAATGACTCACCAGGTCAAAGTATACAAAAATCTTAAAAATTTACATGTGTTTCTAGCTTATTTCCCTTTCTTTACTGAAAAGTTCTACCAGGTTAACCAGATATTAATGATTCCATAGATTTTAACAGTGAATTAACATGCTTGGTAAAAATTTCCATAGGTAAGTTTTAAAATCCATCTAAAAGATGCTGTTCCAAGGTTTTCACACTATTTTTCTATAGGAAGCCCACTGACCTTGATTGGTTAAATATTGTATATATTTTTCACAATCTTTTAGATCATTTCAAGTCTTTTTTTACAAATAGACCATAGATCTAGTCCCACTAAACCAGTGGGTTGCACATGAGATTAAAGTACAGATGAATGTGCACGTAGGTTCTACCCTCAGTTGTTACTGAAGAGCTAACTTCAGATTTTAGTTCAAATGCAGAAAATATTAGTTTTCTTCTACAGAGCTTTCTTACCAACATTACAGAATAGAGAAGAAAGCTCACATTTTATTTTCTGTGCAAAGATAAATAAATGTCTGGGTTGGGTTCCTACAAGCCCTGCAGCATTTCCATGCATCACAGCTTGCACACTCATGTATCTTATAGTCTGCATTGCATGCTGAATTCATTCTGTGTGTCTTCTTGTACCTAGCTGCATATTTTTCTGAACCTTTGTGTTGTCTGTGAGATACTAAATCCTCATTTTGAGATCAAAATGCTTGAGTCCGTTCTACCCTTATATAGGCCACAAAGATATTTGTTATCTATGACATATTCCTTGCCTCTCTCTATAAAACAGTCTATTTGGCCAATCTGTCCACTTTACAGCATCAGCCTAAGTGACACACAGAGCAAAAAAAGACACAGAAACTGGAGCTTTCAGTTAAACACCAAGTATGGTGAAAGCCGTAATAAAATAATGAGAGTAGGGAATGCTATTTTTCCTTTCACTCTGCTGTTTTGTGTTGCAATGAGGAACACAGTGAGTGAGTCTGAAGTCTTTTGAATAGCCCCTGGTAACTAAGAGCAAAGAAACCTTGCTCATTATCTCTACTCCCCTCCTGAATAAACATTTCAGCCATCATAAATGAGTGTGACATGAAGGGCAAATGAATGGCTCTCATTTCAGATGAGAAACACTTGACAGCTGAACAACCTGTAGGTTTTTATAAAGGCGCCGATCCTGTGAGCACTGGACGATGGGGTACAAATTTATACCCCATTTACTTCCGTGTGACCTAAGATTCATACTCTTAAATGAGAGATTCCCAGCCTTGCAGAGAGAAGCCCTAGGTATTCAAACTGACTTTTGGTTAGGACTGCACTGTGTGAAAGAGCTGTCCTAGTTTTTTCCTGTTATTTTATTGATTTACATAGAAAAACAGCCAATTATAAGGAAAGGTTCAGTATGGATTGACAGATGGCCTGCAACACCCCTACTGTATTTCATTTTTAAATATGATTGATGTGGAGGTAATTTCTTGGTAACCTGTTTTTCAAAAAAAAAATATTCTAAGTGG
Source organism: Trochalopteron elliotii (assembly GCA_024734555.1). Lineage (NCBI taxonomy): Eukaryota > Metazoa > Chordata > Aves > Passeriformes > Leiothrichidae > Trochalopteron > Trochalopteron elliotii. The sequence goes on from JANPWX010000619.1 coordinate 2,161,920, forward strand.
TGGGTTAGTAAAAGAAAATTAATCTCTGCATGTTAAACTTGCCAACTTTTGAATTAATTGCATGAGAATGACAATCAATTAATAAATGTTAAGCAAACAACAGAAAATCAGTGAATTAAAAATTACTAAATTGATTCCAATGCAGATAAAGCAAGAGTCTGCCATAATTCTTTGGTCTAGATTCAAGAACACGAATCTTGTCTCATCAGTTTTTCTTCCCCATTTATCCATGTTTAGCATTTAAAACAATGGTGGTTTATTATGATTTTTACAAATAAATTCCTATCTATAATCTAGCTTGCTGCATTAAGTGGATTATAGAAACAAATCATAGATAGTAGTCCATTTGTAGCTGTCAAGGAGAAGGTCAGAGCTTTGCAAAGACCATCCATCTCCAAATGGATAAAAGTTTTTTCTTCAAAGAGGGATCTCATCCCTCGTATGGATGAACTTTGTCTACTAATGACAGAACACATGGCTGCTCCTCTGGAAGGGCTGTCATGGTGTGTCCCAGCCTTCTCGCATAGTCCAAGTCTCTGTAAAGTCACTTCTGGGCTTGGGGTTTGCAGTTTCAATGCTACTTTCTTTATCAGGACCATGTGAGGTATATTTAAAACTGTTCAAATTAACACTGAGAACAGTCAGAGAACTACTGACATTAGATCTTGGCAGACATACTAGAAGAATTTTGCCTCTCCTCTTATGATCATTCTTTTTTGTCATCTGGATGTGGAGGCATTACTATTCACCTACAAAAGCTTTTCTGAAATTTGCAGTCATAATTTTTATAAAATCAGCTCATATTCCTTACTGTCTATTTTCCCCTTTATACTGAATTTTTTTCATTTAGATTCATATAAGTGTCATTGATGTGAGGAAAGTGAAAGCATATTAATAATTATGGAAATTAATCTTTTTTTCCCATCTCCACTTTTGCTTTTGTTACAGTTGTGGCATTCTGCAGGAAAGCTCACATTCTGTTGTCCAAGATCTTTGGGTAGACCTTGTGTGCTTGTATACAGCCAGCAAAAAATTGGGCCATGCCAGATGAAAGCATACAAGCATTAAAATAAACAAAACAATTGCTTTTCACTGTAGGAGCATGCACCAGACACCATTAGCATAAGCACAGGAACCTTAGTATTAATGGCATTCGAATAATAGTCCTCAGCCTTCTCCATTGTGTGTCCCTGCTTTACTATGTGCAAAAACTCAGATCTTTTGACTTGTTTAGCCACAAAATTAGGAAGAGTGAATGTAGGGTCTTTTTACTAATTTCAGAATGAGTTCTGGAGCTGCAACCACAGGTGGAGAGCTTGAGCAGAACATAAACATTCCTGTCTTAGTCAAGGTTGACTTGGGGAATCCATTTCTGTCTTTACAGACAACAGCATTTTCTATATCTTTTTCTCTGTATGTGGGAAAATACATTAATATCAGATATTTTGTTTTGTCTAGTCCTTTCTCTCTTATCAAGTCCTTGCAGAGAATCACCTAAGGTAATTGTTAGACTGCTAAGAACTACATCAAACAAAACAGTAGGGAAAAAAACCCTAAAATAACCTCTTTATTTCTCCCTGCAAAGAAAGAAATAAAGAAACTACATCTGAAGTATACTTATTATTAGTTGTATTTAATGCAACAGTATTTGATCACCCTGACATACAGAGCTGAAACTAACTTTTTTAAGCAATTTTCACCCTTTCTGTTGCAGAATGATGCAGCCATTTTCCACCTCCCAATACTCTGATAAACTGCATTTAAACTGATGCAACAAAAGTCCTTTTTTAGGTTTAAATTTCATTGTTGGCAAAAGCACCAGAATTCTGGAATAGTGAATTTCAAGAGAGTTTGCTCATGGGCAGGGACAACTATTCCTTTATTGGAACCCAGAACACTTCAATAGCTATATGCTTTCAACTTTTTTTAAATAGCATTAAGGAAAAAATATCCTCAAGGTATTATTTTTAAAGGGAGCTTCAAACATTCCATGAAGGAAAAAAAATGCAACATATTTGAACACCAAGGGATTTGAAGTGGCAAATCTGTTAAAGTGAACTGATCTTTGGAGTTTCAGGGTTAAATGAGTATTGACCACAAATTAGGGGTGCAGACTACTGAAAATTCTGAGATATTCCAGATTCCTAGCTTGACCAGCAGTAGCCAGATTCTATAAGAAATCATTTATAAATAAGTAAGTTATGTTAGCTAGATTTTAAATTAACTATGTTTCATTTATTCCTCTGAGTTCAACAAAATCCATTATAACCTTTGCAAGAAGTGCAAGAAAATCCCAGGTTCTTAATCTTTTTTACTACATAGACTTAATTCTGCAATAACTCAATATTAAAAATTTTAGAGTTTATATTTTAAAGCAGCTGTGAAGCAAACAGATATTCAAGGGTAAATCTGCTCATCCTGAATCCTTCTGCAAACGGTCTGCTCTGGAGGTCATATCAAAGAGATTCTTTTTCCAGCTTAAACCTGTCTTTTCTAAATAGATCTCAACCTGATCTCATTTAATGCATTGATGTCTGGTTTCTAAGTCATTATATTTGCTGTATTACATATCAAAAGGACTCTTGAGAAATTCCCCCGAATTGATAATTCTAATTTCTTATGTATAGCTACTCTATATTCACTCTGAGGACAGCTGTATTGTATGCTAAACCACGAATTGTAAAAATTGATCCCTTTGTATGTAGGTTTGTATTAAATTGAGATACTCTGTTTTTTTTCTGTTTGTTGCCACACATGGGTTCCTGGTGTCAGTTTGTATTTGGCTGTTTGAGCATATTAAAGTTTTGCTAGTGCTTATGATGTTCTTGCCAAGAGCACTCTTGCAGCAATCTGCACTAGAACAGTCTTTGTGCCAATTACTTCAAAAAGTATTCAGTTATAAACCCAATTTTTATGGCTACTTTTTCAGGTTGCAGTGTGTTTCTTTGCGTTTAGTTTCTTTTTTTTATGTTGATCTTCAAATGCTTTTAAGTTTTGCATTGTGGAAAGACAATACAGTGTTGATAGAGTTGTTAATAAGACATCTATTAAAGGTACAAAGGTATTAAAATAAAACCTAATAATTTAAATTAGTAATATTGCATATATTTAAAGGATGCTCTTTAAAAATTGAAAGTTTAGAGTTCTTATTGCAGGGGCTGATTATGAAAATGGTAAGCTTTGCAGTTACATAAAGCAAAAAAACTGAAAAATTATAATGTGCAATGACTCAACACAATATTTCTTGAGTTTATATTATAAAGCTGATTTCAGGAGTGTCAGCTCTACATCTTTTCTTTAGAGAAAAGCAGCTTGCTAATCCACTGCAATTAATGAAAAATCACAACACTGGAAAGGATGTCCTATCATTAACATATTTTACAATACAAATGTGCTTTTGAAAGGACAGACTGAATTGATCGTGCAAGTTTTACTACTGCAATGTATACCAGTGCAAGACTGGACCTCAGAATTGTGACATGAGAGCCATCATGGCAATAAAGATGGATATGTTCCATATACAGAGCAGAACACTGTGCTATGCTATGCTGAAGAGTAACTGCTTATCTAGTATCCCAAATAAAAAAAACGTAAAGGTGGCAGATAGCAGAATGGAAAATCCATAAATTTAGTATCTAATCATGTTAATCTAAAGGATCCATAAATACTTGAGGAACCTCTGCTCTGCTATTCATTTCCCAGTCTGTTAAGATTTGATATCCCTTGAAAAATATTTGTGCACTCTTGAAAATGCTTTTCTTTTTGTTTGTTTGTTTTTTAGTGGCAGCTTTAGGAATTGTTTATCATACAACAGTCTTCCATTTACAGAGTATTCCTAAGATAGCCTTAGCCTAGCCAATGTAACTTGGGCAATCTCACATTCTTATTTTACCTTCACTCTTTTTGGGGGAGTTAGAAAGCTGTTCCCATTCCCTTCTCTTTAGTTCATTATCTAGACAGAGGTAACTGGGAATTAAACTTTCTGCATCCTGAGGCTGACGAACAAGCAGTTTGTTGCATGTGTGCTCAAAGCAGTAACTTTAGCATAGAAGAGATCTGTTCCCTGTAGCGTACTTGAGCGAAAGTGACTATTGTGCTTGCTGCTGATCTCAACATTCTCATATGCAATCAATAATATTCTACTCAGGTCATTTTAGAGATTGAGCAAGTGCTTTGAACTGAGCCTACCACATTGGGCTTTTTCTCACATGATGCTTGTCTGTAAGCACCAATAAGTTTGAGGTCTCATAAGGATACTTTTTTTAAAAAACCCTTAGGATTAGCCTAAATTCTGCCTGTGACTATTTTAAGCAGTAGAATAGCTTTTGAATCTTATTATTTGAGAGAGTGATAACAGAGGAAAGATGGGAAAAGCCTAAAGTGTCTCCAAAAAACTAGTATTGACTTTTTAACAATAAAATACGTCCTGAGACGAAATATGCTCTTTAAATGTAAATACCACTTCCATTTTCAGACTGTCTTTTGCAGGTGTATTTGAAGGGATTTGAAATGTACTTGTAGATGGAAAAGAGGCTATTGACCTTGAAACTATGTATGTGTTAGGAATAATGTTCCCCCTCCTTGAAATCAGACTCGTACTCTTGGAATGAGTGCTCAAGACCACAATTCTGAACAGTGGTTTCGCATGGCATTCATTGCCTAACTCAATCAAGACTGACTGCAAAGCTGTTTCTCAGGAATCACAGACTATTGCCTTCTCTTATTTTCATCCACCGTGGGTTTGAATGTATCAGTGACAGCTAAATACTACCTTTCTTTGTTCTGGTGCAGACTTGATATAATAGGACAAAGTTGGTGTCTAGACACAATGTTCATTATTAGATGGACTACTGTAGCCAGATATACAGGGTTTTCAGACTACAAACACTTTTTCAAAGCTAAAACTAAAATATTTTTGAATCAAATAAGATTCAAAACAATAGAATGTTCAATGAGAACAATAACCGTAAGTATACATTATTTGGTTATGCTGTCCAAGAGAAAAGATAGATGATGCTTATGAAGTTGGAGATGGCTGATGTTAACAAGAAAAAGTGATAAAATGGTTATTTCGTAGATTGAAAGGGATAACAAATCTAATGTTGATTCAACAGGAACATACATCTATAAACTTTACGTGGTGGATGAAACCCATCACATAAAGTGCACATGGCAAGCCCCATGTGTCCTCTGTGTGTTAAGCTAAGTGTACATGATAGAGACTCCATCGGCCCATGGACAGCAAGTTGGACGCATTTGGGATATCTCAGACTTGTTGCACATGTGGGATGATCCAGCATATAACAGTTGTAGTGGCTCATTCCTTTTCAACACCCAAATGTCATGCTCCATGGGATCTCCTGTTATTAATACTGTAGTGTTTATAGAAATGCAATAAGTCTGAGAAAGGGATATGAAAGTATTACAGGAACTGCAAACACAAAGCCTTACTGGATCTCTCAGATCCCAACTACTGCTGAATGATAGGTATAAGCCAATATCTTCCCCAAAGCTTTCATGAAGACTGGGAGAGCAGGCTTTGATCTCAATGAGGATGGGGCTGTGGAAGCACAGAAACAAATGATTTTTGACCATGAGAAAACATAAGCAGGTAGAAATGTTGTAGTGATTGCAGTGTGACATGGGCAGGAAAGAAGAGAAGTGTGGTAAATAAAGAAACCTATACTGAAGATTACGTTGATAGACATGGTTATATTTTCAGAAAAGGAAAGACTTTCAGATGTCATCGTGTAAATTGCCAATGGCACTGGACTCAGTTTTGTCTTAGAAGTCCAGAGGAAAATCTGCTTTCAAATGTTCACTCTTACTTTAGAAGTCGCCTGAAACCATGTAGGAACTCGTTACCTTGCAGAGTGTTAAAACATTTGTCTCACTGGTGTCACAGACAGGTTTTGAGATGCATGTATGTGTATCAGTGAATGAAGGAGCACACAACACTTTGAAAGAAAAATGAGAGAATATAGGTACAATTTGTAAGCTATCTCTTTGGCAATTTCATCAGTTTAAATTGGTTGTGTTTTAAAGATTTAGGTGTTGATTTTGGAAGTGTAAAATAACATCTTTTATTAAAATATCTTTTATTAAAATAACATCAACCAAAACATATATATATATATATATATATATATATATATATACACACTTCAGAAACAGTTGTTTCTGTAACAGGGGATAAATGTGTGTGGGGGTTGTTTATAAAATAGCTAAACAAATGGGTGCACACACTAAATACATATGGATGTTTTTGTATGTGACTGTTTCCTAAAAATTTATTCTACGCAATAATTTTAATACTTCAAATATAATGTCTCATTAAATGAGCTGGAGGGACAACTTCTGCCACTGCTGTGGTTTCGCACACACAAGTTGGCATAGTCATTTATACAGAGAACAAAAGAAGTAGTTGAGAAATTTGTTTCAAATTGAAGTTTAAGTTTTGAAGCACACAGAGACATCTGAAAGGTGAAATTCACAGATTTTTCATGCTTGCAGGTTTTTATAGCCTCTGGTAATGCATGTCCTTACTCTGACATCACATGTATGTGAAAAAAATGGGTGTATTATTTAAAGATATCTTTTGACAAAGAAAGTATTTCTGTCTTCAGAGGTGAGATTTAGCTTTAAAGGATGATGAGCAGGTTCCAGATGTGTTTTTCGATTGCTGGGCATTACTTTCCTTAAGTATTGACAGAGGGAAGGTTTTATCAAGGTCTTTGTGATGTGCTTGTTTATAATGAGGAGACATTAGTAGAGCACATCTAAGTGCATATCGCTAACAGATGACTAAAGAGAGCATATGGCAGGGAAAAGAAATATATATTTGTCCAACCAGTGTGGCTTGTTAACACTCCCACACTCATAAACTCATGTGTTTACATGTACTTACAATATTTTGCAAATCCGTTTTCTAATCAGCTAAAACTAAAAGCCAAATAAAATTTTTTCCAAAATTGGAATGTCAGGCAAAGTTGATTTAGATTTTTTTTTTGTTTTAAACAAAGCAATTAAGCAGTACAGAAGATTTTTACATGATTTGTTTTTCTTCAGCATTACATCTTTACAGTATATGTGTTATTTTTATTTCCCAGTGTTAAAAGTTTTGTTTTTGCAAAATGTTTTTTCTTCACCCACCTGCCTATCCAAGGTTATATTACAAGCAGTAATATATATCAGAATGGCCTAACCAAAATTCTAGTCACAATCAGGTCATGTGGTTTATTTCAACCATAAGATTTCCCTGTGCTTCTATAGGATGACTCATGGAATCATAGTTACAACTACTAATAAACAGTTTGTAAACAAAGAAGTCTCTGGACAGTTAACCCAAGTCCAGCTCCCAGCAACATAAAAATGGAGTGTTGTTATTATTAATTTGGAAGGTAGATAAAGAAATTATGGGAAAATCTGTACAGCTCTTGAGATGCAAAGTTTTGATGATCATGTGATCAGGAGTATAGCATTCACCCACCATTTTGTAATAGACAGAACACAGCATCACTGTCTTCTCATGCTGTGACATCTAAATGTGCCTGTCTGTTCATATGGCATTATTACAAAGAAGATAGAGTTCAAGGATTGATTAGAACTAACTTTTCAGAAGGAAGCATTTATAAAGAAAACTGCACAGGAGAGCTGCATTTACTTTTGATTTTCAGTATATTCCTAGCAAATTTTTATTAAATATTTACATCTGGAGCAAAGCATTGTCCTTCATAAAACAGTTTATTGTTCCAATTTAGCTTCATTAAAGTCATAATACTGCTTTAGGATATGATAGACTAGTGCTGTGGGATTGAATTATAAAGAGATTAATTTTAGCTACAGGAGATAATTGACCCTATAATTCGTATCACACCTAATCCCAGTTCAAATGAACCAGTGTTAAAAGTGGCAATACTCACAATATAGACAAGGTCATGGCAGTTAGAATTGTTTTTTACTACCAATTAGATTTTCCCACTTGGTGCATTTGACTAATGTTGTCATAGAAAGGGACTTCAAGCATGGAAATACAGCTTCTTTAGAGGCACACAGGCACTGGAACTGATGGGTAGTTTGCTGTACCTTTCCCAGTGTACAAAATCAGAGTGCAACTGAGTGCTAACCCCTAAAATTTGACTTCATATGGGAACTCAGAACATACTTTGATCCATGGTAGAATTCGGAACAAGCTAAATAATTTGAATCCGGAAGCAAATTCTCTTGAAATTCAACAATGTTAATATATGATGGTTCTAGCAGGTTTGGAACTGTCTCTTGGGCAATACTATATCTGAAGTGTATTTCAGACGAAGAACCAGAAAAAAGTGAGGTACTGCCTGAATAGAGAGTTGTTCAAAAACAAATCATGTTGATATTTAGCTGCAAATGACACGAAGGTTTAGAAAAATACAAAGAAGATATATATATATATATGATATAGTTTAAAAGTTCCCTGAAGTGTTTGTGCCAACTTCAAACATATTAGCATAAGGAATCTTATGAAAAAACAACAGAAAAATGATACTTTTGCATAGCACATTCAGTATAAGATAAATTTTCATATTTTTACCAGTTATCCATCAGCATTTTTCCAAGCATTTACAGATTTGAGTTTTGCAGTAAGCTGAAACTGCGTGATAAAAAGAGGCAGATAATGATAAAAAGCAGATGTATATGCAAGCCTAGCTAGAAGGAGCAAAATATACTATTACTGCCCCTCCTGTGAAGTTAATCCTATTTCTTTTAGCTATTAGCTAATGAGGTTTTAAGAAAAATAAATAATTAAATTGGGTTTGAAATGCTGTTTTTGCATCTTTGCCTTTAGGAACTTCTTCAAATATTCATAGAATAGTTTGCCCATGAAAGGTGCATTAAGTGTGAGTTTAGGCAATAGTTACTTTAAACGTGGGTGGTCAGAAACCTGTAACTGAAGTGGCCTTACACATCACCTAATCACTTTCCTCATTCAGATCCACCACACTGGCTAGGCTCGAAATGTGAAATAGTGGTGAAAGGAGATGTTTCAATGATTAGGTTAAAAAAAAGAAACAAATTTCAAGTCTTAGATCTCAGATCTACTAGCATGAATTAGATTTGAATTTGGATGCACTTCGTGATTTGCAATCTTAAAAATGACAAATTTTCTTCTCTCTCACTTTCTATTATCAGTCTCAGATTAGAAGTAAAGAGTTTGTCTTCTATCTTTGTGAGATGACTGTCAGTGCACTTCTTATCCCATTTTCATCACCTCTTCCTGTGACCCAGGAATCAACCAACTTCTCTGCTAACCTCTGGGTGGGGAGTCTGGGATGACAGAGAAAGGTGCCCTCATCTCCTGGCAGTGTTCTCTTACTGTTGATGACATACCACATTCGAGGATGAAAATCTGTGACAGCTTGCAACTGCCAATTCTTGTGCCTCTCTTATCCATGAGTACAGGAACTGCAGTTTGCATTTCCATTTCAATATGCTGTATTTATATTCTTTTACTGGATAAAACAACCCCTTTATTTGTACACAGAACTCCTGAAGGAGTGAAACTGGAAGTGGTGAATTATTCTTTTCCCAGAGTTTGTTTACTCTGTTCCAGGCAGCATTCTTACAAGGGTGATGCAGTTCTTACGGATGCTACTGGATCTGAGCACCTTCTTGTATTATCTTGTGTTTATGGAAGAAAACCACCACCCCCAGAGCTCTCCATACATGCCTAGTGCACTAGGCAATGGTATTGCATGTCTACCAACTCTTTACATGCTTTACTGTGGATGCAGGAAGACCATCCTGCACCTAAGCTCATAGATCGTAGGTTCATAGGCTGTTGCTTTTCAAATTGCCAACCACAAAGAAGAAATTTAAGGCAGTGAAGAGTGGTGTAGGTGGCTACTAAATCAATGAAATTCATTATGTTTCAAACCTGCTGGTCTTTCTTATGTCATATTAAATTTCCAAATATTATAAAATGGTTACTTTATTAATTTCCAGCTTCATTATTTCAGTTCTATTCCTCTCTTTTGTTGAATTTCTACTTCATGGTTGTTGTCTTCTTTCTTTGTGTAACAACCACCACTGCAAAAATCAACACCACAGCAGTTCTTAGTTTTTATTTGATGAATGTAAAGTTTTTATTTGATGAATGTAAAGCATTTGCCTGTTATGTTCTTTTTTGCCATGAGGACATATAGGACATGTTGACATCCAGTATTAATAAGCTTAACAATGATTCTGGCAGTTATTTAGTACAATTTTAGGAAGTGTTAAGTGATCTGTAGGAAGCACTAAAGCTATCCTTTAAAAGAAACTGATGTCACAGTTGCATTCAAAATTCACTGGGTATTTTTTATTGTTTTTATTTTCCAGGTGATTCATATAACAGGCCGGTTACGTCTGAGAGTATCGCTGTCACACGGACGGACAGTACCCAGCCAAATCATGGGACTTGTTGTCGTTGCTCATGCTTTGCCACCTCCTACAATTAATGAAGTCAGGATTGACTGCCACATGTTTGTCACTCGTGTGAATATGGACCTCAATATCATTTACTGTGAAAATAGGTACAGCCTTTAGATCCTTTACTTCTTTGTTTTAGTTGCATGTTCTTTGTTCCATGGGCTTGGCAACAAGTTTTGAAATTTTTGACTCTTGCAATGTTGTCCTGGTGTTGTAGGAGAGCATTGAATGCACTCTCATCGTCGCTACCTTCATTTCCATTACATTCTTAGAAGATAAAGGTAAATTTAAAACTGTAATTTGGAGGATGTCTTCTGGAATAGGGGAAGATACACCAGGAAATATTCCTCTAAGCTTTTTCTGCTTTTTACAATCTTTCACCATCCCTCTCAGAGGCAAGGTTTGGGACTAGACAGACGTTGGTCTGACCTGTATGCCTGTCCTTATGCTCCTCCATCCTCCCATCCACAAGTTTTTCTCTCTGAAGTTTTAAAGTTTTCCATTTTTGAACTAATTTGCAGATTACAGCTATCATTCAGTGTTTAATGGAACAGAAGCACAGATGGCCTAGATAGTAGGCTAGAGAGGTGGGATCTGTTGCAGTTAGAGGTGGGAAAACTGTAGAATAAAATTGGTTAAGGCCATACTGGGAGAGACAGCAGTGGAATGGGAACAGGTGATGAAGAGTTGGTTGGGAGGGGTGTGTTCTATGTGATAGTGACAAGTGATCTCGGAAGGTGAAAGAGAGGATTTAAATTCAGCTGCCTGCTCCCTGGGGGCTGGGTGCCTGTAGACCGGGGGCTCTGCACCGTAACCTGTGAGGGCAGAGCATGGGAGCCAGGGCCCATCCCACCACCCCAGAGGGGAGCTGGGCAGCACAGGGGCAGCTCCAGCCCCTGGCATTGGGCATCTCCCTGAGGACAGGCAGTGGATTAGGCTGGGGTAGTTGGAGGAGGAGGGCCAATGGCCAGGCTGGGCTGTGGGGAGCTGGGTGCCGGCAGGGGCTGCCATGGGGATCTGGGCTGTGGGTGGAGTGGGGGAAGGCCTGGGAAGCAGAGGGGCTAATCAAGGCCATTAAGACCTCAGAGTCCTGAAAAATAAAAATATAATCCAGGGACTAGATATTTAGAGCAGAGTGAAAATATCTGAGAAGGAAATTACAAGTAATAAGTTTGGGTCCATTGATGGAAGTCTGCAGTATGGGGAAAAGGTTGGAAAGGAAGAAGGAAGGTAATGTAGCCAAAAGAAGCTTTGTGAAGGGGACTTACCATCAAAAAGTGGAAGAAAAAAGGTGACTAGTGCATGCTTTTCATGTGAAAGCAACCATTGCATATTATATATTGAGTGAAAGGTCTCTGATACAAGAAATCATAATTGCTCAATTATAGTGCAATATCTATGACCAGGATAGCGCATCAATATAAATTTTATTAAAAACAATAAACTCAAATGTTTTGTTGAATTGGAATCTTAAACAACTTAAAATAATCTTGGATTTCAATTATGAGGTGGTCTTTGCTGCCACATTGCTGCACTGCTGCAATACTTTTTTAATAGTATTACTTGACTATTAGACAGAACACCATCTACACTTCCAAAGCATTATCTATAAGTGGATATATTATTCTCATTTTTAAGCTCAGAAAAACTGCTTCATGGAAAGTGGCTTGCACAAGGTCACACAAAAAGTGAACAATGGCATTAAAGTTTGGGGGTTTTGCCTGAGACTCTACCCAGTGAGTATCCAGATGCTGTATGATCCGGCAGCTGGCGAAAGAGCTCTGGGGATTAGGAATGGGATCTAGAACAAAACTTTTCCCTAAGTCTTCAATTTTACTGTGACCGACCTAGGTAGTAATGGAAAGCTGCTACCACTGCAGAGTTTTTCAAAGGCCTCTGTGAAATGAGTTCCTGGTATCTATCCAGTTCCTAATGAACAGATTCCCTTTTAACCAAATCACCTGCACTTACTGCTACCTTTATTGGCAACCTCCATAAAAAAAGCCAGGAATCAAATAGATGTGAAAAATGAACTGTTCCATCAGGTCAAGTATGAGATGAACTTTTAGGCCAAATTAGGAAGATTTATGCTTTCTCTGCTGTGAGTTTGGCATTTTTATGAGCCCTAAATTGTATATGTGGGGTTTTTTTAATTAAACATTTTTCTCAAACCTTCCCGTTATATTCATGTAGCAATAAAACTTTCAAATGCCTGAGAAAGACATCACTGAAAACTGTAAAATTCATCAGGTGAGGTGCACTGATTGGTAATCACATAGGAAGAGCTGATAAGACATGGTAAACTGTGGTAAAACAGCAAGAAAGTGCTGAGTTTATTATGGTTTTCAATTTTTAACCTGAAGAAAACATTATAAAGTAAGTTTTCTTTGTTTGTAATGGATTTTATCTCATGTTAATGCAGAATGCATACAGTGGTACTTGAATATATGCTACAATAATTCCACTTTAAGCCCCTGTGTCATTGTTAAAAATCTGTTAAAAGTAGTTTATAAAAGTAATTTCAAATAGTGGAAATACTTCTGCCGGTGCTGGGAGGTGAACGTGATCTCACTGAGGCAGCAGGATTTCCAGTCATGGAAAATGAAATAAGACTGACAGAACTTGGATTTCTTAGCAGCTACAATGCAGAATATGACTGTAAAAACAGGAGAAATGGAAAAGAAAACAGAAGATGGGAAGGAATTAACAGAGCAGCTGATTGAAACTGTCAGATTAATTATCTGGGTGTTTGCCAAGGCTATTCTCTGAGTCAGGGACATTGGGATCTTTCCTCTGGGATTGTAGAAAAGGAAATAAGTATCCCACCCTGAATATATGGGCTTGAATCCTGGCACTTGGGGACAGCTATGAAATTCTTTGTGGTGCCACAGTAAAGCAAGCACAACACTGATGAAAACAGAGAAAACAGAGAAAAATGGATCCATGCTGGGCAAGCTGTAAGCACTATTTATGGAGCAATGGGGAGTTGCTGGCAGCTGCAGGGAGCATGGAGCAGAAGCCATGCCACTTAACTGAAATGAATGCTCACAGTGGACCATTGGATCAGCAGGGGTGAGATCAATAGTACTCCTACTTTTCCAAGCGGTTGCCTGCTTGAAACAGCAGTGAGCAGGAGTGGCATTACTCAAGTCTTTGGGTGCATCTTGTTACTTTCCTCTGAATGAAGAGATCTCCTTCATAGTCCTGGACTCAGTGTACAAACTAGCCAGACATTAGCTTCCCTCAGAGACAAGATCTTAGCTAGTATACTGGCTATTTCTAAAACTTAATATTTTTGTTTGAGAGTGCAAAATATGGATGCAAAATTTTGTTGCCTAAAATGTGTTATGTTAATCTGTGTCTACTTTGCAAATGTAGGATTTGTGTCATCTAAAATTCACCATTTAAATAATCTAAGATTTCTTTATTAGGTAGTGGAATGAGAAGAGCACCTGCAGAGGAAAAAATATCTCAGATGGCAATAAATAACTAAAACCAAAATGAAGAGACTGCTGCTAGAGTGCATGATCAGTCTGTGTGTTTTCAGAATCAACTGTTAAGGGTTGGAGACAATTTGGAGAGAGACAATAGCCAGATTAATATGGACTGTGATACCACATCTGGTAATATGTGCCCAAAAGGAAATATGCACATGGAAGAGGCATGGCTTGTTGGCCATGACAGTGGTTGTCAGTAGTTCCTTCAGATATGCAGAAACAGTCACAAGCCTCAAGCCTACAAATGTGTGCACAATTTCAGCAAATTCAGCAAAACACTGTACCATATATCTACCTTTAAATTTCAATCATGTTAACAGTCATGTAAGTCAGTGGAATTATTGATCTGCTCAACACAAGCCTATGCATATGTTTTACAGGACCACAGGGCAGTGGCCTGCCTGGAGATATCCCCTTTCTACTAGGTTGGCAGGGTAGGATTTCCCCTCCCTGATCTTATCCTAGAATGTACCACAATCACTGCAGATTATTTCAAAGCCTAAAAAAAATATTCTATGTCTAGGAAGCAGACATCGTTTCAAATGCTTTTGTGAGCAAGACATTTTCCAATTTTCTTTTTAATTTCTGTACTGTGTTTAAGGACATTGACACCTTGACTCTCCATGATATAAGTTCACACACGCGCACAGACACACACACACACAGAAACACACACACAAAGGTCTGCAGAATAGATTTTAAAGTTTCCGTGTGCAATAAACAACAAAGTCCCAGTTGAAAGGGCCCAGAGTGAAAGCTGAGCTCCCAAATGAATTAGACTAAAAAAGATAACACCCTGAGGCATCTGTGTGTCTCAGCATTTAAATTATATCCCTTGAAATAAGAGTTTGGACTTGGTGCCAAGAAATGGTTGAAGAGCTTTTTCATGAATATACCCAACAGAAGACCAATCTGTTGAAATGAAATGTGTCTCTAATCATTTGGTATAAACATAACATGTTTCTACTTTATTATGTAACCTTGAATCATCATAGTCTTTTAATGAGGATTTTGAATTGTTGCTAATGCTTTACAATTTCATAGAATTATATTGTCCTGGTGTTATGCTACATGGAGAATGTGCGCTAGAATTTAATTTTCCACTTAGTTAAATGGATAAAATAATTTCCAGGTTTCTTTAAAAAGAATTCTTTCTTTTTTTCCTCTAAGGCCTTGTCTCATTTGTACAGATATTCCATTCAAACGATATAATGCTGAAAAATCTTTTTAGCAGATTTCACTTTCTGAGTCATTTGACAATTCTTTTGTTCTTTTCTTTCTTGAATTATAGGCTGTATGTTCTTTTTCCTTTTTAGGATTAGTGATTACATGGATCTGACCCCTGTAGATATTGTAGGAAAGAGATGTTACCACTTCATTCATGCTGAAGATGTGGAAGGCATTAGACATAGTCACTTAGACTGTAAGTATTTCCATTTTTGTCAAAATAATCTGGTGCAACAGCTTATTGCTCCTAAACTATTATTTATATTCCACAACTGGGATCTTCATCTTGCACCTGCTTTTTTTTTTTGTCAGAGGTATTCATAGAGGGTTGCTTAAATGTAATTCTTTTGTCATTTATTTTCAAGTCTTTTTCTAGACATATAAGATCATTTAAATATGTGGAAATAAAGCATTATATTTGTATTACTTGAATTTCCAGCAGCTGTTAATTTACATGTGCTATGCATTATTCTAATCCCTAAAGTATTGCTTACATGAGAAACTCCCTCCCTGGCACAGAATAGGAACTCCTCCTCTTTGAGGATTTGGGGTTTTTCTGAGTCATAACACGGAGGACAAAAACTGCAGCATAATTTGGATTTCACCAGGTTTTTCAATACAGAACTGAGCTACAGGTCTACTAGTGCTAGTGCTTTAACCACCCCATGTGTTAATATCTAAATGGCCCCCATCCTTATAGCATCTAAGTCCCTGTTATATGCACACTGGTAGTATTGGATTAGCATAAGGATAACAGAAGTACAAAAATATTGCAAGAGAAAAACCTTACCAGAGAGCATGTGCAATGTCTGTGTATGGGGGAAGAGAGGTTCAACTTGATTCCTTGTAATTAAACTCTCTGTTTTCCTCTTATTAAAAGCCATAGGGCCTAATTCTTTTCTTGTTGAGATCTGTTGACTTCAGTGATGGGGCTCCTGATTTACCCTTGTGCAAAAAAAGACTTATGCCCATAATCTCTAATTTATCTGTGCCTGCAGTGAAGACAGATAATTCTTTGGAAGTTTCAGTGACTGCATTTATGATTGACTTTGGTGTTTTTCTTAATGCAGAATATGATCTGCAAGCTGCTTCTTAAATTCGGAGTCACAAATTTGAATAACTCTTCTCCCCCCTCATTATGCCCTTCTAGCATTTCCTAATAAAAGGGCAGCAGCCCATTTGCGGCCACATTTAATTAGATTTTACAAAACCATATGACTACACTAGAAGGCAGAAAAAAATGTTCCATCCCAAATTACCTTGCCTGATCTGGAAGGGAAGATAGGAAGGTAATTCTGACCAGAAAGCAAGTGAGTAGGGACAGCTTCTATGACAACATATGGCAGCCAACAGCAGTATTAGGCTGTGTAAAGGTTTCAGAAGTTTCTAGAATGTAAAGTGTATTTGGCATAAGATCAGGATAGATATATTTCTGCAAAAAAAAAATTAAATTAGCTATACAAAGTAATTTTGTATCATTTAAATTTCAAGCATTTAATATCCAGGAGAATATGTCAGTTGCTGAGAAATGAAGGAACAAATTTAGAAACTCAAATTCTTGGTGCTCTTGAAACTGGAAGTCAAAAATGACAAGCTGCACTTTCACTGCACTATCTGACCAAGGAAATAAAAGATATTTATGACTCAGTTTTACCATAACACCTGGCATAGATGAACATCCCATTTGAAAAAGACCTTAATCTTCTGAATGACCACTTCTCTCTGAAATAGAATATGTTTTATGAAACATTCATTTTCAGAAAAATTCAAGATCTATGCAGAGAGTATGAGTGCAGTGTGGTCCAGTATATAAGCACTGGACTAGGGCTCAGGAGACCCTGAAGACAGGAATGACTTCTAGAAAATCCCCTCAGATACTGTGTTTCTGCTCTCACTGTATGTCCAGTTTAGCTAATTGGATTGCAAACTTTACAAACACAGGGATTTCTCCCACTATCAACATCCAGCATAGCGGGGTTCACAAACTTGGTGGCATGGCTATAGCATAATTATTTTTGCTAGGCTAGTTGGTTTTTTTCAACAGACAGGGTTGGTTACATCCTTTCTGTATATTTGTTTTCTTGCCTTATAGGAACAAGATACTTATAGAATCATTTAGGTTGGAAGGAACTCTGGGATATCATCTAGTTCCACCTAATGCTCAAAACAAGATTAATACTAATTTGAAGCAAATTTTTTATCACTTTATCTAGTTGATGTTGAAAAACTTCAGGTTCTCTGCAACTTCCCTGAGTGACCTGTTCCAACTATCTTAATAAGAGTCAGTTATCCTCACAGTGGTTTTGGGATTGCTTTTTTTCCTCCTATCCAGTTGGAATTTCCCTGTTTTGATGGTGCATCTCATGGCTCCATCTTTGCAGTGTCCTGCTTGCAGACATGCTGCTAGGTTCCCCTGAAGTCACCTCATCTTCAGCCTAAACAAGCCTGGTTCCACAGCCTTTCCTCACAGAGCAAGTACACCAGTCCCTGGGTATCCTGACAGACCTCTTTTGAGCTCACTGAAGTTTATCAATATATTTCCTATGGTAGGAGCCTAACATTAGATTCCAGATGCAATTTAAAGAGTGATGAGTGAAGGGAGATAATAACTTTCTGTGCTCTGCTGGCTGAACACTTTTTAGTACAGCCCTGCTGATTCATGCTTAGCATAGTGTCCAGCAGGACCCCCAGGTCCCTTTTTACAAAGCAACAATCCAGCCAGTCTGTCCATCCCAGATACAGGACTTTGCACTTGTCTTTTCATGTTCAAACTCATGGTCTTTTTCAAAGATCTTCAAGTTTGAATTAGTCTTGGGAATAACTGGGGAAGTACATCTGCCAACTGTAAGTTCTGCAGAAGCCAAAGTGGTTCATATCTTTGCCCAGAGAGATGTTCAACTTCTAGCATTTAACAATAAAAATTGTATAGAAACTAAGAAAAAAAAATTGTCGAACCCCAAAATACTTCATAGAAACTTGTCAATCCTTTAAAATCAAATTCAAACCAAACTAGAAAGAGAAAATCCGCCCAGTTTAGTAAAACTAGAATTAGAGCTAAAATTCATGAACTGGCAAACACTGGCTGTGGAAGGTAGAGCCCAGCAGAACTGGTTCCTGAAAATAGAGAGCACAGGATATTTGCCAGTACAACATAGGAAATAACTGCTTGAGATCACAATGAAAAAAAAAAAAAAAACAAACAAACCAGAAAAGCAGATTTGTGCAATATTTTGAAGAGGATATGGAAGCTAAAGTAATGGATAGAAAGCACTAATGGGAAAACAAAGCAGGACTTGAGAAAGTAGCAAACTGAAAAGGTTGTGTTTGATGGAGAGTGCAACCAAAACTCTTGGTTTATTTTCAAAGGAGATAAAATAATTTTTAATGATTAAAACAAGAAGAAATCCAAATTGCAATTGTAGATTTGTGGGTAAAAGAAACACAAGTAAAACTGCTGTTCTGCCTATTTATTGACAATATAGCATAAGGAAGAAGTAAGACCACTACATCCTTCCTTCTCATCCAAGATATTCAAAGACATCAAAGAGAAAACAAGCAAAGAAGAAAACGTTGCACAAAATCACACAGTAAAAAAAAATCAAGAGAACTGTTGATGGCTTCAGATGATAGCAGCCCATTAGAAACTTAGAAAAGCAGGCCTTGTTAACTCTATCTCAGATAAAAGAAGACAAAAGCAGTTTCAGGAATGTGGCCATGACAAGTATAATTGTGAAAAAGGTCTGCAAGACTATAGCAGTGACAACAGGCTTTTGTAAAGGAACTACTGCCCTAATGAAAGGTCAGTTATGGTCAGTGGAAAAGCTTTCATTGGCTTCAATGGACATGGGGGTTATGCCCTAAAAAAGTGATTTTTTTATGGACTAAAATTCTGAGCCCAGCAAAGTAAATAACAAAAAATCCATTGGGTTCAAAATTTCTGTTAAGAGATTTATGTTAGTTATGCCTTGATGCCCTTGTGAATTAATAAAACAATATTCATACTCTAACTGTACATATGCCTGCATTTATAGCAACATCATAATACATGGCGTGATAACATAAGCTATTCAAACATTTTTTTTCCAAACAGAAATAAAAGTTTATGGTAGTTGTTATCTATTCTGTTTCATTCAAACTTTGAATGATCATGCTTTTTCACAAATCTCTCAGCCAATTTTTTGGTGTTACAATTCTAACTTATTAAACTCTTTCCCATTTTTAAATGTTTCATGGTTTCAGGAGTTCAGGAATCTTCTCATTTGTTCGTCTTCGCCATGTCTGTTGAACAAATTGCTGGTAGAATCATGACAGATATCACTTACTATAAATCAAGTCTCTCTCACAGAGATCATAGTTAAAATGTTCTCTAGTCTAACAGCCTGTACACATCCAGCATCATGGCCCAGCTGTTGGCTCAGCTAACCCAGAGAAACTGGCTAAGCTGTAACAACTTTTGTTTCAACCAAACCCTCAAAAATTACAGGTCTGGCTGTACCCTGACACAGATACAGTCTCTAATCCTAGTTCTGTAACAGAGCTCTTCATTAGGTTACGTGGCATGAAAGACTTGTTAATTGAATGTTTTGTGTTTCATAGTTATGCATCTAGAACTAACACCCTAGAAAGACACCTCATGGCCCAGTTCTACTTTACCACTTGTGAGAATGGGAAAGGTGATAGGATCCTCTCTATTTACTTACCACTGCATAAAAGCATTGCAGGACTGAACTGTGTATCAAGCATAGGGCAGTTAATACATTTTCACCAAGCCATGAGTCCCTGAATGAGTAGAACTGCCCTTGTTCTTATGACATCAGTGAGAAAGATCCCTAGCTAGCAGGATATATTTGATGTCAAATCAACACCAGAAATCAAGCAGATCAATAAAATTAGTGTTGTATCAGGTCTTAGCACTCTCTGTAGAACGCAGCAAGGGCAATTGCTGCTCTTGGGAGTACAATGCTGTGCATATGTGCTTCCCTTTTTTTGACACCATTCAGAAGTCTGTAACAGCCCTCTTTTAAGAAGTTCGTTTCATGCTAAGAATGAGTGGATGTCATATGCCGTAGGAGTATACATCTTCTATTTAATTGTAAAAAATTAATGGTCTTCATTGAACATCAAGTACTTGATGTTACTGTTCAATGAAGGTCATTAAGAAAGCACCAAGGAAGGATAAAAGTCAAGACCTCTGAAGGCAACCAGGAAAATACTTTTTGGGCAAATATATGATAACATGCCATCATTTCAAAATTAATATATTGTTTGCAAGAACACTGTCACAAGTACATACCAATTGGTATTGGCATATGATATGATATGATATGATATGATATGATATGATATGATATGATATGATATGGTATTTTTCATTTTGGAATCCTAATTGAGGTCTAAATTCAGAAACCTGGCTCTGACAAGAAAGATACTGTTGTCGTCGGCTGTTGCTTAGAAAATATCATGCTCTTTCTTTGGGATTTGATTTACAGCTATAAGAAATACAATTCCTCAGGAACAGTGAGCCAGGGCAGTTCATTTCCCATAAAGCAAAGGTCTCTGATGAGTATGTTTGGTAGCACTCCCTCTCATCTGCTTTATCTGGTTTCCAGTGGTTAGAATAATCCAGTCTTTCTGAAAATAAACTATTCCACATTCACCTTTTTCATGGCTCCCCTATTTTTCAAGGAATATAACCCCCTCAGTCTGCTTTTAAGTCAGTTATATATTCATGATTTCTTTTATGTATGGTCAGTAGGAAAAAATCTATTGCTCTACAAAATATTGCTTAGTGGTTTAGCCTACCAGCTGTAGTTGAACTAACCCTTTTAACTTATGCACATCAGTTATAATTTTTTATTCTCTTAATAACCTCAAACACATAAAAAACAAATAGAATGAGTTGATAATTTCTAACAGTAAAATACTTCACATATTTTGCTATCATGCTGTGGAATAACTCTGCAATGTCAAGTAGCTCACAATTAGTAAAACTGTAGGGGGAAAAAAAACGTGTTTTGATCCTGAGGAATTTTTATCCTAATCAGATCGAAATTTCAATGCTCTTGTAGTGCTTAACATCTTCAATAACCAAAAAAATCAAACTGATTCCAATGTCAGGTTTTACAATTGGGGACTGAAATAAAATGCTAAAATATACAAATGAATCTCATGTTTGTACAAGTTTATTATCATCACTGGAAAGCAAGATTGATTCTAAATTAGGCTGATAGAATGCCCTGGTTTAGCTATTTCTTAGACTAAGCCCAACTGGCACCTGCACTGACTGCCTGCACCTGGTCTGACTATCTGCACAATCCTTCTCTCTGTCCATAGTATGGGCCTGCAAAGATTTCTGTGTTGGATACTGGCACCCTTTAGTCCTTTTGGCTGGAGATAGCAGTGACAGAGCAAGATGAGAGAACAGGAGATAAGTAACTGGAAGAAATGGAAACATGTAAAGAAAATATTTTTTATTTTCATACAAGGCAAAATAGGATCATGGACTTTGGTTTTAGCATATACCTAGTGTTTCTTTTTCAGGCCTAATAAATCTTAAGACATGTACACCTACCCAAGAGTGTCTATTTGTCCTGTCTTTTAGCCATGCTTTGAAATCCTGAAGATGTTGTGTTTGCTTCTGCAAATTCTTCTTTGGGTTACGTGAGATATTGGTCTGTCTAGCTTCATTTCTTTGTCTGTTTTTTTTAACAAAGCCAGGTACTTTAGAAGAAGGGGAAAAAGAGTCTGCAGTATGCAATTATGTGTGCCTTGTACCCTTGTTTTATACACTATTAACTCATGGTTGGCTCATTTCTTGACAGGTGGTTCTTACAAGTTTTGGTGTGTGTGTGGAGGACAGTTGTTACTATTGTAATATTTGGTGGCTAATTATCCATTAACCATAAAAATACCCATAAATCATTTTTAATCCCAAGAAATTTCCAATCTTTGTGATACTTTGTGCTTCAGTTTTTCAAACGCAAATTTTTTTCTATCGGACAAGTGTTTCCTGTATGTAAAGTAGATAAGTATTTATCAGGAGAATGCAATCTTTGGAATAGTAAACAAACCAGAAAACTCTACAAAGATAAATCTTAAGGCTATTTAAATCATTAGCTGCTAAACCTAGTTGCAGAATTTCGCCTTTTGTGGCTTAGCAGTATATAGTTATTTTGCAAGATGCCTCAGATATTGTTTGCATCAATAACCCTTTAACTTAATTCCTGATGCTATTTCATCTTCAAATTAAATATAATGCTATACTGATTTAGTACATTCCTATTTCAGTTTGTAGGCTTTCAATTGTGTCTTCCATAGCTCATAGTCAGTTGAAATTTGCACCCAAAATCTCCTATTTTGACCTTAAAAGTGTACATAATAACAGCTGTATAAATACATGCTGCATTAAAGGGTTATAGAGTGAAGGTTGAGCTCTGACTTCTGCTGGTAACTTCTGTGTTTTCCAGTTTCTCTGTTAATAATTTTCTGGGGGTTTTTAAAGTCTTTTTGTGCACAAAATTTCCAACCCCAAAATTATATTTTGATGTTATTCTTGTGATAAATTGCAGAAGCATATGTTAAATTGCAAAGTCATGGGAATAGAGGTTATTACTGTACACGTCCAGCAGCTTCACCTTCATTCTGTCCACCAAACTATTTCTGTGCTAACTTTTTGCTAGAAGATGTAAATGTATGCCGTTTTAAAAAAGTACCTCAATCACAGATCATTTGACCTTCATTGCTGAGGTTCTCTCCAAGATTACCGAGACCAGAAGTTTCCATCACCTTGTTTTCTAAATCAGAAAGTGTATTGCCCCACTGAAAATCCAAAAATGGATTAAGGATTTTGTTTGTAGTTTACTAGGCTGTGAAATACCCCATCCTAAAATGTCACTGTGAAGGTGTGATGAAACTGTTGCAGATTTTTCCAGGATTTTAGAAAACGGTTAGTGCTGTGGGCTATTTCTCTTCTTTTTCTGTTTCAAAGGTCTGGACTGCTGATCTCGTGTGTCTAAGGGAGACAGTTTTCAAAGCTGTAAGGCTACAAAAACAGTATCAGTAAACTGTGTAGCACATATCAAATGTGTGGCAGTAGGTCTTATTAACACTTGTTTGAAAGAACCTGAATAAATCACTTGAGGCTTTGCCATCCATGTGTCATGTGGTGGGTCCATGTTGGTTTTGATGCCTGATGACCTATAGAGTGAGTGGGCTGGTACAGGACTTTGCCTCAGTCCATTGGGAATGTCCTTCAAAACACCTGAAGCCCTTTAATCCAATGTCCATAGGTTGCTAAGTATTGTTTCTGAGATCACAAGATGCATAATTATTCCAAAGTTCTTTTTTTTTATTTTACAAAGTTGTGTTTGGAGGGGTTTTTTTGTTAGCACTAAGCTATCTTTTTAAGGCATGTGGACAAAAGTGGAAATCTTTGGGTTTTTTTACAAGTCATCTGGTATAAAGGGACAGTACATTTCAAAAACCTTTGCTGTCAGATGTGAGATGGGGATGAATCTTTGTGGTGGTTAGAGGGAGTTTGAACATTCGGTTGTGCCATGCCACCATGCCACTGTGCTCTGGATGCTTTTCCTCTAGAGATTACCCTGAGAAAATCACTCATCTCACTCAGCCCAAGCACTCAAACAGGGACTCTTATCCCAGAAATGAAGGCATGTTTAAAGGGATTCTGTCCCTTGAAACAGACCATCTTTAACTTAGGTAATTCAAAGATAAAATTAATATTGCTCCCAATCTGCTTCCATGAATCTTCAGTCTCTTTTCCTGTTTTTGGGAGATGTAGTTATGTATAGTTCGTAGATACATTTGGGATGAAAAGAGTTATATTCTAAAATCATTAATCTTACATAGGTTGTCATATGATGGACATTAATGTTAGTGGAGCGATGGAGGACAGATTTCAGTTTCTTGAGCAAGCAGGGCCAAATTTCTCCTCTGATGTTGAGTTTTAGTAGCTAAGGGCAAAATTTGGATCTGGGATTTCATTTTCCCCTACAGTTTGAACAGAGAGTTCATTAATGATAATGGAAGTTCTGTCTGAAGTTGGTGTTCAAAGCAGGCTTGGGTTTCTAAACGACCGTTTCAATATTAACAGAAGAAAATCACTTTATGGCAGGATTGAAGTCATGGGGAGAGAGACAAATCATGAGGGGAAAAAAAAGTTAAGAGAGAAGAAATCCTAGACAATCCTAGGTAGAAAAATCTACTGCTCATTTTTCAATACGGTCTGTCATAAAATAAACTTTTATGGTTTATTTGCATCAATTTTATCTATAGAAACCATGGAACAGTCTTCTAATATGCATGCCATAAACTTCCATTGAATAGTACCTCTAGCAATACATTGCATTCCATTTGATCAATACCTACATAATGTTTTGAAATAAACATTTTACCTAGAATTATATAGTCTTGTTAATATTCATAGTTATGCATAATTATAAAGTTGTCATTTCAGATGTTGGGCCGTGGGAAAATAATATGTTAAAATAATCACAAAAAGAAGAGGGGAAACGAAGTGCCTCTGTTATTCAAGTAGGAGATGACAATTTCCACAGTGCTGGGAAACACTGTTTTATGTGTCTTTGCTCAGTTTTAATAAATTTGCACTGCTGCTGTTAACTGATGTCATGTAAACTGATAACATAGAATTGATTTTAAATAAAATACCTTCCTGGTGCTAATCTGAGATAATTTTCACATGCAGCATGCAAGGCCTTCCTCACTGTATTTGGCAAGTAACAAACTTTAATCCTAATATGAATCCACATTTTTTAAGTTTTGACTCAGACTGCTTTTAACATTTGCTTTTCTGCAAAAAGGCAGGAAAAGTATCGCTTAGTTTTTAAAGATTCTTAACGTTTCTAATTTTTCTAAATGCTTGATTAAGGCTCTTTATTCTTTTTCTGCAAGGTTGTTGATACTTAATTTTGCCTAATTTATCACATATTTATGTATGTAACATCCCTACACTGGAAGTTTAAACAGTATATCATATTGCAAAATAAGCAATGAATCGATTGCCATACTTAGCATTTTTTGTGACTGTAGATGCTTGAAAGAATATCCCAGGTGAATAAAGAAGTTTGATGGGAGTTTGAATATCAGTGAGGTACAGTTTTCTTTCATGAACCTCATCTGCTGCTTCCTTCTTATGGTCAGAAAAGATGAATTTATGTTTATAAACATGAAACTATTACTCTCTGATATTCATATCGCAGCAGCAGCCAGGTCTCAGTCACTGGTATTGACACAATAGATTCTACCCTATTCCAGAAAAGATGTTCTCTGTCCAGCACTCAGGACTTCCTACTGTCATATGCTGTGAGTAAAATGCAGCTTTCTAAAGCCTCACAGCACCAGTATTTTCTTAAAACAGTTGTCAGCTTTGTATTTTTCTTAGAAGCACTCTGTTGAGATTCAGTAAGTCAGACAGGGCTGGTAAGAAGCTGCGTGCAATGAAGAGAGGTAGAGCAGCATGACCCACAGGGATTCTTGTGATGGGAAGGTGGCATTCTTTACCAAGTAATCTGCTCTGAAGGCCTTGCTTTTGGCCCAGTAGGTAGACAATGC
The DNA here is from genome assembly GCA_024734555.1 of Trochalopteron elliotii. Classification (NCBI taxonomy): domain Eukaryota; kingdom Metazoa; phylum Chordata; class Aves; order Passeriformes; family Leiothrichidae; genus Trochalopteron; species Trochalopteron elliotii. Next base: position 2,187,683 of record JANPWX010000619.1, read on the forward strand.
ATTTCCACACTGTACAGGCTTAAGTCCCCTCCTCCTCACTCTACCCCATGTAGTACATCCGAAATAGAACTGTTTGTGGAGAATTACATAGCTGACATATGATTCCTCACTGCATGCCTACAAGTCTCCTATCATCTAGCTCCTAATTCTGTAGCAAGCATCATTTAACATTGCTAAATATTTTTCATTGCTAAAATCCAATTTTTGGATACCCACTATTTAAAACATCTAGCTCACTAATTGCAAAATCTATAGGAAAGTCCTTACAACATCAAAGACTCACTTGATCCTCGGAGCTGTTATAAATGGAAAACTGTCTCTGTTACAAGCAAATAAGGCACTTAATGCACTCTTTCTGGCTGTGATGCTATTTTTCCTGTGGGTTTTGAAAATGACCTTCCTGTAAGCATCAAGGACTGTAACTTTTCAGATAAAGAAACTTGTTCTTGTTTTAAATCTATGCCAGGTTCATTCCCCTATAGCCCACAGTTTTCAAAAGCAGAAGAAAACGTAATCCAGAATTAAAAAAATAAAAAGCCCTCTGTTTCCAGAACGAAGTTACCCTGTCAGCTTGCCTTGGGCCTTAGGTGGAGAAGTGGAGATTAAAGAGTCAGTATTCCTTTTCATGTTTCGTCTGCCAGTTTTGTGAATGTAGAAGGAGTACTTGTGGCTGCAGCTAAGTATCCGACTGTAGTATTAAGTACAGCAATTTCATCCTCATGCAGTAAATTAAAAATATTCTTATAAGTTTACCATGAGAGGAGTTCAGTATCAATACCATCCAGTCATTGATAAAGGTATTTCAAGGAGAAGACTGAATAGCACAGCAGATGTAACCTCAATATTTTCACCAATTATAAAGAGACTCTTTGTGAAGCTGTGTGAATATGTAAGATGATCTCATCATTTCCTATTTACTCAATACTTACCTGAATACGCAATATAGTGTAGCTTTTAAATGCATATGCACATGAGTAAAACGTCCTTTTGTAAGAGACTTTACTAAAAGACTGCTTTTGATACACAATTTCTTCATCTCCTCTTCAAACTGAATTAAGCTACTTCCTTCTTTTAAAACACAACTCACTATTTAGAAGCCTTGGCTTTGATTTCTCAGAACAGCCTTACAGGAAGAAACTATGTTCTTTTTCTATTTGTAACCATATTTCTGAAGACAAACTTGTACTGATTTATTTTAATTTTCTAACTGAAATAGGTTCCTGCAAAGAACACTGGCTGTTTCTTCTTTTTCCCCCTCCTCATTCCACCGCTACAAGAATATTGCTGTGCACAAAGCTACCAAGGAAAACTGAAATCCCTCTGTTGGGAACTGTGTACACAGCAATATATTCATACTTTGAGAAATAAGTGAGGGTTTTTTTATTTCTTAGCATGACATACTGTGCACTTTTTGCATGCCAGCCACTGAATTCAAATTGAGGAACTAGGTAACATTTCAGCAAATTTTAATCAGGTTTAGCATCCACCATTTTAGGGAATATATCTGTGCAGCTGACATAAAGGTCACCAATTTTAAAACATTAACCCTCAGTTAGCCCCTTAGATTAAAGGGTTAGTATATATGTGTGTGTATATATATATATATATATATATATATATACAAAAAAATTATATAACCCAATCCTGCATAATCCTGTCATGTGCACCATCCCACCAATGTGGTCACAAGTCTCACATTGTCTGCCATACTGGGTACTCCATGTATAATACAAATAGAAATATAAGATTATTTCCACTGCTCAGTGAGTGAGGGATTTGCCTGAAAACAAAACATCCTGAAAATTCAGGATGTAATCTACATGGCATTACACTTTCAGAAGTTTATGCTAAACTGAAATGCGTGGTCTGTTGCTGGTTACAAAACATAACTTCACAATCAGAGCTTAGAGTGAAGCAATTCTTTACTTTCATTTCTTCTCAAAATCAGTAACTTTATTAATGGACTCTCCATACCTGCAAACTGAAGATCTTTAAAGTAAAACTGGGCTTCACTCAGTAACACTAAGTTATCTATAAGCTGGATAGATTTCCCTCCCTGATGCCTCCTTCTAATTGCTTTTTTTGCCTCAAAATTCTCATCTAATTTCTAAGTTGCAGGTTGGCAAAACAAGTGGTTAAAAATATTGTAAATTAGAAAATGCTTCAAATTTTTTTCATTATTTTCTTTCAGCACATTTAGAAATTTCTTTCCAAGGTATACTGTGAATTTTCAGAACTGACTTGGGGGTGCCTAGTGCACTCTCAAAGGAGGTAAGAACCAGATTTAGCAGCCCAATGCAGCTTGCCTGCCAAAGAATCCCTTTATAGAGAGAATTTTTATATTGAATCGTGGGACTTCCTTCAGAGCATGGTCCACAAATCTCTTATATGAAATGTGCTTTAGACAGATGCAGCAAGGAAAATTCTGTGTATCCGGTAATATATCTGAGCTGGCCAAAAATAGAGTGGGAATTTGCAGGTAGATGAACCTCATAGAAAGTTCATTTTTAATACAGTATTTCAGACATTCTTTGGATATATTCTTTGTACTTGGGAGCCTGAACTCTGAGTATAGATGGTTTGTATATAGCTCTGATGCACTGAATTCTTATTCTTGGGAAGGCAGGCATCTTTTCTTCTTTTCCATAGTTCTGAAATGAATGCTCTGTTCAGTCCATGACACAGACTTTTCCAGTGGTGCAACAACCAATATAAAAGTTATTGAAGGATGAAGGACTTGTCTAGGATGACCAAAAGAGCTGGAGAATCTGAGTCCTTATAACTATCACTATGCAGAACTGCAGTGTGCCCTTCATCCACTGGCTAGTGACTCACCTGGTACTTTGATTTTCAAATGTGTATGTGGACAGTTGTCCTTTGGCATCTGCGTAGCATGGTAAACTCCCTAGATAAAAACTGTAGGAAGACAATAGTTTATTTAGAAGGTACAAGTGCAGATAGACTTTACTAGTTCCTGCATGCAACTGTGGGTATTTATGTTTCCAGAAGAGAGATAGTATCACTCCACACTTGTGTGCACATCAGTTTTACACTCAGCTGTAAGCAGAGTATTTTGAATGTCCTGTTTTACTGAAGTGGAAATGCCCACCATAATCAAAACTTACAGCAGTGTTTTTCTTCCCTTATTCTTCATAACTGATAAACTTGGGCTAATTTATGTGAGATTGTTTTCTAAAGTGGCTTGCAACATTGGTCTGACAGAAATGCTGGGTAGTCAGTTGTTCATATTTTATCTTTATTTTGCTGTATAATGAGGTTTTGAAGACAATGAATTATCATAGTGGAATATTTAGAGCTTGAAATACAAAAGTTAAAATTTAGGGAAATACTGATGTCTGCTAGAAACAAACTTAGTTCACTAGAGGCTGCTGAAAAAACAACAAGACCCGGATTAAAATATTTGTTTATATTAGAGCTGAACATAACTTGCACTTCACACTACATGGCACTATTTCACATGCATATTTTTCTCTAGTAATATGAAAATTGAAAAATTGCAGTGGGGATTGGGGGATACCTCCAAGGTAAGGAAGCGTCACTGTTTGTATGGCTGCCTTTGTAAACATCTTTTTCTGTAGATATCTGCTGTACATGGATTTAGATGTAGATACATTCATATGTATAATTGGGGGTATAGACATTTGGTTAACTTGAAAGCTCCAAAGTGTCATTTGTCACATTTATGGTAGGAACTTTAACTGCCTTAAATACTTATCCTTTTCCAAAGTGACTTTTTTCTTTCCTCGCTAAAAAAAAAAAAAAAAAAAAAAAAAAAAAAAGAAAGAAAGAAAAAAGAAAAAAGAGAAAATGTACTTCATGAAACTATTGTATATGAAGCACTTATTAGCCGTAATTAAATGGACAATATGAATTTACTACGTCTTTAGGACTCTGGCTTGTTCTGGTTTAGAGCAAGATGATTAATGCAAATACATATTACTTGAGATAACCATTTAGCAGCTAATTTAGCCAAATTTATTACAGCAGTTAGAGGTTTTTCATTTTAGCAGACGGAGACAAGGACATGACAAAAGCAAGTGGTGAATGTGAAGGCACACTGCCCTCTAGTGCACGAAGCTTTGTGGGAAAAGTGAGGAATGCAGGGAGGGAAAGGGCTCCAGCAAAAACCGTGCACAGATTTTGTGTAGTTTTTGGGTTTTATAAAACCGTTCTGCTCCCTTCCACTGAAAGATTTGCCTGATTCCCTTCTCCTGATACGGGAGAATCAGATACAAAACAAATCCGTTTCAACTTGGAAATATTTTTGCTGAAGTATTACTTTAAACACCTGTATTTTTAAGCCGTCTTGCTGTGAGCATTAAATAGCACCGTTTCACATTATGGTTTGCTTTTATTTCTTTCTCTATTTCCTAGCATATTTCAAGCATCAGAGAGAGCTGTCACTCTTTGGCTCTAACCAAGCCATTCTGTGCCTCCCTTAGGCCTCTTTCTCAGCCTGTTGGTGGATTTACTTTGCTCTGGTAGAAAGTAAATTCTCCAAAGACTTTTCCCCCTCTGACCAGTGGAGATTTGGTTCATCTGAGAACTGTAAATTCTGTTTGACAAGATCAAAGAAACAGATGTATAAGTTCAGTGGTTGATATCGCCTGCAATGAGGAGAAATGATCAAAGCAGCAGGGGTAGAGTATCTTCCCAAACCTTTCAAATATCCAGAATCTCAAAGAGGTCTACCTAGGAGCTATGAATAAATCACATATAAATTTGCCTCTTTTTTTCCTTTTCTTTTTTTACAGTTTGACATTGAGTGCATTGGAAATGTCCACACAGCAATAAGTATTCTGAGAACCATAGAGATTTGTAGAGGGTTTTTTTTTACTTTTCTTTTTCCACTAGAGTTTCCAAAAGCAGATTAAAATTATACTTTAAAAAGTTGTAAAATGTGTAACTATTATACTGAACTTCCGATCCTGTTTGTCATCTCACTGGCATTAGATCCAAAGGAAGCCACACTTCTGCTTACACTCGTGGCACATTGTACAGTGAAGGTCATTTTACCACAATTCTAACGTGTATTCTATTTTGCTTGTGTTTTGTTTGTATTTTCCTGTCAGTGCTGAATAAGGGTCAGTGTGTAACAAAGTATTACCGCTGGATGCAGAAGAACGGAGGTTATATCTGGATACAATCTAGTGCAACCATAGCTGTCAACGCCAAGAACGCAAGTGAGAAGAATATCATTTGGGTCAATTACCTCCTTAGGTAGGTCTCCCAGTCACTTCTTGCTTGAACTGCTGTCTCTGCTGCTTGTCTGTGTCGCTGAGAGGTCTAGGGAAAACAACAGTCTACTAGAGAAAGTTAAAAAGAACTTTTCATGTAGTCCACGTCAAAAGCAGTCCCATTATGTTGTAGTTATTGAGGCATCTGTCATATCTCAGCACATGAGAGTATTCTTGAATTATTATGCTGCCTCAGTCTTGAAATAAACACTCCACCATTTTATTGCATGCCCTGAAATCTACTCAATCTGAGCTCAAAGATAAAAATTATCCACACCAACTTCCAGTAGCTGTTTTATAAAATCTGGTGTGAAGTGTTTGGTACTGTTTTATTTGGATATTAAAAATGCAGGGAAGCAAACTGCTGGTATGCCAAAAAATAAGTTATCTCTGAAAGGCATTTGCCAGTTCACTCCAGAGAGAGGAACTTTCTCAGGACAAAAAAAGGCTCAAACTACTTTGTTGTTCCTATAAGCATCAGATAATATTCACACTGAAAAATGCATAATAGGATTTTAAAATGAAAGTACTATAAAGTACTATTTTAAGCTATTAGAACTATTTTAAATAGAAATAGTAGTAATGGCTTGAATGAAATGCTGTTCCCTGAGAAATTCTGTTTTACTAAAGTATTTTTAAAGGACTAGTTTCAGAGTTCAAGGGAAAACTAACAGTCACTGAGACACAGTGAATTATAAACCTGACCTTTCTCATTTGAAAATACCTTTCAACACATTCTGTTTTGTGAAAAAGTTCAATAAGATTGGGAGATTTTCTGTTTCATTCCAAAGCAGAACAAACAAACAAATAAAATTTGAAACCTTGAGATTGTCATGAAATGCAATTGTCATTTTCTGGCCTGTGCTCCTTTTAAGTTGCTTGTCATGGTTTGTTAAATTCCCTTTGATGCCATGAGAGTTCAAAGTGATGTCTAGGGGTTAGATTGTGACTTATTATGCCAAGTCCAGCAAGCTCTGAAGAGACTGTGCCTGCCTAAACTTGCATGCTGAAATGCTTTTGATTCCCCTTTTGGGGAAGAGAAGGAAGCAACCCCTGGCAGGAGAGCATTGAAGGGGTACTGTGGGAAATCTTGCACAGCAGTGGAGTTTTCACTGGGACTTGCAATTTTTTGGCCTGATATAATTGAGCACAAACTTTTCTGAATATATCCTTGTCCTGCTACTTTTTTTTGTCTCTTTTTTGCTAGTGTGAGGCAGAATGCAGCATTTCAAGAGGTCAGCTTAAAGCCGACAGTTCTGAACTGGAAGTACAGCTTCACTGCCCCAGTCATTAACAGGGCTGAAAAATGCCCAGAAATGTATTTCCAGCTCTAGATGTAAAAGTTGTTCATAAGAATTATGAACAGCTGTCTCTGTCCTCCTTGCTGCTTTCCAGACAATAGGTGAACCTAGTCCACAAACATCCCACAAAATAATTTTTTCTACAAGCAGGATATACCTAACAAAAAAAGAAAGGCAGTGTGGTCTTCCCCAGGTCTCCTCTCAGAACATGATTTTTCTAGTGTATTCCATTCACCAGTCTGTTAGAGAAATAGTAACATCTTCACTGAATTTGTATTTTTAATTTAGATTCTCCTTGTACTGGAATCCACAAAAGATCCAAATGTCCAAATAATATTTTAATAACAGATCAAGGCATAATTAGGTCTACTCTTAGCAGGAGTACTGGTCTGTATACATTTCCATGCATTAGAAAGTATGATTCAGCTGTCTGTAAAAGGATAGACTAATTATAGTGACAGGGAGGATTAATGCTGTTCTTGTTCTAGCAACTTGTTATTCATAGTGTGAAAGCCCTCAAACATCTTTTGCTTGGAGGGGGCAAATTTGGGGACTGCCCTGGGATGCAACAGAATAAAGTCACTTTGTCAGGACAAAGCCATAAAAATGATAATTGTAACGTGGCATCTCAATGTGAACTGTGTGAACTCTGAGTTTTCACAGTACACTCTAAGAGGCTGAATGTGAGCACACTGTCATTGTGACAGTGTGTCAGGCACCCCCAGTGCTGCCTCGTATTCTTCTACGCAGGACTCTGGATTTTCTGTTTTACCCGACTTGAATTTCAACTGCTTGGAAATGCTCACCTATTCAACATTATTAAAGACTTTGTTATTTTTAATATTCTCTACCACTTATGTTTAGCTATGTCTGTTCCCTTGCATTTGCATGCATTTAAGAAATGAACATATTTTAAAAGGTACAAACCAAGCAAAAGCATAGTATTGTAGGAGTTTTCTTCCATTTCTCTGGCAGTGTAGCTTTTTTAGATTGCAGTCATGTTCATTGCTAACAAGTCACAGGTGAGCACCACATGAGCAGATGAAGATATGATTATAATGGGTGTGTTGACAGTTCTTTATCCCTAACATATGCATCTTAACATGCACATGTGCATCTGTCACATAGTTAGAGAGGTTGTTTTTGGTTTCTTGCTGATGCAGATGTATGTGTGCAGTGTTTAAAAAATATATGACCTATTTTATCTAATTTTTGGCCAGATTCTTTGGAGCAGTGGTCACTTCTTTAGCCCTAGCTGAGCACCTTCTTAATAACTTCATGTATGATATGCTTGATTAAAATGTGGAAAACTAGAATGTTGAGAAAAACAGGTATTGAAAGGACTCTGGCAAGGTTGATAGAGAACATTTCTACAGAGATAACTCTAATAGACATTGCCAGTGGGAGAGAAACAGATTGGAAAAGTTAAAACACCCTCTCTGTCCTCCCAGGCACAGTAATGGGATCGAAATCAAGATATTTTGTTGGATGATTACACAGTGTAGCTTTACTGCTAGATATCACACAAGCCATGATGTCCCACTTCAGCAAGGATGCTTTGATAGCTCTAAAACTTCACTAGAATCAAACAAGGTTTAGTACCTAGTCAATAAAAGTATTTGACTGCAGTATTAAAATAAACCTTCACAAAATCCCTGCTGTGAAACTTTGAAGCCAAAAGTATATGTTTCTGTGTTTACTCTGCTATTCTTCCTATTTATGTTCTTTGTTCCTGAGCTTTGATATGAAAAGAGGAAAAAATCATGAAACTGCAAATCATCCAATTGTGTTTATATTTGCTGTATCCTCTTCAGTAACCCAGAGTACAAGGACACTCCAATGGATATTGCACAACTTCCTCATCTGCCAGAGAAAACCTCAGAATCCTCAGAGACCTCTGACTCAGAATCGGACTCAAAGGACAACTCAGGTAACACACATGGTGTGCCTTTATGCCCACAAGAGGCTCATATCATGAAAGCCACACAGTCAGCTTTCCAGTTGCTTTTACTTCTCAAGTATTTTTCCATTATAACAAAAAAAAATCATATAAAATTAAATTGAAAAACACTAGCAAAATCTTTTCATGACCTTAGCATTTCCATTTCCTCAGAGTTTCTCTTCACTTTCTTCATGCATTCTTGCCTACATAACACCAAACTAAATATTTTATTTCCCAGCTGTGCTTATGAAGAGGTATTATGCCTTGTGCAGAGGACTTGGGATTGCAACTGTTGGATAAAATTCAAGTTCTTCTCTTTCCAAAGTAGGCAGACGTTCTACAGAGAGGTCTCTACTGTCAATCTTTATTACTCTTTTCCCTGTATAAATACATTCTTGAAGAGTCTCACTAGGGGGCACCGAAGATCGAAAAATTTGAGAGTTTTCTTGGGTTAAAAGTTATATTTAATTAAAACACATGGGTTCAAGAACTTGTTTCTAACCTCTTTAAGTCTGGGACTTAAGCTGTTTTTTAAAAGCTGAGTGTACTTGTCAAGCTCTATGTGTAAATTAGTCCTACAGATGGTCCAGTGCACAGATGGTTCACACATTCCCTGTTAGGTTTAACAGTGGTTACCTAGGCACAGGTGCAAATCATCTGGCCTTGAAAGAAGTGTGTTTTCCTGCAGCTCAAGAAGTAAAGATGTTACTCAGTTGTAGGATGGACAGACGGACGGATAGATAGATAGATAGATGGATGATTTTTCTCTTATGTCTATGACAACGACCAAAAACAGTCTAGAGAAAATGGATCACAATGATATAAATCAAGAAAAAGTAATAAGTGGATCAGGCTATTATATTATATTATATTATATTATATTATATTATATTATATTATATTATATTATATTATATTATATTATATTATATTATATTATATTATATTATATTATATTATATTATATTATATTATATTAATTATATGGCTGTTCTCTTTCATCTTTTGCTTTTATTTTTTTCTCCTTTGACAGCTTGGTTTAAGTCAATGTGCAGGCTCTCTGATCACTGTCATTGGGAATTTCTTCATCCATTCCCAGTGTTCCTTTATGCTGTCTTGTTCCTAAGTAGCCAAATAAAACATATGTGGAGAACAGTTTGCATTTCCCATATGCACTGGGAGTTTCTCCAGGTGAGAACATGAGAAGTACATGTACATTCATGACTTCTAAAGCTGATGCAGCGCAAGACAGCATTCCAAAGGTGCACAAATATCTACATCTCAGAAGGAGATGTCTGGGAGTCTTGGGAGACAGAAGACACAGGGCCTTGTTTATTACAAAGGAATTAAATAGAAATGCCGAAAGACCCGAAATTGGAACAGTATTTTGGATGAAACCAACAAGTTCAGTTCAAGCTGTGATATAATCCCAGGCAAATATTGTGTAGCTTTACACCACCTCAGTCTTAGACTCTTCCCCAGCTAGAAACCATGGCCTTAAAAGAAAACATCTTCAAATTAAGGAAGAAAAAACTGAACCAGAAATTCAGTCCTAGGTGGAACAAAAAGCTGGATGAGACTTAGGTGTTTACAGCTGCTACTTTGTTCCTGTAGGTTTTTATTTTTCAAAAGGAAGTGTCTCTCTGCTGCTGCTCACACAAGCAAAAGTCTCAGTATGTGACTTGGGAAGTGCAGTGTCCTGAATGCTCAGGCAGCTTTCCTGTCAAACCCACCTTCAGCACTTCTGGGAAATAGTTTGGTGTTGACATGGCTCCAGAAGTAACCAATATCTTTTTAGGCAAACTGGTCCTTCCCCTCTCCACCTAAACCAAGGATATTGAAAAGGGTAGTACTTGGCTCTGATGAGTGAAAAACGTCTTTCATTAGGCAACAAAAGATTTCTGGCTGGTCTGTAAAGGACGGGGTTTCCTGAAACCTTTCATGACCCTTTCAAACACAGTGTGATAATGGAGCATATTCAGTCTCAAAGCTGCTTTGGCTCTCCAAGCCCAGTGGGCTAGAGTGTTTATCTCACCCGTATTAGAATTATAATCAAAGGAATTCAGGCAAGAAGAGTGACAGCTTCTCAGTGCTGTAGCTGTGCTATTTTCAATGGTCTTTAGATGATTTGGATCAATAAAGAATTTAATTCACTGGTTGATTATTTTTTCTGTAGTTTTTTATATTTTTTGTCCTTCAGGAGAATGTGAGAAGACAGTCTAGCACCATAGCAAAATTGTTTTAACAATTAACTGGTTTATTCATTTATTTTAACTGGTTTATTCATTCATTCAGATTTATACACAAGTTGCTTCTCCTCTCACACAGGAGGAAATTAGCAGTAATTCCACTGCAGCCAGAGACTCTATGCCACTTCAAAAGTGGCAATGGTCAAAGGAAAATGAGATGAGAATACTAGAATCTTCATTAGTAAATAGTGCTATACGTAGGAGAACATGGATGTGAAAGAACAATCACCAGAACATAACAGTGATAATGGGATTGTTCACTGACTCCTCTTTGGATGGCATAGCTACAATGCCATTGTGCTCACAGCTGTCAACATGATTCTTGTCCAGTGAGCAGATGAAAAGGCCCCCTCAATCGAGGTGCAGCCATATAGTATAGGCTTCTAGTACATTAACAATCCTGAGTCAGAGACATTCATGGTGATCAAAACTCTTCCAACACAACACTGAAAAAAAAAAATGCAGCTCTACAGAAGAGAATGTCTTTTGCCAAAAAAAGGTTAAAGCATATTCAACCTCATTGGTAGGTAGAAATCTGGACTTGGATTATACTATTATGTTCCTATTGCTAATGCTTTGTTTCACTTTCATTTTGCTCCAGAGGACAATGAGAACTCAAAGTCAGATGAGAAAGGAAACCAGTCAGAAAACAGTGAAGACCCTGAATCTGACAGGAAAAAGTCAGGAAATCAGTCAGATAATGAAATGAACTGTAATGAGGATGGGAACAGCTCCAGCAACCAGGACAGCAGGGACAGTGATGACAGCTTTGAAAACTCAGACTTCGAGAATCAAAAGGCCCCTGAGGACAGTTTTGGCACTCTTGGCTCTATGCAGATCAAGGTGGAGCGCTATGTTGAGAGTGAGTCAGACCTGCGGTTGCAGAACTGTGAATCGCTGACCTCCGACAGTGCCAAGGACTCAGACAGTGCAGGTGAAGTAAATGCCCAGTCTTCCAGCAAACATCAGAAGAGGAAGAAGAGGAGAAAAAAGCAAAAGGGAGGCAGCATGACCCGGAGAAGGCTGTCAAGTACCTCAAGTCCAAATGGACTTGACTCAGCTTTGGTGGACCAGCCCCAGCTGCTCTCGTCACCAAACAGTGCCTCAGTGCTCAAAATTAAAACAGAAATCTCAGAACCTATCAATTTTGATAATGATAGCAGTATTTGGAATTACCCACCCAACAGGGAAATCTCAAGGAATGAATCACCCTACAGTATGACCAAGCCCCCCAGCTCCGAGCACTTCCCCTCCCCTCAAGCCAGCAGTAGTTTACATGTCTCCATTCCAGACTCTGTTCTCACCCCACCAGGGACTGAAAATACTGCCAGCCGTAAAACTCAGTTCAGCACCTCATCCAACTCGGCCTTGGCTCCAGTGTCCTCTGACCCTTTGTCACCCCCACTTTCAGCATCTCCAAGGGACAAACATCCAGGAGGTCCCACAGCGTCCAACTCTTTGTTGTACACTGGGGATCTGGAAGCCCTTCAGAGGTTACAAGCAGGCAATGTGGTGCTTCCTTTGGTTCACAGGGTAACGGGAACCCTTGCTGCGACCAGCACTGCTGCTCAGAGGGTCTACACCACTGGCACTATTCGGTATGCTCCAGCTGAAGTTACTTTAGCCATGCAGGGCAACCTCCTCCCCAACACCCATGCTGTTAACTTTGTTGATGTTAACAGCCCCAGCTTTGGCCTGGATCCTAAAACACCGATGGAAATGCTCTACCACCACGTTCACCGACTCAATATGTCGGGACCGTTTGGAAGTGCTGTGAGCGGGGCCAGCTTGACCCAAATGCCTGCAGGGAATGTGTTCACAACTGCCGAAGGACTTTTTTCCACTCTTCCATTTCCTGTGTACAGCAATGGCATTCACACTACACAGACTCTGGAACGGAAAGAGGATTGAAATATGACCACATACTGTGTTCAGTGTTATACTCTGAGGCATAGACTGTGTTTTAATTTAGACCTTTAATTCTAGCACTTTGAATTTGAGCAGGTCAGCTTATTATCTCAATATGATGGTCCCCATTTCATTCCCTTTCTCTTTAACTTGACTTATTCTTTAATGTAAAGATATTTTTTTATTTTTGCCTTCAGAGAGTCGAAGTACCAGTTGCCTGCCATTTTGTCTTCTTCTAAGATGTGTGTTTTTTCCTTTGCATCTTTATTAAGATGCCTTTAATATGTGTATGCCTCTGCCATAGAATACTCAGTGTTGTGGTAAAGAGATTTTAAAGTGACAACCATTGGTTTTACTTCAAAATGATCTTGATATGATCAAGATTAAAAGAGACAAGCATAAACAATGTGCCCTGTTTGACTAAGTCAAATGAAAAGGGGGTTTTGTTCCTAATTCCTTTAAAATAGGGGATAGTATTTTAGAATTTTATGCAGAGTTTAATTCTCTTTTTATGGTTACGATTTTCTTACTTGCACATAAAATAATTTGGGTTCTTAAAAAGTTAATTTCTGGCCTGTGACTAGAATGTTAAAAAGTTGGACTAAATGTTAATTACAGAAACTTTAACTTAATTTCTAAAACCATGGTGCTATCATTTATTAATCTGTAATGTCTTCATACAATATGCAGCTTGTGGGCTGGGTTTTTTGGAAAGAATGTGTTCCGTACTGGTTTATAGTGGGGTGCTGCAGTTTCCTTGGTTAGTTAAGACAAAAGCCCTCATTAACATTTGCTGCAGGACTTAAAATTTGTTACCTCCAAACTAACAAGCATAGCCTCACATCAAATTTAAATGGGTCAGGAAGCCTTTTTCAAAAAGAGCTTAAAAACAAAAAACTCAATTTAATTGACGCGAGGAGCAGTTTCTTAGGTGCATATTGTTTTGCTTTATTTTTTTTCTCAGTGTAACTGAGGCTAATTTTACAACATCAAATAACACTTCAGAGTAAAAAAAGAAAACAGAAGAACTATTTAACATGTTTTATTTTGGTTTTCATTTAATATTATAGAGGGAAGGTTGTAAATTTCTTTTTTGTTCTTTGATTTGGGTATTTTTTGTTGTTTTCTTTTTCCTTATTTCTAGTGTTGAAACCAATATGTTTTAAAACTAAAGGATGGGTTAATAAGCTTGAAATAGATAACTACAACTGAAAACTGCACATTAAGTAAAAGAAAAGAAATCTCCTATTTTGTCTTTGTTGCCAGAAATCACAGTGTAGTGTCAAACACTCCAAATGACTGTCAAATATAAATTCTTCTTCCACTCCATCTTTGGCAGCTGTTTGTTAAGGCATCTAATAACAGATGTGAGAACTGTAATGTGTACAATGTGTAAGTGTCCTTGGCTGTCAGTCCCATTGCAGTTTCAATGTGTGTTACTATATGCAGTATATACTAAGCTAATGTAGTTGTTTTGTCCTTTGTCTTCTCTGTGCTTTATCTCTAGTCCGGAGTGGTAAAGTCCCATTCCTGCAGTCCTAGTGAACCAGTGATTCTTGGGGGTTAGTGGTTTTTTGTGTGGTGGCCTTCCTCTGTAATGTCACCTTATGCTGCTTCCACTGTCTGTATACCTTTTAATTTCTGCTGTTGCTTTGCTGTTGTGTATTCTCAAACCTCTCTCCCCCCCTTCCTTTCTCCCCTCCTCCTCCACGCGTTTCCCCTCTCTCTTTCTCTCACTCTCTCGTTCTCTCTTCTTCACTCTCAGAGATAAAAGACTCTTAACTAGCTCAAGGTTAATGGAGCCATTTTTCCCACAGAGGAATTCTGGGTATGACTTACTCTTCCAGTGTACCCCACAATGCACTACGGAGTAATGCTCAGATATATTAAGCAAATTGATGCCATATAGCCTCAGTTGTTAACATTCCCAGAGTCCTTGTGCTCGAACTGTAAGCAGAGGGTGCATTTCTTTGGTTTTCTCCTAGGTAGGCTGGCAGAGCAATATGTAGAGCAATTACCAGTGAGATAGGAAATTCTTTCAAAGGTCAACTGGCATTGTTTTAAAAGGAAACTGAGCTTAGAATTGTCATATATATTTGCGTATGTGTGCAATGCTAATGTATTAACTCAGCTGTCCTTCAAATTTTTTATCACTCACTGAGTTGAGTCAATTTCTGCAGTAGCTTTGAATTTGAGAAGTAGGTCCAAGTCACAGAGGAGTGATAGCAAAAAAGGAATTGGATGCTAGAAATTTAATTAATGAGCTTTTAAAGGTTCCATGGGAAGGATTTATGTAGGTCTGAAAAAGGCGAGAAAGCTGATTGGGAAATTCAAAGTTTAATTTTGGAAGCTCTGCTCTAGCTATGGAACAATCAAAGGACTGCACCTATCAGCTACAAAGAACAGCTAGACAGCTGTTGTTGTTTTGGGTTTTTTTTATAAATGTTTCTGTGTTGTGTCAAAATGATTTCTGGTGATTTAAACTAACAGATAATCACAGCTGCTGTCTAAATCCATAGTGTTTAAAATTACAAAATGAAAAAAAAACTTCATTACCTGTGAAGACTGTGTCTGTGTTTTTAACTATTTCTTGTACAAATATATGAAATCTTTTATGAGGAGACTGGTGCCAAGTAGCTGAATAATGGGGAAAGGGATTCTGTTCGTATAAATCTTAGCAGTGTTACCAACTCTACAATATAAAAAAATTAAAATGTTAAAAAGTGACAGCTATGGTACATTTATTTTGTGTTAAGCTAACCGAATCTAACTTCTTGAGTGCCTGGCTTATTTGAAACATTTTTTTCATTGATCATTGATAATGCTGCAAATCAGAAATGTACATACTTCATTTACAACAGGGTTCTTTTTATACTTTTGTAGATTCTCATACATGTCATACATGGTTGTCTTTATGTAACTTAATTTTTTTTCATCCCGCAGGTGCCATTTTCATAATAAACTTCTCTTGGATTTGTTACTATCTGGCATCATTTCTTTTACATATAACCATCCTGACTAATGAATGCTGGTAGTATTTGTTTGAGCAGGTATTTTTTTAATCGTTTTGTTAAAAAAAAAAAAAAAAGAAAATAACTAAAATACCATAGAAAAAAATAACCAAAAATGAAAGAGGAAAAAGCAAGATTTTGTTAACACTTGTGGAATGAAGAAAGGAAGCTGTCAAGATGTAGGTTAAGAATGCTAATCCAAATACTACAACAAACTTGCCACCATTCTAAATTCTCAGCTACCCCAACTCATTGTCATATTAAGCATTTTTATGCACATTATCAAAGCTGAATAATGGACCTGCAACATTAACCACTATAGAAAGTGTGCATTTTTTCCTTGATTAATGCACACTGGAAGAGGTCAGCTTTTGTACATTAATCATTTAAAATGCACTTTATATTTTCATTTTTGTACTCTACAATGTTACAGTGGAACTCTTCAGTCGCATTATATCCTACCTAGGCTGCTGATCCTTTTAAATGTGTACTTTCTTTCCCCAGAGTGGCAACCTGTAAGTTGTTGGTGTCGTGCTGCTAGACATTCTGCCTTACCAACTGAGGATAGAAACATTTGCCAGTGCAGAACTGACAAGGCAAAAAGCCTTGGTCCGACAAATGAAAGGGAGAAAAAAAAAGTCAAGTACAGTTTTGATTAAACAGGTATCCACACACAGGGGCTGGCCTTAAAAAGGGAGCAACCTGCATAAATTCAGGGAGGGAAAAAAAGGCCCAGGGCAAGTGGTTTGGGTCTCTGCAGTGAAAAGCAGGGAGAAGATCAGGCACAGTAGATGCCTCCCCAGGTACCCATTGCTGTGTGCCAACTCTGTGGCTGCTGCTGCATGTACAGAGGACGGGCTGGGGGTGGGACAGGAGGGGAGTGGAAGCCTTCTCACCCACCACAGTTCTTCATTCAGTGCCTTTCTTTACAGTGCCTCTCCCACCTCTGAGAAATATTTCCAAATTCCTTTTTTTTTTTTTGTTATTGCTGAGTATGCAGTCTCTAAGAATGCAAATTTGCCAATAGCCAAAATCTCTAAGCAACTTTGAGTGCCTAATCTCTTCTGTTCTGTAGTCGACTTAGAAATTAATGCTACTGGGCTAGTCATTCTGGGTCAAATTCTGTTTGCCTTATAGATGCTGAGTAAAACTGTCTAGTCACAGTTTGCAACACAAATCTTTACTGTGAAAGACACACTCAGCTGAAGACCATGTGAATCTGCCTTGCTGGACTGATTAAAAAAAAAGTGTGCACAATTATAGCTCAGAGAGCCAGCTCAGTACCTTAATAGATTGAAGTCAGGCTCTTTGAGCTTCCAAGCAGTTCAGGATGCCCACTTCCCAGGCTCCAAGCACTGAGTTTGATACAACTCCAAGTTGCAGGGGATAGAAAGAAGCAGAGGTTAACAGTGCTGCTTTCAGCTCAGCTTGCGTGTTCCAGTTGGCAATGCATCTTGTTTATGAGGTAGCTAAGGCTGCCAATGCCAACCAAGAGGAAAACAGAATTTAAATGCAGATTGAAAGAATGACCAGAATAAATCTTAATGGAAGAATAACATGCCTGTTCCAACTAAGTGTTAAGCAGTATTACTAAAGCCACTGATTCCAAGAAGGGGCTTGAGAGGGGCATTTCTGAGCTATTATAAGGGGTTTTTTTATATCTCAGCCATACTGCCTACATATGCATCAGAGCATGGAGTTGATAGTCAAACTTAATAGACTGCTCTAAGATTTGCAGTTGAATGAGGAAGTTTGTGTATTAAAGAAAATTATGGAAAGGCCATTTCATGGGGGGTTTTCATAGTGGTGCTGTTGCAGTTGTCTATCTCTGTTATCTGCAGCAACTTTAATAAACAAAATCAACTGCTTGAAAATGTTGAGCCCTTTGAAAAGGGTTCTTTGGGGTAGGCCTAGCTGCTACTTTTGTAATATTTGAGGAAGAACTCTTTGCCATGCAGGAAGTTGAGCAAACTTTCTCGAGTCATTTCATCGAAGAACATTTCCCAAAACAACTGGTCTCAGTAACTGCCATCTCTAGAAAATTTGCTCCTAGCCCATTTATTTTGCAAGGTGATGTATGCAGGTATTTAAAAGCTAGCTCAAGGGTTGCAAAAGGAAAAGGGCTCTTTCAAAGCCTCATGATTCTGAGAAGTTAAAGTGAAAGAAAAATATTTCAGGAGTACTTAAGTAATCAGCTCTGACAGCTTGCGCTGGTGTTTTTGCACAGTGGCCGTGTCACTGGAGTAACTGCGATGCCCCTGACAGCACATTTATTGTTATGATTCTAGGAAATGCATTAGTTTAAATGTGTCAGTGCTCTCAGAGCCATTTGCATAGTATTTTCCCTTCTTACCATCGTAATTTCTTTATTTTCATTTTAGGGCAGGGGGAGGAGGGTGGAAAGACTGGATATGCATTGTCAACTAATTTAATGAACTGTCATCTATCCAGTGAGTTTACTGAAGAGCCTACAGAAATGTTAACAAATGGGATGTCACCAGAGCCACAGATGCTCAGGTAAGATCAAACCCTTTATAAAGAACATGCACATGCATGCACACAGACATTCAGATCTGCAACCCCTGAAATCTAGTTGGGCTTTCAGACTGGGCAGGGTGGTACCTATATATATCTGCGTAATAAAGGTCCTTTCTTCCTCTCTCACCTATTCTTTCATCTTTTCATAAGTCAGAATTGGAAGCTATTTTCATAAAACCTATCAAATCACATCCACATTTTTTTAGCAAATCATAGAGTGGTTTGGGTTGGAAGAAACCTTGAAGATCATTTAGTTCCAACCCCCTTGCCATGGGCAGGGATGCCACCCACTAGATCAGGTTGCTTAAGACCCCATCCCACCCAGCCTTGAATACTTCAAGGGATGGGCTGTCCACAACTACTTTGAGCATCCTGTTCAAGTGATTCACCACTCTTTGAGTAAAGGATTTCTTCCTAGCATCTAATCTAAACCTGCCCTCTTTCTTTTCAACACCCTTGTTCCCTTGTCTCTTCTACTATTCATCTGTATAAAAAAGTCCTTCTTCCTCCTTTTTTATAAACCCCCTTATGGAGGGTTTATAAGGGAGGTCTCCCTGAAGCCTCCTCTTCTCCATGTTGAACAGCCCCAGCTCTCTCAAACTATCCTCATAGAAAAGTTTCTCCAGACTTCTGCTCATCTTCATGGCCCTAACAGGACCAAACAGGATCTTTTTGAAAGCAGCAGGACATGAGATAAGCCAAGGATTCAGAGTTCTTCTTTTAATTGATCTGAATCAGGTTGGGTGTTCTCCCCTACTATTTCGTTCAGAATCCTAAAGTCAGCAAGAGAGAGTGGAAGAACAGCTTTTATTTCCATAATCACCATGAGGTTGGTCTTTGAGCAAAACAAAAACTCAGAGTAGTTTAGACTTCTTTCATATGGTATATTTTGCATTTCTAGAAGTATTATACTCTAGAAGTAAATACAGAGAGCTTAGTGACTTGGGTCTGAAGCCAAGCAGATGAAGTCAATAACAATGAGTTTGATTACATTTGTAGGAAGTCATAAGTTTTTCTCAACTTGTAGGAGCTGTTTAGACTAGATGCAATGTGGAAAATAAGGGAGCTTTTTGTAGACACCAGCAGTACAATGGGTACTGACTTAATGCTTGGCCAAAAAGATCATCAGGACCCAATAAAGGCTTATGGGATGTCAGTGGGAGAAGATTTGCATGCTTTGCAGACAGGAGACTGTATTGCCCATTACTTTGTCTCAAATTACCTTTCACTGACTCTAGAGATAGAAATACTGAGATTACCTTTCCCCTTGCAAGTTTTCCTGAGCAGAAGGACTCCTTGTTTTTCTTGTTTGTAATGAAAGGGAACATAGCATTTTCTGGCAAAAGGAAAGGAATCAGGTTTTCATCTTGCTTTAAAAGCATTCACAGATTTATAGCGGAAATGACAGGAACAGGATGTATTAACCATATGACCCCAGCAAAATGAGTCTACGCTTTTGACTGATTTAAAATTTTATCTCTGTCCTTTGAACAGCCACAAAGGGTCAAGTCTTGGTCTTGCTCAAATCAATGAGAGCTTGACTAATGACTTTAATGGCTTCAAGACCAAAGTTTTGAGCCAATACTCATAATCAAATAACAGAGCACAGCCTGTAGCATGAACCACTCACCAATGAGTCAGGCTAATTGTTACCCTCCATCATTTCCTTTCTAATTCTGTACCACACCAGAAACACTCTAAGAGAGCAGCTCTTTTATGTTTAATTAAAAATCCTTTCCCAGTTTTCCCAAGCTGCATAGTCTGATCTATCCAGAGATTCCTACCATTAAAACAGGTGGTGAATGAGGTAAAGGCATAGGTAGGTAGTCCTGCAAAGACTGCCTTCTCACCCATGGTCTGTGGGAGTGGGCCTGGCAGCCTGGGTCTTTTATATGAAAGCAATGGTGGAAACTCTGCTGGACATCAAAGCTTGTATTTTCTTGAACTGACAGCAGTGGCACATAGAGTGTCAGGAGTACAGCTTTCCCAGACCCTCTTTTAATATCATCCAAGAGATGGGAAAGTTTACACTGTAAGGAGGTGAGTATTCACTGAAACCAGTTTCCAATTTCTGTTCAGTACTGTGAATTTCTGAGGTCTCTTAGCATCCTCTGTTGACTCTCCTGTACTTCATTTCTTTCTTCTACCCAGTTGTCTGCTTTATTACAGCATGTAAGATAGCATCTTGCAGGGTAGTGACAAAAAATATTTCATCTCAGAAAGTCTAGTCTCCTTAGATCATAGAAAATGGAAAGAACCAGGATTCTCCAAAGATTTCTTTGAGCTGCAAACAAAACCTAAATTCTTTGATTCATGCTTATAGCAATGATCTTGGACTTTTCAGGCTAAGATCAGTTTCTGAGACCATGCCTCCCATTTATTGCTCATTGGCACCTTGAAGAAGCTGTAAGTTTTGCCCTCTCCTATTTAAAAGGGAAGGTCCTTGCTGCTCTGTATATTTTTGCCTTGCTACAAAACCTGCAGCTTATGTTCCTGACTTGGGCCCCTTCAGTTCCTAGACAATTTTCTTCACTGAATGTTACCTGAAATTTTGGATTGCATGTTGGCATGATCATTTGCTTCTTATGAGACTTAGCCTTCACGTGTTCTTTTTGGCAGCATTTTTCCTCTTTTTTCCACCATGTTTTTTTTGGCTTTCCCCATCCTTATTATCTTTAGAATGTCTTCAAACACACACCCCAGGATGCATAACACTTCCCCAGCATGATTACTGCCATTCCATGGGCCTTGTTACCAAGCCAATTTTATATCCAATTGAGTATTTTACTATCAGTCCCATACTTGCTAACCTTATAAATTAATCTGTTATGTGGGACTGTATCGAGAGCCTTTTCAAGTCCAAATAAATTATGTCTCCTTCTTCATCGCTGTCCACTTTCATTGTCACTTCCTCAGAGAAATGAATCAAGATTGTTAAGCATGACCTCCTTTTTGTAAATCCATGCTGACTACCTCTAACCAATCTATATTAGATTGATATTAAATCAGGACACAGACTCAAAGGGGGCCTGCTGTATAAATGCAACCTAAGTTTGCTTCATGTGGAGATGAGAGATGGGAATCGTTGATACACTGAAGTTAGCTGTACCAGGTCTGATGGTTTGCCAATAACTTATTAGTGGCCAGATCTCTCCCCAGGGTCTCAACCAGAACTCCCCTGGAGAGGAAAAAATCTTTTGTCTGCATTTGCCTAGCAAATGTTTCTGCTGCAGAAGTGAATGTGATCACTGAGGATGAGAACTGGTTCTGCTTTTATTCATCTGTGATTAAGTCAAAATCACAAAGACATTGCAAAACCCTCATTTTCAACAGAATGTTGTCCCACATCTTCTGAGAGAGCTGCATCTGCATTACCTATGTCAAAAGGCAGCACTGGTATTTGCTTTGTGTACAAATGCAGCCGAAGGATGCCAAAAGAATCTCCCACCTTGGCCCAAGGTGCTGGAGAGCGTGGGTGCTATGTCAACTGCAACAATTTGCCCAATATGCCATTAAGATGCGAGATCTTGCTTCCTATGAAATGTGTCTACTCTGAATACACATCTCTACTGACTAATGCCAGACAAGCAACCTGTTCCTTGGCAAGAGGTGGGGTCAGGGACTACAAGGTGCAGCTGTGTCAACTGCACCATGTCCCCTTGCTTGCTTGCTGGGGTATGAAGTTAGCAGCCCACACAAGCAGGATGAGGAAAGAGGCTCTCAGCAGTGAATCCTGGGAACAGTTTAGGTATAAATTAAGTAGGTTTTGCCAGCTTTTCTACCACAGTGACTGGAAATACCTCCCTGAATAGTGTAAGCATAGTAGTGGTCTCTTTAGTTTAGGAGGAGAAGGCAAATCAATCCCAAAACTCTGTGTTGAGCTTGTTTGACAACATATGCTTGTTTGACATCAAGCACACTGAAATCCAGAGGAAGTCAATGACATCCCTCAGCAAACTAACCTTTGGCCTTCTGCCTCACAGGACACCCAAGGTGCACAAAGTGAGCCTTCTAATCTACACCCTGTGGAGGCTTATTGTTTATATCCTATATATACACATGTGATTCCCTTGTGTCTTCAAATCAGAAATGTGGTAGTCCATGTATGATGGGAGAGATATTGCTTTGGGAGAGTTCAGCACAGTCAGTGCTGCTGCAGGACTTAGATATTCTGCCAAACATACACTGAAACAAAGGAAAGAGCCCCCCCACAAACAGTTTGGCTTGTGTTCAAGGCCTTGACCCTGGAACAGCTAGCTCAGACATGCTCAGAAAAATAACTTGCAGACACAGTAGGTCAATACAAAGAAGCATAACTTAAAGATAAGAATGATAAGGGTATAAAGAAATAGTTGGAGCATGTCTTCCCTGTTTGGAAGAGAAGATTTCTCATGTGCTTTATGGTGAAAGAGTTCTGAAGAAAAAGTAAGACTATTGTGTATTTCTTATGCAAATATTAAAACAGAAAGGCAAAAAAAGCAAATCATGCTGCTAGAGTTCTTGTGTTCTTAGTATCTGGTATCTGCAGGTAAAACATAGTCTTGTCATTGGCATAAGATATATCACAGCTACATGGAGTTCCACAGTCAAAGAAGCATAGTTTAATATCAAGTGTATCACATAAACTTATATATACAATCCAAATTGCCTAATATCTTTAAAGAATCAGCTGTTGAATAAGTATACACCTTAGAAAATATATCAGACATCTGATAGCAAGTTATAAAACACACCCTTCAAGCAGAAATTATAACAATGCTTCACTAAACAAATCTGGTCATGGGTGAGAGGTCAGATGATGGTAACCCTCCCTTCTGATGGTAAAACTCTGTTGAAACAGTGACTCTGCTGAAACTAATGAGATGTCTGCTCTATATATGCTCAATTTGTAGAGTTAAATCTTAGACAAATTAGGAACAATAAAAAGTGAACCAAAAATGTAAACAAAAACAGCAGCAAAATCATTTGTCATGACTGTAAGTTTCTGCCTATGATTTCTTGGCATATTTTTGTGAGCAAATAGTGAAGTTTTGTGAAGGATCAAAAGTACCTTTTCATTATTGTTTTCTCTGTTACCCTGCAGCAGATGAGTTGTACTTACAGGAATCTGCAGTGCACTTCAGAGAAAGCATCCATGAGAGCAGAGGGTGGGAACTGACATTTGAGATAGGAGATATCCTTTAACTTCATCATTAAGTGTCTGCAGGACATTTGCCTTCTCTGCTTCTTTATATCACAGCTCGAACATCCCCATACACCAAAAGTGATCTGGCTGCCCTTGATAAGCAAGGACTCACACCAGCCAAACAACTCGAGCACTGAGTGGCAGAGTCATGGCAAGGCAAGGCAGGACGTGGAACTTCACCACAGTCCTGCCTTGCATACATCATTCCTGGCTGGCAGTGTCAGGGGTACACTGACTGGAATGGGTGTGAGCACAACACAAAATTTCTAAGTAAACTTAGGGCCATTAAAGTTAAAATCAAGGTGCTCAGAAGATGAAAATTCATATTACCAGAAATCATACCCTGAAAACAATTTTCCCACACTCCATAAATATTAACTTCAACATTGGCTTAGTAACAAGTTTAAAAAGAAGAATATAAAGCTCAAAAACTCTTGCATTGCTTTAAAGGCATGGTGCTGAGGTGTGGATTGCCTCAAACATGCACCACTTCAGGTAGGTGATGCTGCAATGAGACACAGACTTTGTCACCTATTCATGCATTTATTTCCATTACTTAAATTCACGTCCCAATGCAAACAAGAAGAGTTTTTTTTGAAACTGAATTAAACCACTACAATATTCTAGACCTTTGCTTTGACCAGGAACACAAACTTTCCTTTCTTACAGAGACTACACAGGGAAAAATATCTCCCCGTAGTCAACATGTCCCCCTAAAAAGTGGGAAATCCAAAGTACCTCCATTGAGAGATTCGTGTATTGGATCAAAATATCTGTTCCCCATCTATCTTGGTCAGGTCCAGAGGACGATAAAACATTTGAGAGAGAGATAAATAAATGAACCTAACAAAACAATTACTTGTAACTCCCTAAGCGTGTTGTGATACTACTTAATAGTAGTACTGAGTAACGATGCTGCTGCTGTTAGCAGTTGTATTAGCATTAGTAGTAATGTGTACTGCTGTAACAGTATCACTTCTACATCCCCCAGTAGTGATGGCAGTGTTACAAAGATAAGTTCAAAGTACTGCTGGATTTTCCTGTGCTTATGAAAGTGCACTTAGCTGGGAATGTTTACTTCCATCTTTCTTGACCCTCTCTGCTTGCTTCTACCCGATTTGGTCACTGATAGACTCATTTTTTCATTTGTGTACAAGATTCCACACTGTCCGAGGTTAGCAAAGGAGGCAATTTGGAGTCTTTATGTTAGAATATTATTTGTCAGTTGACCTTGTAATACTATCATTTGATAACTGCATGTGACACCAGCATTTAATACTCTGTCTGGGCTCACAGATAAAATTCGAGCACAAATCAGTAACTGTCCAAGGGCCTGATCACCACAAACATGGCTTGCCTTTTCACGCCATGCCCAAACTAATGCTGCCCAAAGAAATCTGCATAAGCTATCAGGAGGGGTTCATCGTGGTGGGTCACTGGTTCTCAAAATTAGTTACTTTATAATTTGCCACAGTGTGAACTTGACAGCCTTGTAAGGAGCATGCAAGAAGCTTTTCTTTAGTTATCTCAAATAGCTGATAAATGCTGTGATGTTATATGTCAGAAATAACATTTTCTTTGATGATATGAGTGGGTCTGAGAACCTCTGTTCCATACTGTAAGTGTATAGCCAGACCAGGGCTCAAAGGGTATTTAAGTGCTGATCACTAACTCAAAACAGCAGGATAGTATTAAAAATAATGATAATAATGATGAATGGTAGCACAGTCTTATTTATAATTGTTCATTACAACTGAAATCTGATTAGATCTTCAAACACATCCCATCCATACACCTGACAGCCTTCTACTGAGCTATAAAGGTGAGTGGCACGTGCTCAGTGAGGCTGACCCATACAGTGAAATGATTTATGAGAAATGACGATGTATGATGAGAATACAAAACTTGATAATGGGTTTATTTATTAATTGCAAATAAAATTCATGAACTGTGAAGCTGGAAACTGCACCAGAGGGAATTGGTCCGAGAGGACATTACGGGGGGGAATGGGAGAGGGAAAAAGAGAATGTATTACATGTAAACTAAGTTAAAGGTTGTCTAAAGGCTTCTGATTCCACAAGCAGAGCCTCTGAGGATAGGATCTGAAAGCCTTTAATGCTACCAAGGCTTTGTCAGTAAGATATTTGCATGTTTTGCCTAAAAACCCAAAATGCTGTATTAATTTTTTTTATTTACCTTTCTGCCACTTCTAAAAGAAACCTTGCAGGAAGCTATTAATGACACCACTTCATAAGAGATAATTTTCAGAGAGGTTTCACAGGTAGTGACTGAAGGGGGAAAAAATGTGTGTCAAATTTAGGTTATTAACAATATAATCCTTAAACAGACAGTATCTCAAAGACTAATTCATCTTCAAATTTGTCTGTAAAAACTGCATGATCCTTCACTCTGTGTGCATGCAAATTCATATTGAATGTCTTTTTTTATCATGTTTACTAGAAAGGGAAGAAGGACAGTTTTGTAGCACTGGGCTGGAGGCTGAAAAGCACAATTTTGCTATGGCACCTCCATGCTACGGTACCTTCCATTCAAATTCAGGTCCCTTTCTCCACAGTCCACCAGCAAAACCAACAGACAAGCAGCTTTCTCCCACAGACCATGTGTAAAGCAATAGAGTAGCAACAGGGGTGAGATTGATGTATTTTGTTGTAAGTTACACAATATTTTTTGCTTAGTGCAATGCCAGGTTCTTGCTGGACAAAACTTTGGACAAGGTAAATGAGAAGCAATTGCTCTTAAATTTGTGGCTACAAGAAATCAGGAGTCCCATTTATTACAATTTTAACAGCATGATTTTAACAGCAAAAGAAATCTTGACCTTTTCCCTACTTAAGTATAAAGTACTGAAATCCTTGTGTCTTCCCACACTGAGAGAAGTAAAAACCTTTTTCTCATGTGACTTTATAATATTCAGTACAAGCTTCTTTTAAACTTTCCTGTTGCTGCAGGTACATTTTTTCTCCCTCTACTCAAATCCCTTTAATTTATAATTTATTAGAGGTTTACTCTTCCTTCCTGTACTTTTCTACTCCGGGTGTTCTATTTATAGTCTTTGTAATGTCAAAATTATCTTTGAGGAAAAACACAGAATCATATATGTAGGCAACATAAATGCCCCCCATTCCAGAGCTCAGCCCAGAGCCTTTCTGGGTGCCTCACAGCCCTGCACCACATGGAGACGGGCTAGCTGAGAGGCGACAGGGAGGGCAAAAGACAGCTGCGGCAGCAGTGACACACTGCGAGTGCAGAAGCCTCAGCTTACAGCAGAGCTTATGTGTGGTCTAGGAAGGTTTTCAGGACTCTGTACTGAAAGGCTACAGTGAACTGCAGTTATATTTGTTCTTCACAGGTGCTGCTTTGTTTTCCTGGGGTTTTTCCACACAAAGTGAGGAAACATCGCATCTGGAAAATTACAAGTTCTGCTCATGCCAGTAGCTATTTCTGGAGAAGCAGCCCTGTCACACCATTAACAGAGTTAATTAATAGCAACACCCAAAGATGTTTCTCATATCACAGCATGAAGAGATAGTAGAAAAAGTAAGAAAAAGAAAATTCTGGGTAGGGGTCTTCAAAATGGGATATTCCCTAAAGAAATTAATATGAGGGAATTAATAAAATAAATAAAAAATAATTTTTAAACAGCTCAGCAATGTAAGGATGTCACAGAAGAACAGAATACGCTGAGTTGGAAGCGACCCAGAAGAATCATTGAGTCCAAATCCTGGCCCTGCACTGGAACATCCCCCCCAAGAGTCACACCCTGTGCCTGAGAGTATTGTCCAAATCTTCTCAAAGTGTGCTAGGCTTGGTGCTATGATCACTTCCCTGGGGAATCTGTTCCAGTGCTCAGTCACCCTCAGGGTAAGGAACCTTTTTCCTAATATCCAATCTAACCCTCTCCTGACCCAACTTCAGGCCATTCCCTCAGATCCCGTCTCTGGTCACCAGAGAGAAGATAATCAGTGCCTGCCTCTCCTCTTCCCCTCATGAGGAATTTGTAACTGCAATGAGGTCTCCTCTCAGTCTCCTCTTCTCCAGGCTGAACAGACCAAGTGACCTCAGCCACGCTCATATGGTTTCCCCTCAAGGCCCTTCACCATCTCGGTTGCTTCCTCTAAGTACAAGTGCTTGAGATACCTTTGAAAACTTGCAGCAGCTCCATGTGACAGCATCCTTTCCCACTGTGTGTTACTCTGGGGACATGGCAGGACAAGATGCCACAGTGGTGAAATCACAGGTGTGGAAACAGTCCTCTCCAATGTACCTGTTCACTCAGCGTGCAGCAGTAGCGTCCAGAAAGGTCTTTTGTGTTCACATTCATGCCCTGTAGTTCTAATGCAACAATTATTTTATAATCCTTTAATATATTTTTACCTAATTTAAAGTTCAGTGCTGAAAGAAGATTAGCCATATAGCTCAATTACTTAAATGCTTAAGACTCTTCTTACACACCAAAAAGAAGGAAAGTTTAGGTATTTCAGCTTTAATGCCCTATGACAGTTTTCCTCCTTCCTTCAAAAACAGCCGCAAAAAAAAAAATTAAGTGAAACATTCAGGGCCAGAAACTCTTTCTCTTTGCTGCTCTTTAGGTTAAATCCTCATTTGCAGTCTGGTAAGACAAGCAAACCACAGACATGGCTTAGTGGCAAACACAGTGGTGCTGGTTGAACTCGGTGACCTCAGAGGTCTTTTCCAACTTCAATGATTTTGATTCTCTGACCTCCAGATACCTGGAAAAGTTAGTCTGGAAGACCAAGTACCTAATTCAGTTGCCATGCAAGTCAGTAGTTGCAAACCCAATCATTCACCCCCTCGTCCCTGATGGATTAAGTGCATCTGTTTCCAGGTGCACACAGGTCAGCAGGACTGGGATGGGTCCAAAGACGATGATCCTGGCCCTTGGCATGCTGCGTGCCACATCTGTCACCTACAGCCTTGAAAAAAGCAGGACATGTCTTTGCTGTTAGTGTGTGGCCTATTGTTCATGATCATTTTAGTTTGGACAAATTGCCTCCAAATTTTTTCACACCCCACTATAGCTCTATAATATTTGGCCTGCTGTTTTGATCAACAAAATATGCACATTCTGCTCAAAAAAATATACTTGAGCTTTTTGGTTTTCCTTTACTTTGTTTTGTTTTTAATTTTTTCAACAAGATAGAGATTCACTAGAGATTTAACAACTGCAGAACAGGCACTGTATCTATACCACAAGCATCTAGAATCAACTAGAAAGCTTCCTGGACTTTGCAAAATGTAAATAAAAATAAGATGGTTCTAACTAGTTGTCGAGTTATCAAGTACCTTGCTTAAAACTATTCTTTGCTGATGAACAGAACTGAAGTTGAAGTCACAGTTGTCCAGTGAGTCCTTTGCGTTTCATTTTTACATGGTTTTATGATAGTTTCTATTTATGTTTCTCCCTTCAGTAAGAGAAAGAATTCAACAGTGGGAAAAAAAGTATTTTTTTTTTAAAAATATAGGTGCAACAGATATACAACAGATATAGCCATCTACAAACTCTCTCTTAAGATTTGGCCTCTTCCATCTGCAAAACCTCACAGGAAAAGAAAGAAAACCTAATTTTGCTATAATATTTTCCAAAATAATTACTTTGTCTGCTAGTGAATTTATTATATTAAATTGTCTGCTTATTTATCTCTATTAATTGTTTATTAAAGGAGCAGTAGTAAAAATAAGAAGTGGAAGAACTACATGCAATTGTGATGTCTAAAGAGGAGACATCATGTTGGAAAATAATTAGCTATTCAAAAACGATCATGTTAAAGTTACTCTGTATAACAGACTAAAATATAAGCCATTTTAGGCAAATCCTCCTGCTCCTGTTAAGACATATTTTATATAGATACGATCCTAATTTTAATCCTTTCCCTCTGGATAACAATGCTAGGTGTTATTGAGGTTAACATCACCCTTTGCATTCATTTTAATTCTCTTTATAATGTCAAAAAATAAAATTGAAATGTACTCACACTTGTAAGAGCTTTGGAAATCATGCAGCAAGATTTTTGGAAACCTTTTCTCCTGCTAAGCTTCAACAACACACACTTACCAATTCCCTTCCAGTGGTTCTTTCAGGGGATCAGCTGCATTAATTTAATTCCTCTACTGTGATTTGCAGTTAATGAAGAGCACACCTGGGGATAAAAGGAACTTGGTGACTGATTCTGCCTTTTGCTATCATTTTCTTGGTCTGAAGATAATGGTGGCAACACTGAAAATGTTAAAAAAAAAAAAAGGAGTACTTCAGGTTTGCACCCTAGGAAACATATTACAGAGAGAATGGGAGAGGTTGTTGAGGAAAAAAGCTGAGAAAAGGTGTCAGCTTTGAAAAAGCATTTTTCTACCTGAATTGCTTCCGTTGGGCTCCTATTCCAGATGTTTGACTAATCCAAGCAGCCAATCCAGCACTGCACTATCACCACTCAAACCTATATGAGGGCCCACCACATCTTTCAGTTCTTCACACTCCTGCACCACCCTCATCTTCCCACCCACCATCAGAAAGGACCATTCAGCTGGTCAGTTTGCTGGTGCCAGAGGCCACATTGCACAGGAATCAGAAAGGTATGAGACCTGCAGACCCTCCGCACCCCTGGCACGTGCTGGGATTGAAATATACCTGTCCAGAGATGGGATCTGTGTGTGCATGTGCACAAGCCTCCACATCACCCCCTATTACTGCCTTTTGCTGTCTTGTGCCCCAAGTGGCTCTGGGGAGCCCTGTTCCCATGGAAAGACATCTCTCAAGAATGTGTGCCTCACAACATAAATAGCAAAGAAGCACCTCAGTCTAGTTTCCAGAAAAAGTTCTTTTCTTTTCTCTTCTCTTTTTTTTTTTTTTTTTTTTTTTTTTTTGGTTAATATTCTGGGCTTTCTAAACAGCAGGGAAGCAAAGGGCATTATTCAGCTCCTGCACAGTAATGAAAAATATGTGGCTAAAGTGCAAAGTACTTAATATTTTAGCTGAAAAACAAAACACCTCAGCATACACATAAGCATCATTAAAAAATCAGATAAATCTACAGATGATTTCAAAAATGCCCAAGTTCTTCATGATGGGTTGCAATAAAAATGTCAGGGGAGGGCTGGAAAATTCTTCAGCAAATCTTCAAGACCTGGGGGACACATTCTGCTGTGGAGCCACTCTCTCTGCTCAGCGTGAGGCTGAGGAGGGAGGGATATGCCACATTCCAAAAAGGCAGGGGACTGCAGTGAAGGTTGCTGGAACAGTCCCATACATCCAGAAGGCCTCTTGTATTTGCCTCTGCACTGCCTGCAGCTCCAGAAGCAGCTGAAAGAGGCATGTCATGCATTCTGTGACTTCATGGAGATGGGTGCAAGCATCAAAATTTAACATCACGGAAAGTAAAATAAATCACACACACATCCAAAAAAAAAAAAGGAATCTTTTTATAAAACATCGGGGCGTCTCAGACACATCACTGTGATCTAGAAGTTATGAGCCCATTGCCTAATACAGATTGTACCACTTGGTGGCAACACTTCCATGTTTGATTTATTGAACTTTTCTCATAATCTTTCTTCTGATACTTAAAAGGACAAGTGTATGCTCTGGTATGTGCAATTCATTACTGCAGAGAATAAAAATAAAAGGTTTGAATGGCTTTGGTACTACTTTCTTTCCAAGACTCATACTAAATTCTTTTCAAGATTATGTTCTTTTATGTCCTGAGACATTTCTAATAGGAAAATTCCACATTTCTCAGGCATCAGTGAGAAGCCCTGTACAGTAATTTCATCTTAAATACTAGCAGAAGATAATTTCTTTCAATGTGTAACCACAACCATGACAGAAAGCGTTGACCAGCTACTTGCAGAGCACCAGGTGCTCAGGAAAGAGAAGTTAGATGGCTACCACTGTGCAGGTTTCTCCACTGCAAATATGTTTTAAGACTGCAGGTGAAAAACTGAAGGGTATTCAAGCTGTAGTCTTGCATGGTGCACAAGCAATAACCATGCCATTTAAGTTTGATCTGCAAGACTCATTCTTCCAGCACAGGTTGCTCAGTGTCCCCACCTGCTCAACTCTGGGCACCCCACTAAACCTAACAAGCAATACCATTAATGCCAATAATTTCTAAATTAAAGGAATGTACAACTCACTGGCATTGTGTCCATATACCTGCAGTTTGTGGTGTACTGTTCTGCCACCTGTGTCTATGCTAACACGTCACTCTAAGGCTACCAAGGGCCAGGCAGGATGGATTTGGAAAAGCAGCCCAGGGCCCAGAGGTGGTACTGAGAATGGGGAAGCTCCTGGATCTCTCTTCACAATCATGGGCAGATTTTGGGTAGCAAAGCAGTCCACAGACAACTGTAGGTGAGGCTCAAGTGCTGCAATATCCTGCAGGACTGCTTACCACCCCAGACCATGGCAGCCTCAGCAAGCACAGGAACATTGCACACGGCTCTGTAATGACCAGGTGACTGGCCAGGATTTAGGAATGCTGAATGTCTGCAATCTTTACCAAACCAGGCAGCAGCAGCCAAGTGAATAGAGCACTCAGGCTGCTGCTGGCCTCCCTGGGTCCTCTGCTGCATTTCAGCTTCTCTCCATGAGACTCATAACTACAAGCCCCCAACGAGACAGGATTTAAAAAGGGTTTTTAAACAAATAGGGTTTTCCACCCATACTGAGCCTGTAGCCCGTGTTGCACTCACAGTAGAAGGAGCTGGGGGTACTGATGTAGCTGTTCTGGCAGCCATGGTCCTGCTCCACACACAGGTCCACCTCAGCAAGACAGAACAGGCATTAGATCAGTCAGACACACGGAGACCCTGGCTCTGGTACGTGCCCTGTCACTGCAGTCATAGCCACCAGGACAACCCACACAGCCCCAGCCCTTCCAGCCCCAGCACTCACCTGTTGATTTCCAGTGCAGACGTGGTCACTGTGCAGGGAAGGTTTCTGAACTGCCCTAGCTTTCTAATTTACCCAAGTGCTAAACCTTTTTGCTGATAGCTTGACCTGAGCAAGCATAAGCTCAAGCTCAGCTGGAATGTGCTGCAGGAGCCAGGTCTGAGCGTCTGTGCATTCAGAAGTCTATAGAGCCAATGGGAACTGGGCAGCAGGGCAGGCAGGAAATGGGCAGAGCATTGGAGGCAATGGCATCAGGTGCAGGAACATATCAGGGTCCTGGGAAGCGATATCTTGTCAGCCCGCACTTCCCCAAAGTAGCAAGCTGAGACTCCCCATGGCACTAGTGCAGTCCCTGGCAAGGAAGCACTGTCTCGAAGAGGCTGGCAGCTGCCTTCTGCCTTTCAACAGATGCTGAAACAGGTAAGGTCTCACCAGACTGCTGCAATGCCAGGTCTCCAGCAAAGCCTGCCAGCATGGTGAGGGAGAGACAGGTCCCAACCTGTGTCAGCACTGTCATGGTGCAAAACAGCTTCCTGGCTCACAGCCAGACACTTCTGAGCAGCACCATGTGGCCAGGGATCTCTCAAACACAAATATGCAGTGGATGCCATGCATGTGTCTGCATAGGAGGTAACCCTGCTAGAGCCACATTAAAATATATATGGATGTGAAATATATATATACAGCTCTGAGATGTGTCACCCAGCCCTATCACACCCAGAGAAACCAGCTCTACATTCCCTGCTCTTTCTCTAGCACAACATCCCTGCTTGGGCCAGAGCTGCTCAGCACAGGTGAAGAAAAAAACATGCTTGCAATACTTGCAAAACTTTCCTTATCTCACATCAGGAAAGGTGAGCAAGTCCTAACACTTCTCCATTGGGGAGGTTGCTTTCCTGCCTATGCTACTCTTTGCAAGGGCAGCCACCCCTAACACCCCTCTGAAGGTCATCTTCTAGCCCAGGTGAGAAGCAGGCACCTGACAGTGGCAGCTCTCACACACCAGAGAGTTTGTCCTGGAATTGCTTCCTAAGTTGCCTCATGAGCTCAAAGGACACCAACAGGAAGACATGTTCCTCCAGCAGCTGCGAAGCCATGGCCCACAGTGAATTCATGTCTGCCTGCTGGATGTCCATGGAGTATTATCTTGACAGCAGCATTCCAGGCCTGGGTGACCACCACAATGACACAGTCATGGGGTCGTGCATCCATCACGAAGAAGGCAAAGCAGGGCATCTCGTTGTGCAGGGGATGCATGCCCTCCTGCATGGCCAGGAGACCACATTCACAGTGTACTGCATGGCCAGTCCCCTCATAGTGCCCTGGGTCACTGGGATGCTGGATAAATCAAAAAAATGCATGCTGACACCCTGGAATATACTGCTTTGGGCAACTCTTCTGTTCCCTCCACAGCTCCAGTCTCCCCTGGGTTTTGCTGCATTTCGCCAGTTCCTGCAGAAAACTAGGACTTGCCTTCTTCCTTGGATTTTTAAGGGCAGAAAATGAGACAGTATAAAGCACAACTAAGATCACACACATGGTGGGGATAGAGCCAAAAATCCTCCTTGCACATATGGATGCTACTACTTCCAGTGCAAACTTGGGAGAGTGTTTAGCAAATGAAATGTCATTTAACATATTTTGTTTGACTTGTGTGTCAAGTCAAGTCTGGGATAATTTGGCCCTAATGGTAAGCAAACATTTTGAGCCCCCTTGGGATGATGCCCAGTCCTGGGCTGTTTTCTCAATTGCTCCAAAGGTCTTCAAGACATACCCACTACTTTCTCCATTTGGTATCTGCACTGTTTTTAAACTGGGATTGATTAAAATCTCTCTGCCCTGGGAGGAAAAAGGCTGGTGCCCATGGGTTTGCTTTGTCCTTCTCCCCCAGAAGACCAATGCAGAAAGTGGGTTCCACCCCATGCCTGTTAATTACTGCCCAGTTTCCTTAATTATTCTGTAGCCATATTTAGCTCTTTGTAAAGTCATTTATTAAATAATGGGGAGAGTATTTACCGAACCCACATAGACTTTCTGGGTTGTGCACCAACAATTTAGCACTTTTAATTAGAAAGACAAGCTTTGGATTAATTTTTTAAGCATTCCTTTGGTGTTCAGCAGCTGCTGGGGCTGGAGAGCATGGTGCTGTGCTTCCAGATGGCACCAGGATCTGGCAGAGGTGGTGCTTGGAGATATGCCTTCAAGAGAGGAGAAAAGAGCAACAAGGCTTGGATTCAGCTTGAGAGAAGCTGAGGAGGAAGAAATCCATCTGAAGAACTTTTGATAGCATGCAGAAAAGCCTAAAATCAGTTTCTATTGCAAACTGATGGGTAAAAAACAAGAACAAGACATTTATGGGCAGAGAAGAGCCTGTAGTCCCAGTGACACACTCTGCTGAGGGTCCTGTAGAGCCATCCCCATCTCACATGGTTCATGCTTTTCTTAGATCACAGAAGATTCTGAGCTGGAAGGGACTCACAAGGATCAATGAGTCCAACTCCTTAGTGAATGGCCCACCCAAGGACTGAACCCACAGGCTCAGTGTTATTAGCACCATGCTCTGACCAGCTGAGCCAGTCTCAGGGCCACCATGAAAAGCACTTTGTGAGCCTCCTCCTGAGGCAGCGAGGTCTCAGCTGTCCAATGCCGAGGATGCTGTGGCAGATGCTGTGTTTTCCAGGCCTGGGCAGGATTCTCCAGTCTATTTCCTGAGAATGGGAGGCCATATGCTGACCCTACATCTGCACCCCTGCATGGGTGCCAAAGGCACTGAGGAGCCTCAGCCTGCCCAAGGGAGCCCTAACAGAAACCCACCATGGGGTTGCTGCTGCAGAAGCACAGGTCTGGATGATGAAAGAGGTGATATTCAGAGCCGGGGTGCTTTTATCTATTTCTCAACTCTCAGAAGACAGAGGATAAGTATAATAACACAGAAACCTTGAAATCAGCAGTGGACATAGCAAATTGAGACATTGAATCTTAAGATGGCAGGGGAGAAGACTCCTTTGTGCTGCTGTACAGGGTGATGCTGGTCAGGGTGCTGACATGCATGCTCTGGCCAGTGGGGATGGCAGAGGGATCTATTCCTTCTAAACACCAAGCCAGCTTGGGGAAGGCATGCCACCTGCAGAGGCTGGGGACACCCCCATGTCCTCCAAAATGGCCTTGTCTACATTTATGGTCATGATTTGCTGACAAGGGGAATGAAAGGAAGCTGAGATTCCAAGGATTTTCATGTGTTCCCTGGGCACAGTTACAGAGGCTAAGCAAAGGAAATTCAATAACAATAAAGGGAAAATGTTTAGCTTATGATATTAACATGTTTATATTAGCAACAATAGTATAGGTTCCAACCTTCTATAAAATTTTGATGAACTGCCAGTTTTAAAAGTGAAAGAAAAGTTTACAAGAACTACTCATAGTATTTAATATTAATAATAAACACATCTAGGCTCAAGTACTGATATTCAAAGTGGTTGAATTTATGATCACATTAGTTAATTTGAGTCCTTTCAGATGTGCGAATTAATGGCACAGCTGGGAATTACTTAAAATATACTTGGAAAGCAACATGGGTTTGCAAAGTGGAGAAAATGTTTAGTGGCCATAGCAAACACTCTCAGACACATGCACATTCTTTTTAATCAGAACATGAACTTGTGAAGAGAGGGGAGGATGCTACCTTTAAAACCATACGCCCCCAAAGGCTAACTTCTGATACTCCACTGTATATTTCTTCATCATTCCCTTTTTTCCCCCCTTCAATATTTTTTCCATTACTAGTGAATGATTGAAGATGACCTATAACACATTTCCTAGGAAACAGAGCACCCAACCAGCTTCATGGCTGTTCCAGACGGGAGGAAGTTGCTTCCCACTATATCTTAAGTCTAGATACAAAGGGGCATCACACTCAGGACTGCAATTCTTGAATTTGAGACAAAAAAAAAGAGGATGAGCAGAATGCACAGATTTAGGTTTGGATAACAAATAAGAGAATAAGTGTAACCTGCACGAACTATCTTGCAGCAAGCAGGTTCAAAAGGAGAAAGCAATGCCTTGTTGCTGCAGAAAATGTGGGTTCAGCTCTTTGTTGCCCAAGAAGACGAGAGGTGCTGCTCAGCACAGAGCAGTGCCAGGCAGCAGGATCCCCCTGCTGGGGTGCTCACCAAGCCTAACCTGCTGTGCAGGGCACACCTGTGGTAACTGCAAGTGCATCATGACAGAAATAAAAGGGCAGGGGACAACAACTGCTTGTGGCAAGTTGGGCTGAACTTCACTCCTGGGGAAGGGCAGCCCTGGTCTAGTCCTGCAACAATGCATGGTAGTAGTCTCTATAACCTTTACTGGAACAGGACACCCTCATACCACTTCCTTTCATGGGATGCCTTGACCATGTAAGTTCAAAAATAATGCTTACCTTGCCATGACACAGAACATGTCATTTAGCCTGGTTGGTCCTTACTCATTGCTCCAAGAAAAAAAAAAAATCACTTCTACTTACCTCACTCCTGGCAGACATTTCTCCAACCAAATCTCTGGTAAGGGCAACTCCACAACATCTTCAGGCACTCCAATGGTTTAGCATCCCAGCCATAAGAAAGCTTTTCCCAACAAATGACTTGTAACTTCCTTGCTCCAATTTTATCCTATTATTTGTGTGTAATGCATCACAGGTATAGAGAACAAACTACTTCCTTATTCTTTGCAGTAACAATTCCTATATTTTAAGACCCTTATAATGCTTTTACTTCTTCCTTCACTTGTCTTCCCAGTCTCCTTGTCCCTGGAAGGAACAGTACCAGATCTTTTAGCTTGTTCTCACAGGTTAGTTTGTAGGTCTCTAATCATACATACTTTTTACCAGTGGACAGAGAGGGGAACATTTTTTTCCATATCTTTCTTGAAGACAGAAGCCATAATATCTGAATTCACACAAATTTCCTCTTGAATCAATGAAACAATATTAATTCCCTCAGAAATGTAACAACTTCAGTGGGTTCAACAGAAAGGTCACACTCCTCCCTCATCACATGGACATACTGTGTATGGATCTTCTCCTGTGGGATAAATGAAGCCAGTCTGACTCTCCTTGGGTAAGCCTGGTGTCTGACCTTTGGCATCCTGCATCCAGGCACTGACAGAGGGGTCAGAGAAGGGTAGAAGGGTCAATTTCTCTCCCTCCTGTTTTTGTCTCAGTGCTGGCTTTGGCTGGGGTAGTTAATTTTCTTCACAGTGGCTGTTGTGGATCTGTGCTGAACACAGGGCTGATAAAATACAGAGATGTTTTTGTTACCACTGAGCAACGCTCTTACAAAGTCTAGACCTTTTCTGCTTCTTGTACTGCCACAATGGCAAGGGGGCTGGGGGTACGTGGCAACTGGGAGAAGACACAGCCAGGACAGACGACCCAAAGTGACCAAAGGGATATTCCAGACCATATGGCATCATGCTCAGTATATAAAGTGGGGGGAAGAAGGAGGAAGAGGGGGACACTTCGAGTGATGAGGTGTGTTTTCACAAGTCACTGTTACATTTGATACGGCCCTGGTCTCCTGGAGACGGCTCAACACCTGCATGCCCATGGGGAGCAGTGACTTAGTATTTTGCTTTGTTAATGTGCACAGCTTTTGCTTTCCCTTTCACCGTGTTTATCTCAACCTACGAATTTTCAAGTTTTACCCTTTTGATCTTCTCCACAGTCCAGCCATTGGGGGAGTGAGTAGCTGTGTGGTACTTGGTTGCTGGCTGGGGTTAAACCACAGCATCCACATGCTAGACTCAGGCCTAGATTTGTGTGTGCTCAGCCCCATCAAGACTTAGGCAGCTCTTGACAAACTAGGACGAGATCTGTTGGTGCTCCGGGAACTCTGCTGAAATAAATGTAGATGACTGTGATTGGAGGCAGGAAGTTGGGAAGCTCCAAATGTAGATTTTTGGTATGCAGTGCAGCTCTTGGGTACCCACGGCCACAATGGTTATTATAGTTTAAGAAGCTGAGCTGCTTAACTGATGGTGGCTCAGGTTCCTCCATCTCTTTGGCCCTGGAAGAGACCCAAGCACTTGTACAATTGCACCCAAACCACAGCACTGGCTTGGCTCTGTCATGTCCATTCATGCAGCACAGGGAGCTAAAAACAAAGCAATCAACCTTTACCAAATCAAGGAAAGATACTGCAGGTGAGAATGAAGAGGAGAGCAGAAGCTAAGTAGAAGGCAAAATAAAACACATGAAGAAAGAAAAATCAAAACAACTTTCCGTATTGACACTTGTTTTTAAACTAAAGACATAATTATCCTGTAGCAAGCCTTGGCTACAGAGAAAAACATCTTGTTGGGAACTAATTAAAGAATTAGCCAGTGTTTAGCTTCTCATAGATAAAGGAGCATAAGCTTTGAAACAGAAGTGTTTGCAGTATGCTCTCGAAAATTCTCTGAAGACAGCCGAGCTTAAGTCTGTTAAGACTCTTCCTTTGACAATTAAATGTCTGTTCAGATGTCTTTTTTTTCTTCTTCCTTGATTTTTTTTTTTCTTCTTATAAAAGAAGGGGCTGATACCTCTTAACAGCAAGGATTTTCACCCTTGCTTAGAGTATGGGGTGGTGTGTTACGATGTATCAGTGATGAATACAGGTCATCCACTGAACCTCTGCATAAGCAGGACAGGTGTCAAAGCTGGCATGAAATACAGGGTTTAGTAAATTAAAAGCAACCTGCTGGCACTGCACGCCACATCAACCCTCCATGATTGTTCTAACCAGACCTTTCCCAGGCACAAGGTGGATAAGCACCCTGTCCTTGACAGACAACCTCTGGGTGCTGCAGAGGAATGCCAATTCTCTTTTAGGAAACTAATGAACTTCTTGGTTCAACTACAGGGCACAATGACAGTAACCATTTTTTCTCCTCCACTTTAACTGGACATCCTCTGCCAGAGAAGGGATAACCCATCCTGAAGTGCCAGAGTGACCAAACTCTGTATGGGCTCCCATGGTGTGTGCTCAAAACTGGGCACTCTTCTTGGGGATAACTTGGGCCTGGCTTCAGAAGCAACTTCTCTGCTCTCTCTGCCCAGCAGCCTGATGGGAGCTGTGGACCCATGTAACCACAAGTGATTTTTCAAAGCTCTACTAGTTTGGACTACAGGGTCTTTCTTCCCATGCTTCTCACCAGCCCCACACACAGCAGGCTTTTAAGAGCCAGTTCCACTCTTGACTCCCCTCCTGCCAAATCAGGTCTAGGGTGATAGCTAAGATCAGGGATCACAAACTTCCTCCTCTCTAGCAGGAAGACTGTGGGTGCCCAGCAAAGGAGAGCACTGGGTATGCTGGCATTGACTCTGTTTGCCACCACATAAGAACTGCTGCTGACAGCAGTTGACTCAATGTGGTTTATTTAG
Source organism: Trochalopteron elliotii (assembly GCA_024734555.1). NCBI lineage: Eukaryota > Metazoa > Chordata > Aves > Passeriformes > Leiothrichidae > Trochalopteron > Trochalopteron elliotii. Next base: position 2,227,400 of record JANPWX010000619.1, read on the forward strand.
CATCTCCAGCTTTGTTTAAAATAAGCACACATGCAGATGAAATTATCCCTGCTTTCCACAAGAAAGATAAAAAACTATATGCCTTGTAGAAGAGGATGGAGGTTTTAATCAACTCTCTGAAGTGGAAGTACTCCATAGAGACATTATGTGGGAAAGGGGAATCAATTTTTACTAACCTCTTTTCCACTGTCATGCTCCTTTGCAATTTTCAGTGCAACCTCTGATATCAGATGCATTCTCGAGAGTCATGAGAACTGTCAGTGCAAATATATTTAGCCATATCCCTTTGGGTAGGTGGGGGAGGAAAGAAACCCCTAAATAGCTGTAAGATAACAATTACTGCAAATATATTTGCTTAGAGAAAGTTTAGTCAGACTTCAAAGTCCGTGGCAGCTGGATGGCCAATGGCCAGCTTCTTCTCAAGCTGTCCCTACTCTTTGAGGAGCATGCTCAGAAGATAAACTCCTCTACTTTCCATAGGTCTTCTCCCTATGCTCTAAGAACTCCTTAGTCTAAAAGAAATACTTAAATAAATGGCAAATTATTTAGACATCTCTTCCCTCTCTAACAAAAAAAAAAAAAACCCACAAGTCAAATCCAAGCTCTCCATGATAGAAACCATGTTTGAATAGGAAAAGGAAAATTCTCACTATTCATAAGATTGCAAAGGAATCAGAAAGTTCACAGTTCTACCAAATGAGTGAAAATGCCCTGGCTTTTGTTCAACTGCACTGTTAGTGGGCGTGAGGAGAAGTCTCCCACACAGCCACAGGAGAAAACTGTGGGATTCAGACTGGAAAAGTAGCAGGGGGAGGATGTGAACACTGTTAAAAATAAAACTTATCAGACAACAATTGAATCGTGAGAATGTTATCTGGTTCAACAGGAGCGTGAAAACAAATAGGCATTTCAAGAAGAGGGTCACTAGCAAGGTAAATAACTTCAAAATAGCAGGAAGTGACCAAGGAAATGTGCCAAGCCGAGGGCAACAGAAAAAGGTCTCTCCAACAACAGAAGACAGTCATGGACACAGCTTTCAGCATCACCCTACAAGCAGCTGCGTGGCACTTCACCCACCCCATGCATCCCTGGCCACATAAGACACAAAACTGAAGAGATCTGCACAGGACAGTGTTTAATATGACCCAGTGTTTATTGACTCCTGCAACATTTTTTAATAGTAACAGGAACACAAAATGTGATGTGTGGTGAAATACCACTAGGGGTTTCTATATGAATCCAATGCAAAGTGCCAGCATTGTTGACCAGCATACAATCTGACAAGAGAAGATGTAGTCATAACTCACTCTCAGATATCTGCTGGGAGTACATCACAGTCAAAGCAGAACTAGTCATTTGCCTGCAAATAGACGCATTTTCTTCTAGACGCAAGTGGTATTAGAGCCAGCTATTTTGCAACAAGAAATACATATAATATATTCCAACGTTTTAAAAAACACAAAGGACTAAAACTGTTTAAAAACAGAACGAAAAAAGAGTGGAACTTTTTAGACACTATTTTGTAGAAGTCATTCTTCATAGAACCAGAAGTAATCTAGAGAAAAAGATTCATTAGAGGCTACTTTGCTCAAAAGGCCAGTGGTCACAGGTTTAAGAATAAAAAGTCTCTTGATTTTCAGCACTGTCTCCTGGCCTTTTTTTCCTCCTTGCACAACAAAAAACTCCTGCTGAAAATTGCAGCTTAGTGGTTCTGCACATTTTTCCCATGCAATTGAAAAGGCAACCGTGTTTTTTAAAGAGCCATCAAAAACTTGCATGACATGACATGCATGTGCAGCATGAAACATCTTCACAGATAAGAACAAGGAAGGCACATTACCTAAAGATTAAAAAAAAAACAAAAAAAAACAAAAAAACAAAAAAAAAACAAAAAAAAAAAAAAAACCAAAAAAAACCAAAAAAAAACCCAAAACCAAAAGAACCCAGAATTTTTGGAGGATTCAAAGTTAAATGCCTTACAGAAAGCATTCCTTCTCACAACTGGCTGACAAGTGCTGTTTAGCCATTTAATTTAAACAGTTTGCTATGAAGATAAACACAAGGAAAAAGCCTCTTTGAAATACCCTGTAGCAGTCTGCTTCTCTCACACAGACAGACAATTTCATTCTTACAGAGCAGTTTGCAACAATTCTAGAGACAGGCAAGAGAAATCTATGTAGGAAACATCACACCTGTGTATTCCTACATGACCAACACTCCCTACACCCCACCCCCAATTAAACTACAGCTTCTTCAAGGAGACCATCCCACTGGAAACAGAGCAGATATCTGAAACAGAGGACTGAGGAACTGGTTTCAAGGTCTCAAGCCCTCAACTTTTTTTGCACTTGACTACAAGTGTTAATAAAGACAACACTCTCTGCCATAGAATAACTGCTCTTGTCTTCTATATATGTAATATAGATGAGGAAGATATTGGCTAAAAGTGAAAATACATACTTTATTTACAATAAATGGAACTATACTGCTCCATTCACCACACATGCTGCTGACCACTGCAGAAACCTGGTGGTACCAACAGTGATAACTGAAGTACCTTCCTTTTACAGCCCTTACACAAAGCTTTTCCCCTTCCACCACATTGTTTTTCCACTGTTCCAGGCTCCAGTAAGATGAGTACCAACAGTGCTTTCTAGTTCATTTTTAGGTTACAGTTTCTAGAGACAAAGCAATATTTGCTCTGTTTTATCTGGTTTTCCTCCTTTTAAAATCATGTGGGAGTTTCAAATTTATGTGCCATTATCAACTTTGCATAGTAAGACAACAGGTTGTATTCCATCACCTTCTCTAAACGGTAATCCTATCTTTTCCAACACCTCTCACATTTCAAAGGATTACCTCTCACTCTCAAGGAAGAGCCCAAACTCTTTTGCCTCCCACATGAACGTTTCAGAATGAGAACTTCAAGTTATCATTAAGTTTCCTTCAAGTCTCTAGTGTGTTATTTAGAAGCAACTGTAGTAGAATAATGTTTTTCCTAACAGTAAAGGACATTTATCATGTTGTCTTTTTCTAGTCTTGAGTTATAAGAATATTTGTCACACATGTTCCCTCATATTCCTCTCTTAAGGTGCACAGTGGTCCTATAGGACCATAGCTGGAACTCTGCGAGAAGCCAGAGAGAATAAGAGCTTTCTTAGCACAGCTGTATTTACATTCAGCATTCATGGGCAGGCTGAAGGATGCTCAGCTTTTCTTTTTCTTCAAGATAAAAAACTGCTTAAAAAATACTCCATTTGCTATTATCATTTTTCATGTCATGCAAGTTATTTCTTTTCTGTCCCATGCAGCTGTTACCTTTCTGTCACTGACATTTAATAGTTGCCATTGCACACTACCTTTTCATTCCCTAGCTCAAGTGCAGTGCCACCACAGCACAACACCCCAGCAGAGCATGGGGAAGCAGCGCAGGGGCCAGCAGTTCGGACAGACCACCTTCACCACCATGGGCAGGTAGCACAGGAAAATATGGGACACTGAAGGGGGCATCTATTTAGAACATTTAATAGGGTCTGACATACACACTGACAGCATGAGATGAAAATGAATGCAAGTAAGTGTAGGTTGAGAACAATTAGTGTGAGTGATAAACACATCCACTGCCAACTCCCAGCTTCATTAAGAGATATTCTGAACTGCATCATAAGTGCTGATTGTAGAAGTTTAGACCGATTGGAAATAGGTCACCAGTTACTCATTGAGTCTAATAAGTTTTTAAAAAATGGAGAAAAAAAATGTGTGCTTTGCCATTGAGTCACTCTGATCTCACAGCTTAGGCACAGCAGTAGTAACCTGGCATCACAGATCAATTGAAACAGAATTGCAGTTTCATTCAAATTACATATGCATGCAAAATTAAACAAGTGTGCCCACTAAGAATATGAAGCATAAAAATCAAGTCTAACTTACTCATTATTTATCATATATTTGTCAGACTGCCAGACATATCTTTTCCTTTCAGATTCATACCTATGTCACACAGAACATAGCAGATGGAGAAGTCGCAAAGCAAACATCTCTCTACATATCACTGGCCTTAAGGGCCAATGCATTGTGTGCCATAAGCCTTCCAAGTTTACCAGACTTTTGGGAGAAAACAGCTGCTTTACCAAACTGTGAAAATAGAAAACATACAACCCATCCTGCTCAAAACAGAGAAAAAATGGTTTTATGAAGTTGCCAACAAACACATAACTACTTTCCCCTCAGTCCTGGGAAACAAAGGGCAGTTCAGCTGCACAGCTAAAACGTGCCTCTTGAAGAGCAAACGGAATCCAGAAAATGCAATGATTGTGTAGACAAACATCTGGGAAGTCATGTTACTGAAGAGATGAATCAATGTTCTGCGCAGCAAAATGATGAACAATACATCAACAGATCCATTTGGGACAGACCGTAAAATGACACTCTACAAATATCCAATTTAATTTCCCATGTTCAATATCTCTCTCTGCCTGCTAGCAGTTTGCCAACTGATTTTAAACTTACAAGGCTTCTTCCCATTGAACTAGAACTTTTTTTTCCCCATAAAGTGCAAATAAGACTCAGTTTTTTACCACTAGTTCCAATGACCATTATCTTAGTTACAAGAGTGATCAAAAGCCAATTGGCTGAGCCACTACCACTAGGCTTGAGTATCACATACTCTTTTCTTTTTTTTTCAACCCTGGTTATTTTTTCCAGCAAAAGGCAAGGAGCAAACAAGTCTTTCTTCTACCAGAGGCAGCATGACAGGAGGCTGCCTTAAGTACCATCAGCGTAAGATGCACATTCTAGACACAAATGGTGCATTCTTGTGCATAAAAGTGTTTTGCCCTTATTTGCTGGAAATGAAAGTCATCTTTGGGATCTTATTTCCTCACAAAGAGTTCACGAACAGTTGATTAGTCTTCATTAAGAGGTGCTTCTCTCTTCCTTGCATCTACATCAAAAAGAAAAAAAAAAAAGCAAGAAGTGGTTAAACCAGGGGGTTCTGACTGTATTTATCTGAAAACTCAGAAACAGAAAAAAGCTGGTTTGTTTTCACTGGACAACACTTTCCATATCAGAATCACGGCATGAATCCACTATGTGGACTGAACTGCTATATGATACCACAGCATGTTAACAAGGACAGTCACATAAAGATCTTGTACAATTGACATGTTCAGGTTGAAGATGACTCATGCAATACTTAAGTAGCCCAATAAACTCTGAGACCCCAGATCAGTAATACTTTCCCCCACTGTCTCTTGGACCCTTTTTCATGATCCTCTTTAAGAGTGAAACCAGTATTTGCTTTGCATACAAGCTACAGAGATGACAGTCTGTTCTGAAAATCATTTGACTATTACAACTTTGCCCAGCTGCACACATTTTTAAAAAGACAAGTGCTCTCCACACTGTATTTTGAGGAGGCAGCCCCTGAAGACCAGATCTTAAACCGCTCTGAACAGCAAACCTTAGATCATGGTCCCAGGTAGGGTGTTGGAACACAACTAGAAAACTCAGTTTGTGACTCATATGCTATTACTACAGCAATAGGTAGTGTGGCTGCCATTAGAAAGCTGGGTCACCTCTTCATGGGCTTCTGCCCTTTACTAATACAGAAGACAGTCTCTATTCATTCAGAACATTTAAAGAACACAATTATTAAACTGTCTGTGAAAGCCTAACAGGGTACTAAACAGGGTTTGGAGGAGGCAAAGTATACCTCCCAAATAACAAAAGAAGAGCTGACTCCTTGTGACTGGAACAGCCACCCAGGGTAGGAAAAAATTGTCAGTCATTTGGGACTCAAATCAGAAACTGTCTCTCCCATTCTCCAAATTTTGTACATCAGGAATTTTAGGGCCAGGCCTGAATCTTCTGTCACAACTTCTCCACTTTGCACAAAATAACTAGCAATTAGAATTGAAAAAGCTTTCTAAAAATGCATAACACATGCTTGTAGCTACAGAACCACTCCTGGTCTGTCTCTGACTTTGGAAATATCAAAATGCATTAAATTCTTTCTGGGGAACATTTATTAAAAAATCATACCAGTTAAGTTCCTGAACTTCTTTTTGGCTTCTGCTCTTTCTTCAGCATCAAAATACCAAACGGTCATGGCATATCTATAAAAGAAAGAAACCTTGCATTTCTTTCCACTTTTGATTTAAAATAGAGCACTGGAGCTTTATGCTCATGGAGAAAGCAAAAACAAAACTGGATTAGTAGACTAAAAAAGCAGAATGAAAATGACTCATCTTTATAGGCAAACACAGACAGCATTTTAGTGTATATTTTAACAAGTCAGATAGAAATATAGGTGAGAATTTCTGCTGGAGGCACAAAAGAGAGCACAGCCCCTGGTAACAGAGGGCAAAAGTAGCTTCCAGACCTTTGCATGTTTTTCTGTTCTGGGACGCCTGTAGGCAGCTTGGGGGCTGCCCCGCGTCACATCAGCTTTTCACAGCCTGCTGACACACGGTAGCCCCAACAATCCCTATGGTGTTACAAGGGCAAAAGAATAACCCAGCACCTCCCAGCTAAATAGCTATGCCCAGCTTGGAAGATTTCTCCTGACAGTAGTTAAGGGCCTTTTTTTCTAACACGCAAGGAAATGTATCACTCAAGCTTGCTCCTCCTTACTTAATGAGAGAATTCCCAATGACTCAAAACAAGGAAATTCACTCAACATCTATTTTTTATGCATATGTATTAAAACGTGATGGCCATAATTTTGGATAAAAATATTGGCAGAAGAGATGCTCTGGGTTTTTTCCTAGCAAAAAAACAATATTAAATACGCTACTTACCTGGTTGCATAAGAAGGCTGGACTTCATGTGGGTTCCTTCGATCTGACCAAAAAAATAGTAATCGGTCAAAAATCGGCTCAACATCTGCTACATAGGACTTTCCTTCTGGGAATATTCGAAGAATTCCACCATGCAGCTGAAAGAAAAGTAAAAATTATTTTTTGCACATATAAACAGCCACACATCCACATGAAAAGTGACTTATTTCTCCCTCCTCCACATCTAACAAATGGAGAATAAACATTTAATAATAAACATGACAGCTACGTGACAACACTGTAAAACCTTACTGTGTCTCTTGGCCACTTTGATTTTACCAAATAGTTTGTAATGTTTCAGCATAAGCTTCTGTCTAAAGCAAATGAACTGGAATGCAGCAAACACTGGGAAACTTTTGAGCTTCCTGTCACATTTCTAGAACCAGTGAATACCACAGAGCTGCTCTATCTGACCAGTCTGAGATCAGGCTCTCTCCCCAACAATTGTTAGATACTGCTTATGGTATTTCAGAGCCTGTGCGTGATCATTTAGGAATTAACAGTTACACCTTGGGAAAAGTGAAGTCTGTTTCACTGTTAGATTTGTAAAACTTCTCAAATGCATTATAGATCCCAGCCACCATCTTCCCTACTTATAACACAGCCTGGTTTCTCTACCATATAATTTCTGTCTTTCCATGTGCCACAATTTTCAGCAAAAAGGTCTGGTGATCTGCACACACACTAGAAGCTTCAAAAGATGAAGATGAACCCTGCCTCCTGCTGCTGTCAGAAGGCTCTTTGGAGATTTTAATGCTGCATCACAGAGTGCAGGGAAGATACTGTCAGTGCAGCACCGACCTGACCATGCTACAGCACCAACCATGCTACACGTAGACCTCAGTGAGAAACTATTAAGTCAGGTTTAAAGCCCCATGGTTGCTTTCAAAGCCCAGTATGATTATACTCTTATATTGCATGTCCTCCAGCACACACTAACATAAAATCACCATCACATCTACATAATAAACTCCATCAGTGTCCTGCATTTCAGTTAGCTTTTCTTAGGGCTCACTTGGGTGCCTTCTCACTATCTGGATAAGGGTGCAACACACAAGATAAACTGCATATTTGCATTTCCTCCCACATCTCCTCCTTCACTTTATTATATTGAGATGTTTCACTGTCACAGTCGCTATAATGGGATGTGCTTTTCTGCAACACCGCATTTTTCAATGGCATGAGCTCACTTACGGGGGTTCATAGTATTTTCATGTGCTTAAAGAGCATATTGGCCCAAAAAGAGGTTAGAGAAGCAAAAACCATTGGACAATTTTCAGTCGATAACCCCCCGAACGGTTTGTGCTGCACTACGACAACAGACTTGCAAAAAGACATACTGCAATTTTACAAACTCTTCTTTTGTTTCTAATTTAAACACATAGCACATTCAAGGCTGACTTAACTGCCTTATAGTAATATAGGCAGAAACAAGAGTTCCATCCTGTCAAGAGACCCACTGTTGGAATCAAAGTATGTGTTTGTTCCTCTTCCTAAGCCCCACTGCTTTACAAATAAGAAAAGGGAACTGCCTGAATATCTTCTGCAGGTTAGCCTGACGTATCAAGAATGATAAAGTCACAAATTTGGCCTGTCATTTTACTCTACTCCCAGAATCTACTTATTCTGTAGTGAATTGATTTTCTTTTTCTGCTGTTTCCTCTAAACAACATGTTAAGAGCATACAGCCCAGTGCTTATAGCTTTATTCCAAAGCAACACAACAGTATGTGTGTAGAACGGGAGAGAGGACGATAAGGAAACAGTTCAGATTCTTACTTCCAAGGCATTGCCAAAAACACTCAGAGAAAAAAAAAAAAAAAAGAAGAGATGAAGAATGGACCAGCAGTTCAGAAGTTCATCAGAGTTCACAGAAACAATGGACAGCTCTGAAGTTCTGCTTCCAAAGCAGTTTTTCCTTCCTGTTCTGCCTCAACCCAATGGCTTACTCACCTTGGAGTCCCAGTTCTTATTCAGGTAATAAATACAAGTGATGCAGCGCCCATCACCATTTGGATTGTCCACATGACGAACGTACCCAGTTCCATTTCCAGGATAGCAAGCAACCATAGCCTGAAAGATACAGATTGTAAAATAATTAATTATACAAGATGCCTACCTTCAGTTTTAATTTGCTAAGCATCCTCCCACCACCAGTCTGGCTCAGTATTTTTCAGATGATTAATCCAAAACCTAGAACAGACATCATCTGAAGTTATCTTTGCACAAACATCTTTCACAGGACAGCCCAGCCAGTGTGAAATTCAAAACAGGGAAAAAAAAGAAAAAAGAAAACAACCCCTTCATAATTCACAATATAAGACATCAAAATAAAAAAAATAAAATAAAAAGAAATTAGAGCACTAGTATGCATGTAAAAGCTTGTTACAAGCTACGTGACTTTGAGGCAGTTTCAGCTGAAATTTGCTTGGGTTTCTTACAGATAAGCAGTCATTGCAAAACTGATTTTCCAGTCATAATGAAAGTAGAAAGCAATCCCAGGATGTCATGCTTTACTACCACCATCCTCCTCTATTCATATCTTCTAGTCGTTGTCATATGCACCCCTATGTCCAACTCAAAGTGAGGGTCCCCAGGAGGTGTTGGTAAAAGTCCATAGAGCAAAGTCTGCAAAATGCTGCAACTCCTTTGTGCTGTGTTTGCACAGGGCAGTGCATGTTTGCTTTCATGAACTGAGCCACAGAACTAACCAAACAGCTTTCAGAGCATATTTCTCTCTTTGATCATCTTCAGACTTGCTGATACAATCACTTAATTCATGGTTTAAATTTCACCTTGAATGATGAGATAAGCCTAACATGAATTACTCCAAACCACACAACAATCAACAGGTCTTAAAAGGTTTTTAAGAGCAAAAACATATTAAACTTCATTGACTTGATTAGCAGCCTAAGCAGAATGCAGGGAAGAGCAGGTGAGACTGTGGGTAGGGTACTAGATCTTTGTCTCAGTCACTCATCACTCCTGGGGCTCCTTGGCAGTGATACCCATCACTCCTAAAGCTGTTGCAGTAAAAGTCTTGTTCCCACTCCCCTGACATCTCCAGACTGCTTGCCAGTATTAGCAGATAGAGTGATGGGAAATGATGGACTAAATTCAGACAGAAAACCACAGATAGTGTTCAGATGTGGTTTCTGCAGAGATGAGGAGACAGCAATTATCACTCCTCAATCTGTGTGCTGTGCTCCCATAAATAAGTTGTGCAGGAAGCACACTGTAGGGTCAAGTTCAGCTCACTGTACACCAGGATGACCTAAAGAGTTCCCAGGTTCCCCTGGGGAGCAGAGCTGCTGGCAGCCCCCAACCTGTACTTCTGCAAGGGGCTCTTCCTTCCCAGGGGCAGGAGTCAGACTTGCCCATGTTTAATTTCATAAGGTTCCTGTTGGCCGGTTCCCCCAGTCTATCTGGTTTCCTTTTGGTGGCAGCCTTGCCCTCAAGGGCATCAGCTGGTCCCCCTCAGTTTGGTGTCTTCTGCACAGTTGAAGAGTGCACTCTGCCATCTCTTTCAGGTTACTGATAAATAAAGGTGTTAAACACGACAAGTCCCATGACAGATCCCTCTGGTACCCCATTTAGCAGCAGCTTATGTCTGATTGACCACGACCCTCCAAGTCCAACCATCCAATCAGTTTTCTACCCATCCATTTCCATCCATTCAGACCATAAAACCCTAGCTTCAGTTGTAACAGTATTTTACACGCCTGTCCCATAGAATGAGGATATGACTGTGCACCATTTGCATGACCTGCTCCAATGATCTGATAGGCACAATTGATAATGTAACTGATAGTTGGAGATTGACAGTATAGGCTTTACTAAGAGCAATTGAAATTTTTATCTAGGAACCACACAATTCTTGTTTTCTTCTTCCAAGCACATGCAAATGCATGCTGTCCTCATGGGACATGACTAGGTACAGTATAGCATATGCTGGTTTAAAGGAAATTTCACTGTGCCAACAAACACCAGCCCAGAAGCTACTGCCAGCCAGCACAGTGGATCCATTAAACCCTCTGCTACCAAGAACAAAATATATCCACCTGAGTCAGCCATATATGAATTGACTTTCCTCCCCACAATAAGCACCTGAACAGTACCTGCAGGCAGCAGTAAGTCACCAGGGCCCACTCTTCGCACCTCCAGCCACAGATGCCTAGAGACTAGTGGCCTGCAGGGTCAGGACATAACGCTAAACAAAAACAAGTACTTTTAATTCCAAGTAATAAGCCTTTTTCATCACACCTGGCAGATAGGTATATGTCTTGCAGGAGATCCTGTCTGCTCTGATGTCATTCTGCTGTAACAAATGGCTCCAGGGCTGCACTACATTTCATTATCAGCCTGATAATAGCAGTAAGGGCCAGCCTACAGCATAGTGCTTGTAACAAGTTTGTTAAGGGCATAAGTCTGATGGAAACCACAAGTCAGCTGTATCTGCAATGTTAAAATGATCTGAGGGAGCTGTGCCCTCACCAGTGAGGATAACCCACCTTGTGCCCCATCCCAGTCACTAGCACAGTACCTCATGCAGGTGCACCTTCACCCATCCCACACACAGTGAGGTGCATTAGGTCTAACAATTAAAATAGTAACCTTTTGCAAGATAGGATCTTCAATACACTCAGAAACATGACCCTGGTGCCCCTGAAGTCGCTCCATCACTCCCCTCCTCAACTGATCAGGGAAAGAAAATGTAATGAAAGGCTCATGGGTTGATAAGGATAGGGAGAAATCACTCACCAGTTACTGTCACAGGCAGAACACACTAGACCTGGGGAAACTAATTTAATTTACTGCAAACCAAACCAGAGTAGGATAGTGAGAAACAAGACCAAACCTTAAGACACCCTCCCCCTATCCCTCCTTTCTTCCCAGGTTCAACTTCACTCCCAAGTTCTCTACTTGGCCAGCAATGGGTCCATCTTGTAGCTGGCTGGCATTGGCTCTGTCAGACATGGGGGAAAGCTTCTGGCAGCTTCTCACAAAAACAACCCTGGTGGCCTCTCAGCTACCAAAACCTTGCCCTGCATATAAGACATCCTGAAAGCTAAGAGCACAAAGGAGAAGGGGCAGCAGCTCTGACAGTCAGGCAGGGAGGAAGGCTGTGCTGGGAGCTGGGTGCGGCACAGCTGCTGCCAAGGGCATGGGCACCTACACCACCAGCTCAGCCCAGCTCAGCAGAGCCCTGCCCAGCATACCAAAGAGATGATGCAAGATGGGAATACAACTTTGTTGACCAATAATACCTCATTTTTAAGTCGATGCACAACACAAAATTATGGTGGCCTTAAGTCTCTCTTTGGAGAGTAGACATTACTCCAAGATTACCGAACTGCCTAAAAATCAATCCAATATTACTACTATTTTTAATGCCACAAACAAAAAGCTACTGAACAGCAGACTGAAGGGCAGACCCTAAAAGGGATTTAGGTGCTTTATTTACTACGGAAATCTAGGCAAAAGGCCAGAGTTTTCCCTGGCCTCCCCCACAGAACATGTTCTCTTAGCAGAACACGTGCTTTGTCTCCAACATTGATGCATAATTTATTTATATATAGTATGCACCTTTTTGCAAGTGCAGCACTCCATCCCTGGAGATTAAGTGGAACAACTCCCACAGAATCCTAAAGCACGGGCCACACTTTCACTTAACACTAAGTCACACTAGCTTAACTTTCAGAAAAGCAAAGAGAAAAAAAGTTTTCTAGTAACAGCAGCAAAAGAAAAGCAGAAGTGAAATACCCTTTTTCTTGGCACAGCAGATATTTGAATGAAACCTTAAACAATGAAGGGAAATCATTCTGGTCCTCCTAGAGACTGTTATCAAGACGATATCAAGCTTTATCAGAGGAATGGCTGGAGCAACTCCAGAGCAGATCAAGCCAGCCTCAGTAGGGATTCCAGCTGTTAGCAGTACTTTTGGATTCATTTAAAGCAAACAAGAAACAGGAGATGAGATGCATGACCCAGACTTAATTTAGGTAATTTGTGAACACTGGTATTTGCCAGTTTAGTGCACGGTCTGGCTACAAACACCAGAGGCTCAATAACAATAATCAAACCATTTACCAGGTGTGCACGTGGAGTGTTAGTAAAAAACGTTTCCTACACTTTTGGCTATTGTGCTCCGAAGAGCACACTCCATTTTTGGAAGCAACTCCTCATTAAGCAACTCCAAACCTAAACTAATCAAACTAACTCTAGCAGGCAGTAATGAGCAGGAATGTACCTTTTCTTTTTCAATACAATCTATTACAATGGCTGTTGGTTGGCCTAACTTCCCAGTGTAAGCACTCAGAAATTCTGCAACACCCTGCTCTTCTAAGTTAAAAAAGAAAGAGTTTGTCTTACACAACAGCTGTATTGTTAAAAACTGATATCCAGATGCATGCCTTTGGAGTCACACATACACACCACTGTATGAAGACCAATGCTCTGGTAGCCCAGTCAACAGTCATAAATTAAACCCTACAAAACCTGGAAAATGAAAAGCAAATCATCAAGACTAAAGCTTCTGCCCTGTTATTTTCAGGAATGTTAACTTTCCCCAGAGGGTGCAAATCAACTGCAAGTTAAAGACGCAGCAATTACCAGCCTTAGTAAGGACCCAGGAATCACCAGTAAATTCCACATTGCACAGAACCTTGCAAAAATAAGTTATCAATCACTCAGTCTAAGTATTACACTCAAGTCAGCCAGAGAAATCTTCAAGTCAAACTGCAAGACACTAGCAAAGTGTGAAGGCAGATAAAAAACAACTGTCCATTGAGAGGATTTTCCCCTGCCTCCCAGTGCTTCTAGCAAGCAGAAAAACAAATTCCTTTAGCTGATGGCCAGGATCATGCTGTGAGACATGATTTACAAAATAAGCAATGCTAGAGCAGCCTGATACTTGGAACAGAACATTTCAGAAACTATCTCAGATAGAAGATGTTTGTAAGTGGAAATGAACAGTGCTTAATAGAAGCAATGGTGACACCAGGTCAGAAGAAGCAGCTCTCTGTGCCCACTAGCATTAGCCAGGGCCCCAGTGAACTCCCACTGCAGACTGTGTAGATGGTATTGTAACCCCTCACTAATCCTGTATTTTAGTCTCAGAATTAGTATGATCTTTGTAACCAGCAGAGAAAATCCTGACCTGTGTAACTCAATCTGGCCAATACCAACCACCCTTGCAGATTAAGCTAAAGACTCCAAAATATACATTTCCATTTTCTGTATGAGGTTTTTTCAGTATATCACTGAACAGCAGCTACTTTTGATCCCTTTTGTAGATCATCTCTGTGTATACCTTGGACACCAAACAGTTAAATTCAGAAGATACGTGTTAAGTTAGTTGAAAGGTTCTGTATAGGCACAAAGCAATGCTGATCTACAATATCACTATGATGGTTGTCTAGACAAACAAGTTATTAATAAGAATTAACAGTGCTGTAAGACACTGCAGCTTTCACACACATTTTTATTTGGCTGCACACTTCCCAAATTTCAGCCCAATATGTGGTTCTCAGTTCTAAACTTGAGGGTAAACAAGAATCACTTTTGACCAGTCCTCTTAAGAAATTAGGACTATCAGGATTCACTTAATTATCTTTGTTTTGATTGTATATTGTGCTCAACCTGATTCTAGTTCATAGATGTGCACAGTCTTTACATCCAGAAAGGGAAAGGCACCCGAGCATGCTCTACATTAAAAGAACATGAGTAGTCTGACCTTTCATGATCAAAGGCATGAGATTCTCAGTTGAGGCTTGACTGACACACAAACACTATGGGGTGTTTCTTAAGTAATTTCTTATTGCACCCAAGTGTTTTCTGCCACAGAGCTTATAATGGTTAAGCATAAAATATTCACAAACATTATTAAATATTAGTTTGTTTGAATTTATGAAAGTTAAAATATTCAACTGCTATACTGAAGCATGAACTAGGAACATTGATCTAACTTAATCCTCTATTGAGATGGGAAGGAACAGAGGGAAAAAAAAAATTGTTGAAACACCAACAAATCAGAGACATGAGCTGACTGCCTGCTGAAAAGGGAATCACCAGTTGCAAGAGGGAGTAAAATTCTGTTCACTTCAGTCAAGCAACACATGAAAGGGGCTTCAGTGGCAGTATTGTGTGAGAAACTGGTCCCTCATTTCCTCACTATAACTTGGTTATCAATCAATTACTTGTAACTGTGTAAAAAAAAAATCCTGTTTCCATGGATATCATTTTCACCAGGTGGTCTGGTACTTGCTTCTCCTTGCTTACATGCAAGCTTGATCATCAGATTCAGATCTTCCAGGAGCTGAAACTTCATCTCTCCTTTTTTATTGTATTTAGTCTTTTGCCTGCACCATAGTTTGCTTGTTGTTTGCAGGTACAACAATTCTTTTTTCAAAGAATTTTTTGAGGAACAGCCTGAGGGTGGAAATTGTGGGAAAGACTATTCTCTCATCTGCAGGAGAAAGATGCTAAGACACTGGTTTATTTTTGATTACCAAACAAAAGTCTATATTACCTGATAATATTCTGATTACTGTAAGATGGAAAACAGTTCCTGCTCGTTAAACTTCTAAGAACTAAGGGTAGAAATAAAGAGCTACTGTGAAAGCTCTGTCCATGCATTTCCTCCATGCCACACAGCTGTTGATGACTGGCATGCTATCTAGTTGTAGCTCAAGGAGCTGCTAATAAGCTTTCAGATCCTATGGAAGGTGTAAAGAAGCCAGATCACAAACTGATGCTGCTTTAAAAATGAGCTCCCTGTTAAATGAATCTGTGATGGGGTTTAGGAAGCTTTCCTAATGATTGGCAACAAAATTTGGTTTTTCATAGCCTATTAATATGAAGGATTGTTTCAGCCTGTAACTTTTTTTTTTTTTCTTAACAGAACACACACTTAGCAATAAATCTGGATGCCTTTCAAGTTCAAGCTGGCTGCCAGAGCAGTGCCACTGTGAAATGGGAAGGCAGGAAACAGCCGTGTCTCGTGTAGGCAGCAGCCATCTGCAAGAGAACAGGGAGCATTTGTGGACCAGCCTTTGGAGACGGCAGTGAGTTCTGTTGAGCTGTTCATACTGATGGATACTTCCTGGGATCCTACAGGATCCTAAAGTCAAGGGGCAATTCAGAAACTCTGAAAGGATCTGACCATGGAAGAAGTTCTCCAGGTTTCCAAGGGCAAAAGAGTCCCAGGCATTCATCTAGCACTGTATACTGTCTACATTGCTCACATTTTTTAAAAAGCCAAGTAAATTAACACTGCTTTCAGACCACCCCCCAAATTCTCTGTATTCATCCTCTGGGCACAGCAAGGAGAAAACAGAACACCGAAAGTTAAGGAAACAAAGCTGAAACTGCTATAGGATCACAACTGTCCCTGCAGTCAGCATCTTTGCCTGTCGCAATAATTAAAAGAATTAACTTCCTTTCTTGTATGCTTAATTTATCTACATATGTCTGTGCGCATGTCAATTAACACTTTTCTCCAGTACTTCAAGTGCTTCTCTCATCTTCTGCACATGCAAAATCCGGAAAGATTTTTATTTTACATGCTCCTCTGACCTAAAACTGCGCTTTGGTCTGTGTTGTTAGTGGGTCGTTGTGCCTTGCACGCACGCAGCGGCAACACCGCCCCAGAAGCGATTAGCGTGCTGTGAAGAGCAGGCATACCATCACGGCAGGACGTGAAATTTAAAAGGCTATTGCCAGTGAATTAGTTCAGTCAAGGATATTCAGATTAAGTCTCCAATTAGCAGCTGTAAACATGCGCAGTGCATCGATGTATCAATAAAGGCTGTTCAGTTTAGAGAGACCGCCCGCCCCTGCGCCTCGGAGCGCTGGCTCGGGGCCAGCGAGATGATGGCTTAACGACAGTGCTACGTGCGGAGCGTGAGGCCATCGGCGATCAAATGCAAACTTTACCTCCAGAGTGCACTTCAGAGAGGCTGCGGAGGGAAGACGGGAAACCCACACAGGCTGCGAGCACACAGGCGCTCAAGGCACTTTTCGGATTTCGTTCTGAACTGGGCTGTCCCTCCCTCCTGTACTGCAAACACAGGCAGAGAGTCTTTTCTCCCACACTTAAAAAAACAAAACAAAACAAAAAAACCCTGTCTTATTACATTTAGGATTATTTTTGCCTTTTGCTAAAGCCCTCTTTCACCACTCAGAAAACTCTTTCAGTCCTTTCCTCTCCCCAAAGAACCAAACCTGGCCAGGCTGCACTAATGAGAAAGCATCCCAAGCAATTCATGCAGATGGGGAAAGCATCCCCTGTAATAAGCCCTGGGGGACATCGTGACAAGCACCACCCCCGCAGAAAAGCAAATTCATAAATAAGTGCAAGCTCATTAAGGAAATCTGTAAGGACTGTCCCTGTATGTTCAGTTTCTCAGCAGGGAATAAAAGCCTGGTAACCAGCACAGACATCCTCTGAGGAACATTTCTCATGTGTGGGGTAGAAAGATAATCTCAGTTCCTGAAATATTCCAGCCTTTCATTCTTCATAAGCACATCAGACCTTTTCAGTTCTGCTAATAGTCACCCAGAGGATTACACCACTTTTTTTGTGTGTGTGTGTGCGTGCAACATTTAAAGAACTGCATATTTTGATGCTCTTGCGGTTGCACTAAAAGGTCAGGAAAGACAGCCACAACATAGGCAAACTTTTGCTGCTGCTAAAGTTGCCAATATCTTTTTCTTATTATTACCCATTTACTTTTAGCTTGTGGGCCCAGGGAAAGTGAGCAACGGTGCCCACGAGGCTTTTATCAGCTCACATTCGGTATGTAGCACCTCAAACACCGGGAGCAGCCCTGGACGTCCTGGCAGGCAGAGGTGATGAGCCACCACCTTGAAGCAGGTGTGCCAAGGGGACAGGAGGTCCCAGCTGCCAAGAACAGTCCTTCCTTGAGGCCACCACCAAGGACACCTCTTGTGATCCTGCATGATCCTGCCACACCAGAGGCAGCACCACATCTGGAGGAGATGTCTTCCTTTGCCCTCTTTGGCTCAGTGAAAAACACCCTTCACTGCCAGAGAGGAATGCAGGGTTCAGAGAAGCACCCTCACACTTGGCAGGTACCCCAAATATGCCTCAACGGTCCTCCCTCCCAGAGCATCCGAGGCTGCTAAGACATCACTGTGCTGCATAAACAGAGAAATCAACGTTCTTAAGTGCTTGTTATCACAGCAGTAACACCAAATTAATGCTAATTGATGAGACCAGTTATCTCTTATGTTAATTTTGGAAGAAAGCTGTCTCACTATCCACACATCTTTTGCTCACCCACACCTTTACAGAGGACCTCGCCTAGATAAGAGTTACTTGCATAAGATTTTGAATTAACATTTAAGGGTAAAAACCATTAAAATTATCTATAACAAATTACCATCAGAAATAATTTCTATTATGGTTCAATAGCATGTAGTCTTTACCTCTAAGGCTTTGCCTGCACATAAAGTTCTACTGCTCTGTCTACACGAGCACTTCACAACAGTGCAATCTCTCAGTTAAAGTGGACAGATGTGTATTCAGTGACACACCATCCTTCTGTGCAGGAAGGCAAACAAGACATTCAGATTCAAGAGAAATTTGTAATAATAAAACTGTACACCTGTTCTAAGGCTAGGCAATAAAATGTTCTGGTAAAAAAAAAAATCTTCCCAAGTGTTTTAGTGCCTTCCCTCTCCACCATGTACACAGCTGGTACTTGCACCACTAAGGTATGTGTAGACAGATACTCGGCAACTCTGAGCAAAGCAAACATGCATAGACAGACATGCACACACCACAAACTGACTGCCAGCCTTACATCTGTATGTCTTAAAGATATTCACAAAAGTTCACAATTCCTGAACAAGGAAGTCTGCTCCTTAACCCAGCCATGGATAACACTAGATCCTGGATTTTAACATGGGCTCCTGAACTCCCACTTCCCTTTTTCCACCGGTCAAGTGTCTCCCATGGATTTATGCTGCCACCACCTGACAGAAGAGATCAACCTAAAGGCCAGCTGTGTTGTGGCCACTGACACAGGCTTTGACACTCCTGCTGGGGCAGTGGTCCTGCACAGGGACACAGCCATACCTGACAGGTTTTAGCCTGCTCACACTTGCTGCTCTGCTTTGCTGCAGTCCCCTCTGGAGCCTTATCCAGTCATTCCCACCACCACAACTCACTGAAGCAGCAGCCCTCAGGAGATTTCTCAAGGCCCAGTTCAGGACTGAGTCTTATAGCAATAATGTTCCATGGCATCTAAGGTAGTTTTTGCAGGGTGCACTCTAACTGTTGAGCAAGGGAGGCAGTCTCTCTGGTGTGAGTTCAGGATGTTTCCTGAGGATGCAGAAAGCCTGGATTGTTCTTTCTGGCTCACTTCCCTCCTTTTTCCTCTTCCCCTCCATAATCTTTCTTCTGGCAGCTGATGTGACATGAGCAGTCACATGTACTCAGAGCCACCACAGGGGAAGCCAAGGCTGAGCCAAGCTGGAGGTTGGACAGAGGCTGCTCTCCCAGGATGCCAGCTGGTTGGGCAGCCAGAGGAAGCAGCCCTCATCCCTGTCTCTTCCCTGAGATAGAGATGAGACAGTGACTGCATAAGTATGACAGGTAAGAAACCACCTGGTGGGGGTCCTGCAGCTGGCTTTGCTAGACATATGGGGTACAACTGCATCTCTCTGGTGGGAAGCACAGAGGGTGAAGGCAGGACAGATACTCGAGGGGGAGGCAGAGCTATAGGGTTACATATGCCCATTTCGGTGTTGGGGTCAAGTAGGTACTGTGTCTGCCCATAGCTATGTTCACCATTGGCACAACCAGTGCCTTTTCTAACTGCAGCCAAAACACTGTACTAATACAGCTTATAACGAGCAGCAGTAGCTTCTACAGATGGTAAGTACTGAAACATGCCTTTAACCAAGTGCCAGCAAAGAAAAAAAAAAGTATTTGTTTCAGTTACAGACATCCAAGTGTAAAGAAACAAACAAAAAAACCACATCAACTACAGTTTTACTCCTGCCAAGAAATTATCAGTGCAAATGTGAGACTGCACTGAGCCTTTAAGTCACCAGTTAAACATGAAGTTATGCACTCAAATATTTTGGTAAAATGCACAACTTTGACACTTCAGTGTTTGACCACCATGAAATGTTGAATTACCCTACATTTGGCAACGAGAACCAGCATTCACAAATCTTCTCACCACTCCTTCATGAAGAGGAAGTCTGTAAAACAGTTAACAGTTAACCTGGCAGTGACCCTTTCTGTTGGCCTGCTTCAGAGACACCATGCACGTGCTCCATACAGCAGATGACAGAGGGTAAGTTAATTTACTTAGGTGGAAACATTGGTGAATATTATCAAGAACAGAGGTGTCAATACATTCTGGGGGACTCTGTCCTGTTTGTCCACATCTACTCATATGATACGGATTTTATGTCTTAACAGCAGGACGTTACAGCATTTAAACACATACAGTCTTCAGCAACAAGCACAACATCCTAGGACTGTTAACAGCCCAGGAACAGGCAAGTTGACACTAACTGACACTCTTCCCTCCTCCCACCACTTCTTTAATACCTTCTCTCTCAAATTCTACTGGTTCTGCTCTACTTTGTCTACCCACATGGTCCAGTGAGGGGGTGTGCAAGATGCTTTCTTCACTGCCTGGAGGTCCAAGGCAGTCAGGAAGCTCCAAGCTGACCTCCACCACCACAAAGCCCACTGTTCTCACACCCCAGGCTTTTGCCATTCCATATGGCATTCCCCACCATGCACTGCCTATCCCTCTGCAGGCATTACTGGAATAAGTGCTACTGTTAATGGTATTAAGACAAGTTTGCTCTAAGACAGTCAGTTGCAAAGGTCAGATAAAAATCATAACTACTATCTATTTCATCAAGTAAGGTTCCTTGCTGCCACCCAAGAGACCACATAAAAGATGACCTGCATTTCAAATGTAAGAAAAAAATTTATACAAAGACCAGGGATGGCACAAGAAATGCAACTTTTCCTGAAGTTTTCTAAACACATTCTAGCACAGTCTAAGCCAAACATCAGAAGAAGTGCTTCAGGTCCCATTGATCTGAAAGAGCCTTTAAGAAAAAGCAGTTAAGTGAATTGCTGAACTGGAGCCAAAATTTTAAAAACATTTGTCTTATCACTTTGTATAAAAAATTACAGTGCAAGAACACATAAGCAATGATTAATTATATTTTGACTTACAGACAGGAAAAATGCAGACATATATCTTGTTTGGATTTTCAGGTCCAGAAAGAAAGCACAGAAAACAGATTATTTATTTTGACCAAAGGATTCACATGAACTAGATAGATAGAAGACTCAAAATGGTTATCTTTTTTTGCTACAAAGTAGGATGCAATTCCCTGATGTCTGGCAAAAGACATGGCTACTCTGCCATTTCCAACTGCAAAGCTTTGGACAAACTGTCCTGTTCCCAGTCAATGCAGATAGAGTGCTATGCTGTACTCCTGCAATTTACACTATTCATTTTTATCTGGGTGGCTAAACATGAACATTTAGTAAACCTCCATGGAACCAGTATGATCAGCAAAAATTTCTTACATTACTTTATTTGTGAAAAATCAGAACAACAAGTAGGTTGTTTAATCGTCTGCTTCCTACTAAGTGCTTTGCATGTTGGCACCAAGTTTATTCACCTACTAATCTTATCAAAGCACAATGTCAAGAGAAAAACTACTGCAGGGGAAAATGCTCCTTTCTGTCACTGAGAGATAGTAGATGCATATGTGTGAGTGATGGAGGGGAAATAGAGCTTACAGCTCTCTCCAAATCATTCACAGGAATGATCACAAGTGGTGTGCTGACGGGATGACGTCCCTGTGAATAGTTTAAACAGTAGGAGATAGATGATTTACTTGGCATGAGCCTCCTTTATTATTTTACTTCACCTCACTGACTGAACACAGAGACCTTCTTGCTTTTCTGACCAACTCTGTAATCTGTTCTCAAAGCAATAAAAGGTCTAAACCAAATTGTTATGTGGTGTCATGCATCAGTCAAAATATTCTGTCAAGCCCCACCAAGTTTTGTACCACTGCATCGATTATTTACCCTGGAGCCCACCAAAGCAGTTATAAGCCATAGGCACAGGTATCAGAAACAGTTTCCAAAACACCTCTTTGTAAGAGCTCTTCCTACTAATAAACCTTACCACAGAAGCTTAGGAGGACATGTTGTTGGCATCTTTCTAACAATGTTGTTTCAGCCTTCAGCTTTGTGACAGAAGGATTACAGTCATGAAAATCCAATCCAGGGCTTTAAATTCCCTGAAGCTGGTACGTACACATCCTCCTTCTCCATAGATGTAAAACCAGTAACACTTACTCCTAGGCTTTCTTTCCTAACCTCCTTATTCTCTCAAAGCAAGATCCACTGCAAGATGTGTGAGCGGTATGGGGCCTGCTGGTGCCAAGGGACCACTCGCCCCTGGACACAATGGAAAGAGTCAATCCAATGGCAAGAGGAGCAGAAAAAAGTGAATACCTCGAAGAACCAAAAAAGAAGAAAGTACCTTGTCTTAATAAGAGTCATCTTGAAATATCTGATAGAAGTATTGATCTCTTCCAAGTGTACCGAGTTTGTTCAGGAAACATCAAAAATTCATCTAATCAAAAATGCATTAATGCTTGGATCATTGTGGTTTTATCTCCTCCCTCTCTCATTCCTTCCACACACATATGGGAGGGACTTGAAGTACTGTTGAACACTACCACTTCAGGAAAAAAAAAATTTAAAAATCTGTGCAATAGGGAAGAGGATAGAGAAGATACTTCCATGTAATAAATTAGGCAAATTTTTCAGGAAGCAACATGCAGGATAAGTCTGTATTACATTGAGCCACCATCCAGATAAATTTGGAAGTTGAAGAGAAGAGTTTACATGAAATCAAATAAAGACATTGGGATTAACACAGCTGGAATCCTTAATGCAAAGTAACAGGCCACTTTTTCCTCTGTACCTCCTGTACTGTATCAGTGTTATGAGAATCTATGTCCATTTTAACATATACTGCTATCAGCAATGAACTGTATGTAATGGACTGAATTATTCATTAACAATTACCTTGGGAAAAAGTGGACAAATATTAATAGCAAGGATCATTAGGAAGAAATTCTTTGCAGAAAGGATGATTAGATATTGGAATGGGCTGCCCAGGGAGGTGGTGGAGTCACTGTGCCTACAGGTGATTGGGTACAGCACTTGGTGCCATGGTCTAGTTGACATGGTGGTGTTCAGTCACAGCATGGACTCAATGATCTCAGAGGTCTTTTCCAAACTAATTGATTCTGTGATTCCATGCCCAGCTCTCCTCCCTCCCTAAATGCAAGCTCAGCGGGACAGGGCACTAAACTCTGAATCTTGTGATTTCCTCAGTGGCTTTCCCAAGGATACTGGACCTTGCAATGCTGCACACACCCCCGGTGAGTACAAAGGACAAACACTCCCCATACACAGAGGCCTTAATGCCACCTGTGCCAGTCACACTGGCATTCAGTGAGCAATGAGTCCTTACATAAAAGCAAACTAAGTGGCACATCCTTATTTAGGACTTGCAAGTGATCAAGCTATTGGCCAGCACACCAGTAAGGCAACCTCTGCAAGTCCCTGGCATTAAGAGCTGACATAGTAGCAGCAAGAACTGCTACCAGAGCAGGCACAGCAATGAATAAGAAGTTACTGCAGAAAATGCATGACCAATATAGGAGATTGTGGAAAACTTCACTGCTTTGCCACCATTGTGTAGCACCAGAGTCTTGCTAGACTCACAAAGACTGCAAAACTACAGACAACAAAAAAATTGCCCTGACGCCACAAACACGTGCACAAACTCAGGATAAACAGACTGTGCCTATCTTTACATTGCCTGAGAGCACACATTTCCCTTCACTTATAGGATTAACCACCTCTCCCTTTATTTGGGACTATGGCTGTAAAGCACATGGACAGGCTCCTGGTACAGTGTGATAAAGGTCACTGGGTGGATACAGACTTCTCTGGCAAGAGGGGGAAAGGAGGACCAAGAGAAGCCACCTGGCTGCCAAAGGCTCTGATGTAACACACACAGAAGGCAACATGTTTTTGCCACTGCCTACCATGAAATAAGTTTGCCAGTGCACTACAGTCAGGTTTTTAAGAGTGACGATACGTAACAGCTACTGAATTCAAGCTGCTTGCAACTTCAACGCCTGAGTATTAACTCAAACACCATTCCCTAGAGGCTTCCCATGCTTCTGAACCCACTTACAGATATGTGCACCACTGTCTGCAAAATATTGATCCATTTCTCCGATACCCTGTCCCTGCTGAAAGAAGAATTTATCTGAAAGATTCTCCAGGTGCCTCTTTCAGAGAAGTAGTTCTTTTGAAAGTTTCAAAAGTCATTGAGAATTATTTGATGAAGAACAAAAACAAGTGTTAATATGCTCAAGTTTATACTCATCTGATTGTCAAGCAAAAATTATACATTCCTGTGTATAATTAACCAGGCTAACTAATCTTGCTTGACAAACATAGATATAAACATCAGCTTTGACACTGAGCCAAAGCAACCACACTAGGATCTGTGCCAATGCTGAATTCTTCATTCTCATATCATAAAACGACTTGTCTCCTGTATTTACAGTTCCAGTGGCTCTGGACTCTGCCGGCAGCTGGCCAGAAGAACAGATTTGAACTTATACATTATGCCAGAACATGTGCATTTGATTAGAAGAAAGAAATTATGCATGTTTCTTCTGGATGGTGGAATTCATCAGACCTCCCACTGTAAACTAATTGTAAGGCACGTTGCTGCCCAAGTATCAAAAATATTTTGTAACATACAATAAACCAGTGTATCTCAAGAGGCAGTACCACTCTTCAGCCTACTATAGCTATAGTTTCCTCTTATCCCACTCTTCAAATCAGTACCTCAAGTCAGAAAATTCAGCATTTCACTGTGTTTTAATTGCCAAGGATAGACTTTGAATGTTATAAACAGCACTTTTGTTTCTTCATATATAAATGCAAAAATACCTTACCTCATTACCTGAGTTATGAGGAACTTTGTAAAACTACTCCTATGACATCTCATCCATTTCTTCGACCCTCAGGAACAGAAATCTTGGTAACAACCTGCCAGGTAGACCATATTTCAAAACCTACCTAGGAACACCCTACCATATGATAGGCAGAAGAACCCACTCTGGTTTCCAGCAAACACTCCCTAGCTATGAACTGTCACCACAAAAGACCTACCTCTCCTGTGACCATTAGAGAGGGTCCACCAGGGTGAGATGAGCAGGGTGGTGTTATGACAACAAGCAGAGGAAGCAAGTTTTTGAAAAGGTTCACATCCTATAGGGACTTCTAAATTAACTAATCTCACATTGAAAATACTTTTTTAAAAAAAAACTTCAGGCCATACACTTGACACTAAATGCGAGCAGTTCTGTTCTGAAAACATCAGTCACAGGTGTCCTTCAACACAGAGCAGCTCCTAAGATAATGAATTCTTGCTTTATTTTCTAACCAAGAGGACTCACTAGCATCCAGCAGGTGCAAGATGGGCTCAAGATCCCCAGTAGCCCTGACATGAATTTCAGCCCTTGCTGGTACCCAAGAGGGTATCTGTGACTCAGAGCAGGACGTGCTGCTCTCACGACGAGGTGCAGAGTCCACTCAGAGCACAGCCACACCAGTACAAAGTACCCTCCACCCCTGGCCGTGAGGACCAACTCAGCTGCTGGCAGCACGTCAAGCGCTGACTCAGCCGAGGTAGCCCAGGGCAGCAGGAACTGATGGCACTGCTCTGGGATCCTGCCCAGTCACAGGGAGAGCTGCCCTTCTCCTGCAGAGGCAAAATGAGAAAAGGGGAATACCACAGCCTCTTAGCAGCAGATCAGTTACCCAGAAACCCCACTGCAAACACAACTTTAACATTTCCCCATGGCAGCCAACCTGGTTCCTGCCATACTCTGTCCCCTGCCTCCTCACATCAGGGACTTCCAAGATCTCCCAGGCTCTGCAGAATCTTAAAAAAAAAGTAAAAAGCATCCCCTTAAGCCCCTGCAAATGCCAGTTAACCCCAAGAAGGAACTTTGGGACCTAGGGAGTCAGAAGCTGCAGCACATCACCCTTTCACCTGCAGTTCCTGGAGCATCACCTGATCCAGAGGGCACTCTGGGTGACTGGCCTCACAGACCAAGCTGCAGCTTTGCTTCTGACCCCAAACACCTACCAGCTTTTCTCCATCAAGTAAAGCTCCAGCAGAGTAGTGACAGGTCCTCAAAAACAGAGAGAGACTTCTGTCCTCAGGCCAAAACATCCCTCTGCACAAGGACATTAACCTTCTCACTCTGAGAAGACTGAACTTGGGTCAATTATGCCTCAGTGATGTCCTCAGCCACTTATCTACTAGCAAAGAGGAACCATTGTATTCTCTAAATAGAAAATAGAGACTTAGTTGATGAGAATGCAAAAGCCAACAAGCAGTGCATTGGGTCTGTCAACCTTTAACCAGCTAGTATTTTAAAATATGACTTACACCAAAGATAGATTTGTATCACTGGTCTGCAAAGATGAAAGGTTGCATTTCATGATCAGCTCTCAAATGTCAACCAGCAGCTCCTATGAATATCCAGCACTCCTGAAAATTTTACTTCTGTTCATTCTCTTTGATGCAATCTTGAAGTTCTTGAAATGCTCTTGAAATGAATTTGGAAACAGAACAATCCTAACTGACTTGTTTCTCTCATTTAGCTGAACAGAAAATTTCCTTTATTGGACAAAAGTTGCTCAGGTTTTATTATGTTTGTGTAGCTACAAAAATATGAAGCACTTCACATTACACTGACATAATCTGACATAAGTTCATTTACTAGGCAAATCTCTCCCCTTCTTCCAACACCTAGGCTGAAGACTAAAGTCACACTATTTGAAGTATAAACCTTTAAATAACAATAGGCTGATATGACATAAGTACATTTTCATGACAAATTGAGTTACCATGTACCTAAATGCTTACATTTTACACAAATTGCTCTGAACTCTTAGTTCTGACTAATATCTATATCCCAAAACAATAAATTACAACAGCACATGTCCCACAAAGAAGTTCAGGTCCAACTGCCCATGAACACCCCACATCCCTACAAATGCTAAACTGTGAAAGTTTTGTGGGCATTCATTTACATGTATAATCCATCACATAAAATGAAAATACTCTGAATTTAAATTTGTGATTCATGTGTATGCATTCATAAGACTTCAGATGGCAAGGAGAATGGGAAGGTTTAATGGTGGAAGAGAAATGTCAAACCGACGTGGGAACCTGCATGTACTACAGTAGTCAGTTGTTAGTCACAGGAATAATCTTCCTGCTGAAGGCATCTCACATCTCAGTTACAGACAGCAGCTGCTATTCCAAGGCCTCAGATACCCATAACTACAACAAGGGGATTGGTTACTATTAATGTCTGATGAAAATTTCTCTGTATTTGGTTTTACAAACAATACTGCGATACTGAGTCCCTCTCAGTCCTGGACTGTTGCGTAGCACTTCCATGTGATGTTTTGGAGTCTGACAACTTTCACATTAAAGAGCCAGGAGTCTTTCTTTATAGCAAATAGCTTGCTGCCTATTTATAAAACAAGTTCTGTCATTACTATTTGTACAAGAATGCCTTCAAAAACACCAAAACCCTACTTTAAAATCATCTCTACAACCCAAAAGTCACTGCCCAAAAGACCCTTCTTCCCAGCCAGCACCAACAGCTTTCATTCATCCAGCTGATTTGTTTTCCAAATACCTTGTAAAAAGGCTGGACAGCCTCTTTTCACTCCAATCCAACTTTTAAGTAATCCCCCTAAACATCCACCCCCACACACACCCTCCTAAACAGAAATGCGCTTTCAGTAGTAAAGAGGTAAACAGAAGTCACTCAGAGAAAGGATGAGGATGACCTTAAAGGTGTGCCAAGGCGGGATGGTTATTTATACCTCCTCATACCAGGCTCTCAACAGGAATAAGTGAAATCCAGTCTACCCACATTTTAAAACATACCTACCCAAGCTTCAACTGAATTGATGATCAATAATTCAGTGGAGCTAAGCATAAGGAACAATGTTTCAACTTTTTACTATTCCCACTACTGTGTGTAAATGTGTGGGGGTGCATGCACAGGTTTCAGTGTATTCCCAAGCAACTGGTGAACATCACTGTACTTTTTTTTTTCATTTTTTAAGGAGGAATCTCAGTACCAATCACATATGCCCTTAGTCCAGTGCAAGTTAGGATCAAGAGAAATGCCTAACTTCTCCCTATTGTCATCTTTTAAAAGTTTCATTGTTTTTGTTTCTGGCATATCTCTAAAAGCAGTGGACCTTTTGAAAATGTACTATGTCAAGTCAGAAATAAAGAAATAAGGATGTCTGCAGCATTCAGGACAACAAAGTAAACTTCGTTCCAAGCTAGTTTGCTTTGCCATAGCAAAACAGTCAAGGAAAGAAAAGACAAGTTATCCCCAAACTAATGGCATTGCAAGTGCACATAAACTTCTTTGGGAAAGAAACAAATAATAGAAGTGTCTTCTTCATTTCTGAGAAAGCCTAGAAAAAAACTTCTCTTTAAAACAAAAGTTTGCTGTGCTCAAACTAAACATCCTCTATTCTGTGCATATTCAATGCAGTAACGATAACCTCTTCATCGGTAGAAAGGCGACAAGAGCTGGAACCTCGAAACTATTTAGAATACTACTACATGGGTGAAAACATCCAAATAATCAGATCAGAACCGGGTACGCTGGCAGGGAAGGGGTGGAGAGCTTGCTCCCCACGAAACGGAGTCAAGCTTACACGTTTTCGGTGGGGTACGCCCGCACTGGTCCACCCTGTCGGCACCTGGGGTGAGCACAAGCAGAAGCGGGGTGCAGCCGTCTCTAGCCCCACCGCGAGAAGCGAGGAGCTGACTGCAGCCCCCGGGACGGCTGCGAAGTGACGGCCGCTGTCACACGGGGGAAAAGGCAAGGGACTGGCCGGGGTCCGGCAGCCAGGGGACCCGCGAGGAGCCGCCCAGGAGCGCTGCGGGCACCGGCTTTCAGCGGGACTCCCGCACAGGGCCGCCGGCGGCAAAGGCTGGAGAGCGGCTGCCGTCACGGAGTCCTTCAGGCAGCGCACGGCGCCTCCGCCACCCGGGGCGGTGCTGCGGGACAGCCCCGCAGGGCTGCCCGAGCCACAGGCACCCACCGACAGCGCGGACACGCCACGGGCCAGTGCCCCTGGAAAGTTTCCGGCAGGTCCCACCGGCAGCTGCGAGGCGGGTCGGACCGGCTGGGAGCCGGTGCCAGCGGGCAGAGGGGAGGTCGGAACCCCGCGGACCCTTACCTTGGATCGCTCTTTTACGTAGTACTTGCCGAGCCGGCTCCCACAGTACATCACCAGCCGGTCTATCAGCGTGAGGAGAAAGTTGATGGCCTCGCAGCCCTCCTCTGTGCCTCCGATCCACTTGATCTGGTCGCCGCGCAGGTGCCGCTTGGCGACACCGCGGCTGGGGCCGGCCAGCTGCCCGTCGGCCAGTTCCCCGTCGCGATGCATCCGCTTCACCCGCTCCAGCACGCAGTCCCCCACCACCTCCCCCAAGAAGTTGTCCAGGTAGCAGAAGCCGATGTCGTGCAAGCAGGGCACGACGTACTCCAGGGCGATTCTCTCCAGGTCCAGCCTCATGATGTGCCCCAACGGCATGGCGCGGCGGGGACGGGCGCGCCGCTACTCTGCCGGCGCCCGCGCTGGGAGACGATGCCCGTCGAGCCGCCGTCCGCCCC
>JANPWX010000619.1:2262075-2438208 GCA_024734555.1 Trochalopteron elliotii
AGCAATCACAGCCTCTATCCTGCATGACCTTGATCATCAAGAAAGGACAAATTTCCTGCCTAGCTCACAGACACTCTGCAAGAGCTTTCTCATTCCCCTTAGGGGTGCCAATGCTGAGTTGAGAGATGCTGAGCTGCAATTGTAGTAATCCCCAAGTTTAGCCATGAATTTGTCAATAAAAAGGCAAAGCAGCACTCAGTGTATACTATAGTGTATGAGAACCTCCCAGAAAAATAAAAGAGCTGGAACAGGACCCAACATTGAACCTTCCATAGTACTTCTTGTGATCACTCCACTGTCCCCCAAACAAAGCTATCACAGAGCATGTACAATGTAAGTGTTGCACAGGACACAAACAAAGGTATGAAAGTGTGAAATCAGGTAATTCACGATGTCACCCACACTTTTGGACATGCATAAAATTTGTTTACAGTGCTGTGCATTGCAGGCATGAAAGGTGTCACCACATTTTAATTAAAAATCCTACATCATTCAATTCTATATGAGCAATCCTTCCACCACGTAAAGCTCTGTTTATCCTTACAATGCTGAATTTTTTTTCCCTTCTAAAATTAATTCTGTGTTTTCTTATTTTCCATTTCATCTAATTTTGAAAACTTCTGAGTCCTGCATATCTGTTGCTTTCAGTGCCAGTATGGCACACATTAGAGTTCAGTGGACTAAAACAGGACATTAGCATGCTGGCAGAATGATTTTAAGGAGATTTGTTTTAGAAGATTAGAATAATTTGTGTCAGTCAAGCCTGGATATTTGTTATACACTAATGCTATTTTTTTGACAAGAGAATTTAGAGATGAACTGCTTCAAAATTTTTTAGAGCAGAGTTTTTTAAACATTTTGAGTCTTGTTTTCAGATTTTTCCTGCTGGAAAACCAGACTACTTCAGTGCCAAGAGCTGAACTGCAAAGGCCACAGCAAGAGAAAGGGAAGAAGGGAAGAGTATTCTTTATATCAGTGAGAAACTGTAAAGCAGTACTCTTAATACCTCATAGCATGATTTGTAGAGCTCATGTCTCATGATCTAGTGAGACAATAACTGTAGTTCTGCCTACATAAGGTACTTTTCTGACAATGTTGGTATGGTTATACAACCCCTCTGGCCAAGGGGCAGGTAGTGTTTGTAGAGGGATGACACACTAGTGTTAGCACACCTTTCTGTGACTTCTTAAGAGGTCACTAACCCCACCTGCCCTTCCCATCCCTCTGCTACAGGTTTCAACCTCTCCTCTGCAGCGTTGGCAGAAGAGAATGTGAGTTTCTGCCTCAGCCCCTTCAAAAGTGCAAAGTCCAGAGCCTTACATCCAGCTTCATTGGAGGCTTAGTTTTACACAGAAATAGCTGAGGCATCAGCAGCTGTACCTACCGTTCCTTTGCCTGCTCTGACAGTAAGTATCAACTTGTGGCAGAGCAGCCCTGTTTTGGTATGATGTCTCCTCCAACTGCAGCCACAAGACTTGTCAGAGCTCCTTTGTCAGCACTCTTAATATTATGTCACACTGAAAGCAGGAATGATGGCAAAGGCACCTGTCATGGCTTGTGCTGACCTAACAACTCATTCAGCACCTTTTCCCCCCACACCTCTCTTTGCACTTTCTTTGGCACACTTTGGACTCCTTGATGGCTGATCTCCATTGCTAAGGTGGCAGAAAAGCAATTCTGAGCAAAAAAATAAAGAGTCATTTGGGGAGTTAAATTATCTTAGTTCCAGTGAGATGTGCTGGAAGGATGGGAATCATTGGGACTGACCCTTTGGACAGGAGTGAAGAGTTTGATAAACAAGAAGGAATGCCAGCTGTCTGGCTGAGGTGGTGGCTCTGCCCCTCAGCTCTGCCTTTGTGAGACCCCACAAAGAGTGCTCCAGATCTGGAGTCTTCAGCACAGGAGCTACATCTCAGAGCAGGCCCAGAGAAGGGGAACAAAGATGATTAGGGGGCCTGGAGCACCTCTCTTATGAAGACAGGCCGAGAGAGCTGAGAGAAGAGAAGGCTGTGGGGAGGCCTCATTGTGGCTTTCCAGTACTTAACAAGGGCTTTTAACGGAGAGGGAGAGGAACTTTTTACATGCGCAGATAGTGAGAGAACAAGCGTAAATTACTTAAACTAAAAGAGAAGAGATTTAGACTGGATGTAAGGAGGGGATTCCTTACTGTGACGTTGCTGAGGCACTGGAACAGGTTGCCCAGAGAAGTTGTGGATGCACCATCCCTGGAAGTGTTCAAGGCCAGGTTGGATGGGGCTCTGCTGGGATGGGATATCTGCTCCAGTGGCTGATATCCCTGCCCAGGACAGGGTGTTTGGGACTAGATAATATTTAAGGTCCCTTCCAACCCATGACATTCTATGATAGCTCAGCTGTCATTGGTATCTTCCCTTCTGTTCCAGCCATCCAGCCTGAACGAGTTTTGAGTTAGTTAATGTGTGATAAACTTCCAGGTAGGCTTTGACTAGTCTAAACATCTGCTAAAGGTTGCCTTGTTTGCAGTTGGCTGAGTATCTGATGCACCAGTATCTTCCAAATCCTCATCTTGGGAAAAAAAACAACACTATAAATGTTGTTATGGCTAGGGGAGCTCAGCTAGCTGTCAGCCGCAATCGTGTGTTTTATCAAAGTTTTCCTAAAGCAGTCTGGGTGTAAAAATGGCTCTTTGGGAAGTAAGATTTCCAGCTTCCTGATAGGATTAAGTGCTCCTGTCTTGTTACAGCAGCTCCTGAGGAGTGCCAGACCTTAAACTTGCAGCTTTTACTGGCCTGTGGTGCATCTCTTGTAGAGCAATGGATTTTTGTGGCATGTTATCAGCTGCTTGAGGAGCCGTGGGGTGGTCAAAACTGTCCTGCAGGAAGTTAGCAAGTGAGCAGAATGCAAGGAGAGCAAAGTTGTTTAGTAAATGCAACTTCATGCACAGTCTGACAACACTGCACTAGGCAGTTAATTTTATGGCTATCAATTATCATACTATCAAGAGCTTGGAATTAAGTATGACTATGAGGGTAAAAAAGGCAGCTATTGAGACTTGAATTATGTAAACAGAGAAGTTCAATGTGCTAAATAAATTGCACAAAGAAGGGAAAACAATTAATTTTGAGAGTATAATATTTTGTAAAACAATATTTCAATGAATTTTAAATTGTTAACATCTTTGTAGGAATCTGAGTGTGCAAATATTCATATGTATATTTCCATGTTTTAGAGAGGTTTGTCTTACCTTTTCGATGTGGATGGATCAGTTAAGAACTGTATCCAATGCAAGTACTTATGTTTGAAATTAAATAGAAATTACCATGTATAGCATTATTATTAATATAAAAGTTATTTCCTTTTTAAGTAGATGTTCTTCCCCATAAACCTTTATTCTTTTCTCCCAATTGTATCTCAGTGTTTCTAGAATTAAACAGTAAATCCTGATGACAGACAAATAAGTCTGCCCCAAACAGTGCATTGTAATAAAACAGAGGATCTGTCCAGGAAAACGATAATCCATGATCCTTTGATCAGAAGACTGAAGCCATAGAGGTGTTAACTACAATGCCAGAGATTTCAAGCCAGAGAATTATAACAGTCAGAAACATAAATTCTGACTGACAAGAAATCAAAATTTTCAATATTAAAGACACTTCTACTGATAAAACCAGACCTCAAAATCTTTTCTATGTCTTTTCTTTCTCAAAGACATTACTTGATCATTAATGTAGATGAAGAAGAATGCCAGAAATAAAGTGCTTAAAATATCTTCCCTGCAGGTTTGCAGTTTGTTGAGTTTTCAAATTTCCAATTTTCCCATAGCTTCCAAGGAAAACAAGAAATAAGTATGTGATGTAAACAAAAATCCAAACAAGAGAGTATTTGAAGATAGACAGTTTTAGGGATCAGACTTGCCACTTTTCCTGTTCTATTAGTTAATGAATGAGAAGTCATTTATTATCTAGGTTTTGTAATTAAAGTTGCTGCTGTGCAATTGTCAGTACAGGCAAATTTAATTTCTGAGAAATCTCTAGCTGGCAAGAAAAATTACAGTTGGTTTTCAGCAGTTACTGAAATGCCAGTAAGACAGTAGAGCTGTCTGGGTTGGGTTGTTGTTGACTTTTCTCTTTGGATGTGTTTTATGGGTATGTGTGTTTGGAGTGGTGGGGTTTTTCTTAAGTTGCTAAATCAGAGACAAGAAACCTTATAAGGGAATAAAATCAGAATTCTGGTTCTTCTCTTTTGGATCAACATGAATAAAAAAATAGTTTTCAACGTGGGGGACTGTGATTTTGCTTTATCTTATTTCATCTCCTTGCCTTTTTATTTAGGAAGTCCTTACCTATGAGTGGAAAATTTTTAACAACTTAGTGAGCATACATTTTAAATCTCATGTCTTATCTCTCAAGAATTATGGTCCTCAGTTTTGTCTTTAGATTAAGATATGATACAAGTTAAAGAAATAAACAGAAGCCAAGATTTTTTTTCAAGTGCCTGAGTGAGAAATTAAAATGTTTCTGGACTACTTAAAATAATTAAAACAGTGTGTTTCTGCCCTTTTATTCCTATCCTTCAAGTAGAGGTCCTTTATACTAAAATATAGAGTTTTTTGCATCTATAAATCCTATAAGATACAAGGCATTGTAATTTTATTAAAAATAGAATTCACATTTTTACATAAAGATCACAATAATATATTTTGGATTTGGGTTTCTGTCGTACAAAATGAATAAAAATGTAAGTTTTTTCTATATTGTAAGTTTGATGACTAAGAA
Organism: Trochalopteron elliotii; assembly: GCA_024734555.1. Classification (NCBI taxonomy): domain Eukaryota; kingdom Metazoa; phylum Chordata; class Aves; order Passeriformes; family Leiothrichidae; genus Trochalopteron; species Trochalopteron elliotii. Next base: position 2,266,830 of record JANPWX010000619.1, read on the forward strand.
CAGATGATCAAGGACTTGGACATCTTACTCTATATGTAATTACTAGAGCTGTCCTCCTGATCACAGCATGCAAAATTGATCACTTACCACACCTAATTAAAGCAATTTTTCCTCCTAATGCAGAACCATGAAAATAGTGTTCCCTAAAGTTCTCTTCTGAATAGCTTGCTAATAAAACTTACACAAAAGATCTGTTTTCCACTCTTAAATTATTTTTTTAATAAAACTCATCTATTTTGTAGGACATTTGCCAGATGTTGCTCTGAGCAGTAGTGCCTAAGTTTTACTTTGGCTGCATAAAATGAAAAATACATGTTCATGCAAAGTTATAAAATTGCTAATTTGTACATATAAATAGTTGTAGTGCCAGCCTTATAACAAAACTGTAGTTAGTTTGTCCTGTACACAGTTCTAAATGCACTCATGGCAGGGCATAGGGTTTGATCTATTTAAAATATGACTTTTTTTTTTTTTTGTAAATAAAATTGAATCAAATTCTTGACACTCATGTATTTCTGAGAATCTTGTGGATGGCTGCTGCTTGTTCACACATTTGATTTTCTGATAAGCAATGTTTTTTCTTATTGCAATTTTTTCCTGGCTCAAGCTATGATAGCAACCTACCCAGCCACATAATAGCAACAAAAATCAATGCTGTTAGGTGATTTTTGTAAGTTAAGAGTTAACAGTAGTTATTGATCACACTTGCACAGCTCTCAGCTCATGTTAGCCAAATGCTATGATATTCCTCTTAAACCTGAAAGTCATTGTCCTAGTCTTTAGAACAGTGTGCACAAGGCTTTTCCATCTCTGACATGAGGCTCCAACTCTCTTTGCTGGCCAACTGACATCACTTTTCACAAATTAGTTGCAACTCAGCAAAAAAAACAATACTTGTAATTAAAACCTACCTTTTCAAACATACTTTGCTGTTTCCAACTAGCCAGTAGCATCTTTCCCCAGCAAAACTTTCTAAAGGCAATGCAGAAAAGAAAATTCAAGCCTTCATGTAGTGCATTGAAAAGAGAAGACTCTTAAAGGAATTGTAAATATTGTGGAAAAATACTGTCCATGTCTTTTTTCATAAGTGTTGAAATTATTTTTGTGTCCTATGGGAAAACTTAAATGGAATTTGTGTTACAGGCACAAGATGGTGACTTAAGTGATAGATCAGAGGGTTTAATGGAGAAAAGCCTTGTGTAATGACTTTCTTGCCTAATTAAAGCAAAAGGAGTGAAAAACATCATAACCAAATGAGTTGAGCATTTATTTCATTCATGTATATTTAAAGCATTGATTTTGTAGACAAGCCAATGTTCCTACAACTCAAAGCAAGGATCCAGTTACTCCTAATTTATTGTCAGAATGGATTAATTTACTTTAATTCATGTTTTTCATCATTCTTCCACAGAGGTTGATGTTAATGTTTTTTTTCATTGTGTTTGACTGTGAAATGTCAGCATGTCAGGATGTTAGTATGTTCAGATAGAACCCTTGGATATTGGAAGCATCATCTCTCCTTTGAAGAGGGACATTTTTGTCACCAACATTTTTTTCATGAGGGATCTTTTGAGCTGCCTTTCCTGAACAGACATTGCAGTAATTAGATTCAGTTCAAAATGTCATTCTTACTTAATCAACAGATCAATCTCACTTTGCAGTTCCTTCATTGCCTTTCTGGGGATTTCCAAGTCAGAGGGTAAGTAGCTACTTACTGCCAAAAACCCAATGGGGGTTCAAAAGCAACCTCAAGGAAGTCCAGCCTGGACATCAGAGGGCAACATCATCGTTGGGAACGTGGGTGCTCAAACCAGAGAGGAGCAGATAGTATCTTCAGTGGAGATTTACCTAGATTAAGATAATTTGAGCACATACAGGTAGCTGCCTTATCCAGAGACTAGAGCAGCCAGGCACATCTTCAAGGCTTTATGGCTGTGCTAAATGAACCTCTACATGATTCATTCTTTAGCAATTTTCTGAGGAAAATATCTGTTTTTTCTGGATGTATGGAAGAAATATAAATAAAGACTACCCATGACTAAACATGTCTTCCCATTGTGTGGTTGTGAATGGAAACTTCATCTGGGCTCTTATCTGCACTGCTGTGCTCTGAATGATCAGATAGTGTGAGCTGAAGAAAAAAAATCCCATCTTTAAAATTGTTCCTTTTCTCCCTTCCCTAAGGAAAAAAAGAGATGTTTATGTTTTGCAAAGAAAGATTTTTGGCAAATGACTGCACCCTTACTTAACTAGAAATTACTGATGATGCCCTCTGGCTTGGGGCTGAGGAATCAATCACCTGAAGAGATCTGTGCCACATTGCATTGTAATTTTAAAGGTTGATTATACTGTTTGCTTAGGCTTGATCTAGGCATGAATCTATCCTGCAGTCTCAGGAGAGTATTCTTAAGGTCATGTTGTATCCCAGGAGCTACTCTGTCTTTATAAGAGCAAACTGCCTGGTGAAAAGTCCACTGAAATCCTGCATGTGACCTCAGTCAAGTCTTAGGGAAAAAAAAGAGATTTCTTCTAGCAGATTTATTGCTTTTATAGAGGCCAGATTATCAATAGGTTATAGTGTATTGATCCTAGAGTGGATTGATTCATGTTCATCTTTTTTCTTGACATTTTTGTAATAAACTTCTGTCTTTTCCATGAAATACAGAAAAGATAAATCAACATTTTAAAGACAGTCTTTAAAGTAAGTTGCGGTTTCATCAACAAGCTGTCTGAGTATATGTGTTTTATTAAATATGTGACCAGGAGAAGATACAGCATCAGTGATAAGGATAGATTGATTTTATGGAGAAAATTGGATCATCCTGTTAATCTGTCTAGGATCAGTAACACATTTTAGTGCAAATGAACTATGCACTAAGAAGCAAAGAACATAGATAAGATCTGGGTCTCAGCGTGCATGTATATTTAGATCTATAATAGCTACACTGTATACTATTCTGTGCTCTGGGATCCACAGTGGTTTTCAAAAGGTCTTAAAGGTCAGGGAAAATAAGTTTGCTTTGCAGGGCCATGGTTGAGAAAGTAATGCAGTCACGACAGAATTGTTCATCTGAGCATGAAAATTATGCCATGAGAATTTACTTTGTTCCAGTAGAAATGTATCTGCATCCCACCCATATCTATCTGGCACTGACACATCCTGCTGACACTTTGGCACACTCTTTTCTAGTGGTGCAAACCCCTCCCAGTGGGCCACATCAGAGCAGTGGAAATGGTGACTTACACTGATAAAGCCATCTGAGGGCAGGTCACATCCTACAGTCAAGTGTCTGGGAAATGTTTTGAATCCTGCTGTCCATAATTCAAAGACAAAGTGATATTAAAAGACTTTTTACATTATGAGATGCTACATCCCCACTTCCATTCCCTGGCAATGAACATGAACTTCGTGGTCAATAAGGTGCAGAGAGGAAGTCATGGATTGTCTTGGACAGAAAGGCAAAGTACAATAAATTGAAAGCCGAACATTGGTCCATGTCCAACCCTAACACAGAGACAGAGCCCAGAATCTCAATCAGATGCCTGAACTTTTATTACTTCACAAGAAACAAGCTCAGCTAAGTATTTGGCACTCATGTTCTCTGCCAAATTCCTGAAGAATAACCTTGAATTCAAAGTAATGTTTCACTGAAACTGAATCTGAAACTAATTTCACTGAAATTTTGAGTAAGCATCCCTGCCCCTACCTTCCCAGCTGATGAAAACAAGTATGAGTGAAAATGTGGGAATCCTATCTTTCTTCCAGCTCATTCACATGCTTTCAAACTATCTTCCATTTCCTCTCTGGCAAGGTTTTTTTTCTCTGATTCTCCACTATCCAAAACAAACAAACAACCAACCTCCAAAACCCCAAAGATTTCCCGAAAATAGATCGTAAGTTTCCTCAAACTCACTAAAATCTTCTTTTATAACAGTTCAGTAATTTCCAACGAGTGGTCTCCTCTACCTCACAAAACACCCAAAGGCAGCTAATTATTGCCAAAAGCTGAATGCAAGAGCAAAAGGCAGTGCTTGGGGAGGCAGTATTTTCACCTCAGTGGTATATATAGTACACAATAATTTGTTGATCTTTTTAACGCATGTGATTCAATCCATTAATGAAAAATATTTAAATCATATGAAGTGTATTATATAGTATTTTTATGACAATACTAATTTTCTGTAATGCCATCATATAGAAAAGTCGAGGAATAAATTATATGACAGATGCATGCAAACTACACATTGATCATATTACATGTGGTGTGAAATGTGATGCACATATAAGCAAATAAGGGAGAAGACATCTAAGATTGCTTACAGAAATTCAATTACATTATTTCCCAGATAACATACGTGGTTTTTAAATAGAACAGGATTATTTTTTCTGCCACAAACTCAGTCACAGGCAGAGGGAGAGGGGAGGGAGCTACAGAAGCTTCTTGGCAGAAGCCTCTAACAGCTCACTGGAGGTAGCCACACTCAGTCCTGTAGTTTATAGCTATGGAAACCTGTTAGCACTCATGTATTTGAAGGTAGTATTTCACAAGATGCTTAACATTTTGCCAGCACTGCACACAAGAGGAAACTGAATGTGGCAAAAAAGGAAAATGTTCCTCGTATTATTCCACCAGCTCTTCAGAACGCTGTAAAATATATTGGCTTAATATTTTCCCAGCTTGTCTTGCCACTTAGGGATTTCTCTTGAAAGATATTCCCTCAAGGATTCTGTCTGGAATAGTTTAACATCCTTCACTAAATACTTCTTCTGCTTACCCTTCCCTGTTCCTTTAGATCTGTATTCCCAGGAGTTTTACAATATGCTGATCTTGCACAGTAAAGAAAATAAACCTCAACACCCAAGGCCTTAAATGGAGTGTTTGCTTCAAGGCTCTAATAAAGGTTTAAATATATGTTTTTCAGTGGGGAAATAAAACAACTAGGAACAATTATCTGTTCTTTGTTTTTCCAGTTCACCCATAACCTCAAGAAGCAAATTTCTGCAATCTCTGGTCAAGGGTGTGTATAAGAGAGGGGGAAAAAAGAGTGGTGAACATATATTTTGTAATCTTATGTCCAGAGGCCAACAAAACACCAGCAGAAATGGTAAATCTTATGGTATCTAGAGCTTCACAAGGAGTGATAAGTAACTGGATTTCTTCTCCCGTCTAGTATGGCCATCCAGCTGGAATGACAAAAAAGTACTGAAAGCCATGCAGCTGGATGGGATAAGGAAACACAAGACAGAACTAGTGTAAACTACAATAAGGAATATGCTGGCAATGGCAGGAAATATATGCCCAGACCTATAAGGGCCAGACATGCAAACAATTGCCACCAGCAAGTACATACATCACACTCTATCAAGTCACCTCCACCTTCTTCTATGGAACTCGAACTTGACTTCGTCATCTTACAACAATGCCTTGTTAATAAAGTTCAAGTGTTTTGTAAATCAATGCCCTTTTATTCTAAGTGATAACCATAACAATAGATGGGTGATGAACAATAGAGAGTAGAGATAAGCACCAGGGTGCAGCCTTACAATCACTTTTATATCATGATCACCTACTCTCAAATTAGTGCTGCATTCCCCATCACTTCCCAAAATGGCAGTCCACCCACATGCCAAAAGTGAACTTCACAAATTTTATGTACCAAAAACTAAACAGGGGAAGTGGTCTTGTGTATTTTCCTTGTTGAATTTAAGCCATATTATAAGCCATATGTACTTGCCCGTTGACTTTTTGCACAACAACTCCACACCCTCTGTGATCACCTGCCACTTGTCTTCCTTAGCAGGAAGAGAGCACTGCATTTCATCAGACTGGAAAAGAAGAGAGACAAGCAGGGACAGCTATTATCTTGATTAGTATCATGAATATCAATTAGGTGATTAGGGGAGGGAGAAGTCCTTACTAACAGCTTTGCCAAATGCTTCCTGAATTGCCTAATGCTCTTCTCCACCCCAGACTGATGGTACTGAGGCCCTCCCAGTAACCTGCTAACATAGAAGTTACTAGCTCCTTGTTATCTCCCTGGCAGGTGGGTGAGGATGTCTAAAAATAGCACCCACAATCAATTAGGAACTTGGAATGAGTGCTTGTGGGAACTCTAATCTCCCTGTACATTTTCTTGCTGAAAATCCACAGCTCCAAGGACATGATGCACCCAGGGTTTTTTGTTTCATTGCTGGCCAATATAATAAACAGATTCACCAAATTGTTCATCTGCCTTGAAAACAGAGCACTCACAAGCAGTTATGCTTCATTCCTCTCAGGCCCTAATGTTCTCCACCCTTGGGCATAGGCACTTCTAGAGTCCTTCCTATTACAGCAGCATATATGGTGACCTAACAATAGGAAAGTACTTAACTATTCAGTCCTCATCCATACAGGTGATGATTCACCCAGGAATGAGACAGTCAAATAAATTAATAGGTTAAACAAAGCAGAAGTCAGTGTTTGAACCTCAGCTCCCACTGTTACGAGGAGAGCTGATACACTGACAGGGCCTCAAAATCATCCCTGCTCCCAGAGGACTGGCTGCAGGGTGCAGGGTCCCTTTGTGGCTGTGGGGAGCCCAGGCAAGACTGACTGGGTAGCCATCAGAATTGCTTGCATATATTTTTGAAAATGACATTCCATTACTATTTTTTACTTGTATCAAAGGTGGTTTTTTTCTCAGTGGTCTGTGGAGCTAGACTTTCCTCTGAGTTTTATCAGTAGAGACTGAAGCCAGATTAGTCCAAGGAACCTGTGATATATTGTCTTTCTGCTAATCAAAAATTCATCTTTTTGATACGGTGCCATTTATACATGGGAACATAATGAAAGGAAGCCTATGTGAATTGTCCAGTTAGTCTGTGCCAAAACTCTTTCCAGGGTAAAAGCACTAACAGCTTGAAATGAATGAAAATATTTAATATAAAACACCATATCCTGTCCCTGTTCTAACACTAAAAGGGTTAAGCATTCTATTCCATTAAATTAACAAAAGCACTATTACTATTTCCTCCTTGCTTGCCAGCATGGTTTCCTCTGCAGTAACATCTGTGACACCACAGATTTTTTCAAGACCTAATTAGTGATGTTGGAAGAAAATGTTAGTTCACCAGATAGTTTGGGGAATAATATAATTTTTATGTACATATATATATATATATATATATATATATGTTTGTTTAGCCTGGCACTGGACTGTGGAGGGAGGACCCTTGAAAATGCAGAACAGTTTATTTAGGAAAGCAGTAGCTTGGCTAGGAAAGAAAAAGTCATTAAGTCAGTTTTTTTATTTCTAATTCTCCAATCATTAAAATATTTTCTGTCACCAGAAGGAGAAGGGTTAGAAAAGATCACTGGTTTTAAAGAAAATATATTGATTGAATTCTTCAGAAAAACAGAGTTCATATGTGAATTTAATTCCTACATCATCGGAGGAGTCAGCCTATACAAACTATCTTACATAAAATAAAATGTTAAAAGGATCTAGTTCACTGTAGTTCCCAAAAAATCAAATATATCCCACTTCAGTTTTATAAATTGTTATATCTAGAATTCTATTTTCAACCCATGTTAATGTCTCTCTTGTTCAACACTTTTTATGTCCTGACCTATTTTCAATGGATAAGAAATTGACTTTTAGTCATATTCTAACACCACTGAAGTGATCTTAAAGGTCTTTTCCAGCCAAACTGATTGTATGATTCTTTGGTTCTATGACTGCTGAGTTTTGTCAGCAATCTGTGCCTTTAGAATACAAGGTCAGAAATCTGCTGTTAATGGCTGTAGCTATGCCTATAAAGACTGTGATGTAAAACCAGAAATGTGCAATATGCTAGACTTAAAATAAAAATAAATTTACTACTTTGACTGGAAATAGCAGCTCACCACTGGGAAACAAAATTTTAAAATAATTGATTTTACCTGTATTTACATAACCAGGGCAAAAAACAGGCAAATCAATAATAAATTAAAAATAGATTACTCAAATACATTCTTCTATGACCTGTGCCAGATTCCAATAATGAGAACAGTTTAACAACAAATATTGTCACATGAGCAAAAGATATAAACCCACATCTCCATCTGCTTTCTTTTAACCAATCTTTGTAATCTCACCAGAATAATCAAAATGTGATGTGAAGATAATCTGTGAGTTAAAGAAAGCAGTTCCCATAACACAGCAGTACCAGTTACTCTACACCTTTTCCAGACCAGCTAGTGTTTTAGATGGCTTCTCTTGGGTAACCTGAGAAGGTTCACAAACCTATAGTATAGAATACTGTTTTCTGATCTTTCATGCAAGACCTCATGATGCCTTATATTTACCTAGCATAACCTTTGAATATGATTCAGTAGTAGATCATAAGTTTTCTGCAAGCAATTTTCGAAGCCCTGTGTTTATGACACTGGTGGCATATTTATAAAATTGTGTACCATAGATTTAATATCATACATAGAACTGATAAATGAGTCTATATGAGAAAGACAAGTTTTCCTACCTATGCTATTTAATTTGTGCTGAGAACAGTTACAGTTAAGTAAGGAAAAGCAGAAGAAAATAATGTAGGTTTTCCAGTGCAATACACCTGGTTTATTATTCCTTTCTCTAAGCAGACTTAGATAGACACAGTGCAGACTGTGAATTCCTATTGACAGTAAACAGAAGTATAAAATGGCAGTGAAACTGGTAACTTAAGCCTTTCCAAAGAGATTTCCTACTGTTTGAGGTAGGATACTTTCAACAACCAAAGAAAAATCTATGCAAGTTCATTTTGTTAAAGATTCTGTAATTTTCTACTAGCAAGATGTACTACATTTTGCTACTTTATGGCCACTGGTGGTATTCCATCATTCAGTAGTAAAAATCATCTACAGAATTGTCTATTTCTTTTTGTGGTAAGGGAAAAATAGGCTTTCCACATAAACTAAACTAGATTGAGATTGTATATTTAAAAACCCCAAAACATTCCCTTCTGATGCTATCTGGAAACAGCAGCAGGCTACATCCACTTTTTTTACATTGAAAATATTGTATGTATAGGAAAGGTAGCTGACAATAGTAAATCAGTTATGTTATATACTGAAATGGTAAGTCAGAATTACATAAAGAGACAGAAACCAACAAAAAAATTTCCATAAACTGCATTTTAATATGACAATAAAAGATTAGGCTTACAATGACAAAGACCAGGCAGAATATTAATACCAGCAACTTTTTAGTAAACGTGCACTAGGGCATAACATGAAAGTTGCTTTGTAATGGCAAAATTTCTGTCACCCCAAGGTGAATTTGATGCTTAAAGACATTTCTATGAAGAATATTGTTTTCTTGAAAAAAATGAGATAATCATAATGACTCTTTAATTATTAGCTGAGACTTATGACAAAATACATCTGCACCCAGAGTTGCTAATAGCACCCGGTTGATGTAGGTCTTTGTTCCTTCCACACAGCTCAAGTCACATGAGGATAACATTGGCCTTATTTCAAGGAAGAATTATTCATGTCATTTCTTTTAGTTATAGAGGTTGTTCACCCAGTCACGCCTGACTGAAATAGAAAGCATGGATTTACAAATTCAGTGCCAGACACACCGGGTCTTCACTTAATATGTAAAATTAGCTCCAGAGCTATGAAAGGCAGAGGAAGAGACAGATCCAGCATGCTCACTGAACTCTCTGATATGAACTCGACTATCATTTAGGACCTCAAGCAGTTACCTGTCAACTTCTGTAGTCTCTCCCCTGCAGACCTTTTTTCTTTATCGTTAATGCAGTCCATATACTTGTCTAGTACCACTGGTCCACTAGTCATTTGTTTTCTTTCCACTTCCACTATCATCTCTGCACTACCATCTTTTGCACAACAGAACCTCAAAAATCCTGGCATTCTTGAAGATGCCTTTAGAGGATTGCTCTCTGAAAAGTGGACTAGTTCCCCACCAACAGTCACCAGTCCTTCTCTTTTCTTTGCAGTCCGGGGAAAGAAAACAGGAATTCTGATATGCCAAGGTGACAAAGGGAAGCTCTGTTAAGCCGACAATTAAATTCAAATATCTACAGTCTTCACAGCAGGATATCCTTCACGTCTTCCAAGTCCCCTTTCCCTCTTCCTTAAGTCCACCTTTACTGCTAATTGGAATTTAGCCAGGGCAACTACTTGTAAATCAAATGGCTGAAATTACAAGGAGTCCAAACCTTTTTGGTCCTACATGTGAAATGAAAGATGTCTCTGCCTAGCAAATAATGCTCCTTACAACTTTGGAAACAGACCTTGGAATAATTCAAGCTACCCCTAAATCCCTTCTTGAATCTGGCCCTAAGAGAAGAAATTGTATTAACTCACTTTCATTTTGAATAAAGTGTATCCATGCAGCGGGATAAATGCTGTTGAACCACTACACTTTGGAGTGTCATTCAGCGTAGACAAGTATTCCTATATGCAGAAACTTTAATGAATTTTCCATGCAGGTATACTAGTCCAGTCAAGCCCTGTTCAGCATTAGAGGTGTGCCTTATAAGACACCTTATTCTGCAGATATATGTTCTTTGTTTTCAATTTTTTGTAAGATATGCTATGGGGCATAGCACTGGGTGCCAGTTGTCTTAATATTTATTAAGTGACTCATAAAGGTCAGGAAGTGACAAGAATTGCTTGTTCTGTCATACACCATTACTTGAATAGGAATTACAGAAACTAGCACTTCTACTCACATTTTAGTCCAGTATGACTGTTGTTTTCCACAATGATACAGTAACAGGTAATAACTACCTCAAGACAAGCTTATTTTGTGAAACTTGAGAGCCCAAGCAGTGAAGGGATTAGTAGTGCTGCTTTTATAGGTGATTTTGATACTGGTATGGAAAGTAGCTAAACTAACAAGATGACAGTTTTTCACTTGAATATCTTTTTATTTCATTTTTTCTATGTAAGTGCATCCATTTCTGTGTTTATTCCATCATCTCACTAATACAGGAAATAATTGTGAGACTTTCTTTCAAATAGAGTTCTGCATCTTTGACTCAATTTTATCTTTGCTGTAGTTAGGCTAACAAAAACAAGTATACAAGCTATGAATGGTCTTGTCACAGCCATTATCTTTCTCCTGATGGCTTTTTGAGTTCAACATGGACTATTTACACGTAGCTTTTGCAATCACAGAAACAAGGGCAGGGAAGGACCTCAGGAGGTCACCCATTGCCTCTCCCTGCTGCAGGGCAGAGCCAAAGAGCTAAACCACAACTAAACAGATCTGAGCTCTCCCTAGCTGTTACTGTCTGACCCATGTCCGCACAACAGCTGCTGGTGGCTGTTTACCTCAGCTTCAAGATCTGATCTGTTTATAGCTGCTTTAACCTGAATAGATTATGTGATCCATACTGTGCATTGCACATACAGCTCTTTTCATTCCGTGCTCTTACAGTCTCGTTTCACAATGCACTGTGTCCTCTGAAAATCTACACATTGCAGTGGAAAGAAGGGCATTTCCACTGTTCTTATAACCACCCTATTATCTACAAATAGTTTCATCACTGTCTGTTGTCCTCACATAAATCCTCTGCTTACACAAGCTGGAGCAGTTATAAATAACAAGACATTATACCATGTCTTTAAAAAGCCACAAAATTTCCCAAGAAATCGATTGCCCAGCAGAAAATGAAGGAAAAAGGGCAAAACTGACCATAACGTAACAGGTAAGCGAAATAGTTGAGACAGTTTCCTGCTTTCTTTCATTTGCAAACTGCTCAGACACAAGTGTCATTTTGAGAGCTGACAGGTAACACATGACATACTGCAGCTGATTGAAGAAGACATTTTTGGGAAAAAGAAATTAAATATTGTGAATTCACTTTACAAATTGAAAGCCAGCAAAGCACAGGAGGTCTACTGAAGAATAGACATTTTCCTTATTGAATTCTTCTAAGAAGAATATAACATATAAAATGCACAAGAACAAACTAAATTCTTCATTACTCAGGGCAGAGTAATTCACCTCAAGATTATTTCTAAGAATGGTAATCTTGGATGATTTAGGGTAGTTTAGCTGAAACCAAAGCTGCTTCTTAGATTTTAAGGACCAAAATGTTGGTTTCAGATGGGGTAGAGCAAACTTTTTTCACAGTAGCTGGTATGGGGCTGTGTTTTGGATTTGTGCTGAACAGAGTTGATAATACAGAGACATTTTTGTTTTTGTTGAGCAGAGCTTACACAGACCCCAGGCTTTTTCTCCTTTTTGTAGTGCCACACTGGTGAGGGGTCTGGGGGTGCATGGGAGGTTGGGAGGAGACACAGCCAGGACAGGTGACCTAAACTGACCAAAGGGATATTCCAGACCATATGACATCATGCTCAGTATAAAAAGTGGGGTAAGAAGGAGGAAGAGGGAGGTATTTGGAGTGATGGTGTTTGCCTTCAGAAGTCAGTTAGACAAGATAGGGCCCTGTTCTCCTGGAGATGGCTGAACACCTGCATGCCCGTGGGAAGCAGTGACTTAATTGCTTGTTTTGTTGCCAGGTGCAGCTTTTGCTTTCCTTATTCCTATCAAATCATGTTTACCTCGACCTACGAATTTTCCAGCTTTTACCCTTGTGATTTTCTCCCCAGTCCCACTGGTGGAAGAGTGAGTGAGCAGCTGCCTGGGGCTTGGTTGCTGGCTGGAGCTAAAAACCACGACAAGGACCCAGAAAACTTACATATAGCAATCCTAAGAAGAAGTACCTCAATAAACCATCTAAAACAAATGCATGCTGTGAAAATAGAAGCAGCTAGGAAATGTGGCCATATGATGGATTTCTAGTCTAGAGTTTAGGAAGATGAAGATCCCAAGGAGCTGTTTGCCAGGTTAAGCACATATAGTCTGGCTTCCAGAAGAGGCTAACACCGAGGACATCAGTGGCAAGTGGTGTCCCTCAGGACCAGTGTCATTTAATATCTTCATTAATGACATAGACAAAAGGATCAAGGGCCTCCTCAGCAAATTCACAGATGACACCAAGCTGAGTGGTGCTGTTGAAACGCCTGAAGAACAAGGTGCATCCAGAGGGACCTGGACAAGTTCAAGAAGTGGGTGTACAGGAATCTCGTGAGGTTTAACAAGACCAAGTGCTGGTGCTGTACCTGGCTTGGGGCAATCCCCAGTATCAGCACAGGCTGGGGATGAACAAATGCAGCAGCCCTGCCCAGAAGGACTTGGGGGTGCTGGAGAGTGAGAGGCTGGACATGACCCGGCCATGGGCACTCCCAGCCCAGAGAGCCAAACGTGTCCTGGGCTGCATCCAAAGCCCCGTGGGCAGCAGGGCCAGGGAGGGGATTCTGCCCCTCTGCTCTGCTCAGACCCCACCTGCAGGGCTGCACCCAGCTCTGGGTGCCAGCACAGGAAGGATATGGATCTGCTGGAGTGAGTCCAGAGTAGAGCCACAAGATGATCAAAGGAATGGAGCATCTCTGCTACAAGGAAAGGCTGAGAAAATTGGGATTCCTCCGCCTGGAGAAGAGAAGGCTTTGGGGTGGCCTAATTGCCACCTTCCAGTAACAGAAGGGAGCCTATGAGAAAGACAGGCCGGAACTTTTAAAAGAGCGTGTGATGGCACGACAGGAGGGAGTGGATTCTAAAGTGGAGGGAGTGGAAGCTAAAAGGGAGTAGGTTTATGTTAGATATTAGGAATAAATTTTTTACTCCAGGAATGGTGAGGCCCTGGAGCAGGTTGCCCATAGAAGCTGTAGATGCCTCACCCCTAGAGGTGTTCAAGACCAGTCTGGATAGAGCTCTGAGCAATGGAGCTCTGAGGATGGAGCTCTAGTGGAAGGCGTCTCAGCCCACAGCAAGGGGTTTGGAACTAGATGATCTGTAATATACCTTCTGACCCAAACCATTCTCTGATTGTATGACTATGTGAAAACCAAATGGAATGGAACTAGCTGAAAATATTTTTAACTGTTCAGTTTGGAACAGAACTGTGCTTTTAACTGCTGCCAGTGGAAGACTTAATAAATGCTGTTCTTTCTTGTTCTGTAGCTATTTACCCGCACACAGATGTGTATATACCAGTCACAGCAGTACTGCTCCTAGGAAAGGAGACTAAAGCAATGGTTCCTGAGTGTAACAGAGTGTGGTAAAAAGTTAGATTTATGCAGAAAGTGATTTACGGTTTTCAGAAGGAAAAGAGGTGACAGCACAATATCTGGATGCTCAGCTTTGAAATGATAACACCAGAAGGAACTATGAGTATGCAGTTTGGCTGGGGATATGCAGTGTGATGGACCAAGATTACACTTCTTTCCTTGGCTGTACCTGTCTCACAGGTTGCAAACATCTCCAACACTAGGGCTTCTAGCCTTGCTCTTAGCAGGCCTCATCAGTAAGGATTTGAAACTGCCTGTGGCATCCAGTGATTCAACTTTTATATAATGACTCAGTGTTGCAAGCTCGTGGAGCTTAGCCAGACTGAACAGGAGTGGAAAGTTTTCAATCTTGTTTTCTTTTTTCAGACAAGACTTTTGAGTCTACAATCTACTTCTCTGCTCACAGATCCCTGTTCAGAGCCCACTGACCATCCATTTTACAGATCTCACTGCAGGGTGCTTCAGTTTTGAAAATTGCTCAGTTCCCACAGTTATTCTATTCCTAGCATGTGAACAACATAGTTACAATATTTTCCTGGGGGATGTCCCTCAGAGCATGTGATCTTTTAAAGGAGAGACCAGAGATACACAATCAAATTATCAGATATGAGCTTAGGAGATTGTCCTTCTGAGGAAGGATGATTCAGGGAAGCAATTGCTGGTTTTAGAACAGTAAAGTTTATGTATTATATTTGTGTTGCAAGGCAAAGCTCTGTATAAGCAGGCATTGGGTAACGAAGGTTCAGTGGAAGCTGTACTACCCATGCCCAACATTTACCTCGCTGTTGCACTGCAATAATCATGTTACGCAGGCACAGACCTCCTGGAAGTGCAGGCAGGCTTTGTGTGACAGATTGCTGATATTCATGCAGAAAAGCAAGACCACCAAACCTTTGCACTTGTCAATATTTGTATTCTAGCAGTTGGTGGCTAATGGCTTAACACATTGATTCTTGTTGCCACCCTCCCCCCTGTATTCCAGGAAAAATAAGATTCAGTTTCCCAACCCAGAGAATAGAAAAAAATCGAAAATGCAACCCAGGCCCAGCCTCCAAAACAAATATCTTTTATTCTCACAGAGTCCTGTACATCCAGATACATCCCACGCTTTTCTTAAAAGCAAAACCAAATTAAATAAAAAACCAAAACCAGAATCAACCCCACCCACTATCAGCAACAAACCCAGCAAGGACTGTGATGTATACTTCAGATGCCAAGACTTACTGTTTTGGCTGTGCAGAACAGGAGGTTTCTACTTGACCTGGGACCAGAACCTAAGGCTTACACACTCACATTTCAGTGGCCCATCAGCTAGGACAGGACAACCTACCTGCGCTTCCCCACCCAAATCTTGCCTGCAAGTATTTACATCCAACTTCCAGCCATGTCTTGGTGGAGGTGGGGATGGGAACTTCAAATATCCTCAGCAGTGAAGTATCACCTCCTACATCTCTGAATAGCGCTACATCAACTTAGAAGAGCTGCCTCTCACCAATTCCACTTAAGTAAGGATGAACTAAACACAAACCAAATTCATCCTCTGCAGGAGCATGGTCAGCACAGGCATACCTCTGCAAAACAGCCTGCAAAGGGTCGAAGACCTGGAGGTCAACTCCTTTGTCTGCCAAGATCAGGCATGGTCTTCCCATCCACTGAGCTCAGCATAGATCATTAGAGATCACTTTACTCCTCTTGTTTAAGAAAATGGCTGGTTTATTAACTGGGAAGTCTCTGCTTGGCAAAACCAAGCAGATTTGTATTGCTTTAAGTGGGCAGCCACATTTCATGCTACGTCAGGGTGGAACTCACCAGTAATTACAGTGTGATTTCCTTAATGAATCTCTGGAAATATTTGGTTTCAGTTTCATGTTTGAAAAAAAAATGGAGATGAGAAAGGGAAAATAAATATGGCCCAAGGAATCCTCAAATTATTTTATGCTGTGAGTTTTCTGCCAAAGCTATCCATAGAAACAGAAGCAAAGGAAGGTTGCATTTATAGTAAAGTGGTACTTTAGCAGAGTCTCCCTTTAAAAAAATTGGTTTTAATAGAAACTTTAACACAATTCTCTATTTATAGCAAGACTGCGGCAAGATTACAGGAAGAATACAGGGCACTCCTTCAAGGACCCTGTTCTTAGGTCTGGTGCTGCCAAGAGAGGCTGTGTGAAACCTATTCCCTCTGCCTGTACACAATCCCAGAGATGGCTGATGCATTTCACAGAACAATGGTCAAAGTAAAATCCACAGACATTAGAAAACAGAACTGAAACTGAGAACAGCCATCTTCTTCAAGAGTATTTTCACTAAGCAGCAGCACAGCAGATTTTTAGCCTACATTTATTTGTTCATATGCAATCACTTACTTATTTGTCTGTCATAATTACCTTCACCCGTTCATAATTATGACAGTGACACAAGCATTAGCCAAAAAGTATACTTACTTTTTTTTAAATGAAAATTTCTCAATTAAAAAAAATGGTATTGCAATGGAAATGTTTTGGGGGTTTTTTTTCTCTCTCTCTTTTTTTTGGAGGGTTTTTGGTTTTGTTTTTTTGAGAGACAGAAAAGATTTGTCATTTTTGCTGGAAATATTTTTTTCCAAGTTTAGGTGAAATAAGTTTACAAATCAGTATTTTGGTTCAAGACTTACTCAATCTATAAAAGGATCCTTTTATAGAAAATTACCTGAATATACAGGATTGTGGGTTCATTCCTTTTCCTATTATTTTTAAAGGTTTTTTCACAGAAATCACTAATGGTTTTGCCAGAAAGATAATGCCTGTAAGTGTATCAGCCACATTCCTCAGGGTACCACAAAGACATTAGTATTCCTAATCCAAGGTGCTGCAACCAGATGATCTCTAAGGTCCCTTCCAAGCCAAACCATTCTATGACTCTAGTGCTACGTTTCTGGCTTTTAAGACAGACATCTTAAACTAGAAACAGCAATGTCTAGCTAAAAGTCATCTGCATGATTTAGAAAAGATGGTCAGGTAGTAGAGTGAAACAGGCAAGTTATAAAGTGGCAGAAAGCTCCAGGTGAGGCTCCAAGATGACAGGATGCTTCAGTTAAAAAATAAAATACCTGACCACTTGAGCTGCTACAATATATTGCTAAAATAGACTACAATTATTTATTCAGATGATGTTCCTTGGCTTTCCTTTCAGGAAAATTGCCAGAAAGTAAATGAAATATTCACTGAGTAGACAACACAGAAAAGGCATTTAAAGAAAAATCTGAAATCAGAATATGCAACACACTTCATTTAACTAAGCAATATACTTAGACAAAGACTAGTTTTTCTTTAGCTTACTAGAATTACTTTTTATCATTTAAAATTTAATGCATTTATTTAGAACTAAAATAATTGAATAGTGGAGTGAACTATGCCGCCAACAGAAAAGATACACAAAATAATAATTTTATTTGCATTTATGAGGAATATTTTCCTCTCCAAATTGTCTCAATCTTGTCAGTGCTACTTGGCCAGTTTAGCCTTTAGTGCTTTTGCTACGTGATTTATTATACACAGAGGACAATGAAGTCAGTCCTTACCTTCCAATTGTCTGGGGATTTTGCATTAAACATGCACCTAAGAGCCTGGTTTATGGGTGCAATAAGTACGGATAGGAGGCAGCGGTCTGGGGTTCATGAGCCATCATCAGTGTAGAAATACACAATGTCAAAAGCTTGAGGTGTGTGTTCTGGAGGCTAACAACTGCTGCCTTCCATGGGAAATGTGTGGGAATGCTCTCACTCAGCCTTGGGCCACCTTCTGGGAGATGGGCACCAGTGGAAACTCGGTCTCTTGTCCTTTGCTGTCAGGATCCATCAGCTTCAGGGAGGGTGGGATGGTGGCAGTGACAACCACGGAGAGCCAAGTGCAGTGGGTCACCTAAAGAGAGGCACACAGGATGTCAGGATGTAAGGCCTGGGAGCCCATGGCATGCCTGCTTCTAACTGCCATCTGTGTCACAGCATGCTCCAAGTAAAACAGGCACTGGAACGGAAAGATAATATACCCTGCTGCTGTAAGTGTAACTGCTGTGGTGTTGAAATACTTTCTGGGGAAAATCATTTAACTGATACATCTGATAGGGCAACCTGTTCCTTAATGCCTAAAGCCTGACTAAGGCAAACAATAAGAAGAAAAACTAAATTAAAATGTACCCTGTCTACAGTTTATATGTTTGTTAAGTAGATTATCTCATACCTACAAAAACAGTGACATAATTCTTTCCCCTTACCTTTTTCCTGAGAAGGTCTATACCTTTGGAACAATTGATGTAACCCTGTACATGTTTTTCACTGTCTGGCAGCAAATGAAACTCCCAAAAGTGTCTCATTAAACCTGACTAACATTTGGGTCTAAAGCACTCCAAATAAGGAGTGAGCCAATTTCGAGGTAAAAGATCTATTAACAATGAGAGAAACATGAATAGAGAAGTTTTGAGGAACCCTAACTTGCATTCTGTTGCTAAGGGATACACTTCCTTGGAATACATACTCCCATGCTCTCAGCAAGTCTGACTCACAAGAAGTCTAGTTTTCAGTAAATAATAAAAGCCCTACACTAATGAAAACAATGTAAGAAGGATCAAAAGTGAAGTAAAATAAAATAGCATGCAAATTAAATATTACTTTACATTCCAGACAGTACATAGGGTGCTTTGCCATTAGAGTGCTCTCTGTAGGCTGCATAATGCACCTGGAAAATTTATGTTGAGACAGACTGGACTTTGTTCCATCTGCAGAGTGATGTTTTTACTGATCTGCTCCCCTTCTACTGAGCCCAAAGAGCTCCTTGCTATTTGTGTCTCTTTTTTTCCTTTTTCTCTCTGCAGCAAATGCCACTGCCAGATATCTTTCTCCCACGATATCTCCCTGTCTCTCTCACTTTTCATAACCTCTACTTGTTACATGGAATGGTTTTAGAGACACAAAGGTTAAGGCCAGAACTTACCCAAGTGACTTCCACTTTTGGATGTCTCCATATGGGGTATCTGAACTAGTGACATCTTGGGGATGAAGGTTTTTGTTCCCATGAAGTTCAGAGAAAGCTACTGGCAGTAGTAACTTCTAAAATTAGGATTTTTTTTCTGAAAATTTTCACTAATCTTCTTTACCCTAAAGGTCACTGTGTGAGGCAAATCCCAAGTCCTAATCCTGGTCTTAGCATATGTTGGGTGAATTACAGAGGAAAGCCATAACCAGCTTGTTCCTCCATAATTGCTAGATTCTCTCCCTCATTCTGTTATGCTTCCAGCAGCATGACCACTGGAATGACTGGCTCTGGATTTCCTATGGTATTTCTCTGAAGCTATTCACATGAGTGAAGATAATAATGAGTTTAGAGACTGACCTTAACCAACTAATTCAAAATATCTTTAATTATGGAAGCTACATGCTGCAAAATGCACAAAATACCTGCATTTTAAATCCACCACAGAATATATATAACCATATTATTACCTGCATTTTTATCTGTATAACTCTATAGATTAGTAATCAAAAGATACAAATTGAAAATCTGAGACAATTATAAAAAAGAAACAATCTATTGCAAAAAATGTGGACAAAATACAGAATAGGAATTTTACCTTTTGTTCACCTGCAAACCAGATTAAAGGAAATTTTTTCCTATTTTCAAAAGGTCATATGCACAGCTATTAATCCTGTGACTCACAAGTCAGAAAAAGGTCAGTGGGTTTTTCATGTACACACACTAGCTATTATAATATAACAAAGTTAAAAGAAAATCCCCATTGGGGCAGGATAATAAAAACCGGAAAAGAAATGTGAGTAATAGGGGAAGAAGAAAAAATTTAAAGGAGCTAACTTTAAAATGCAACATTGTTTTTGATTTTTACAACACAGGTGTTACAACAGGGGGGGAAAAAAACCCCAAAACATTAAAAAGTATCTGGGATAATTTTTTATGCAAACACAGGAACTTTCTTACAAATCCCTTATCCCAAGTTATTTCCCCTTTTTCTCCTATTGCACTTACTACTAAACTTCCCACTAAAATAATTTCTCTGAAATTCTGTGTACTAAATCCTGTAGACCTTGTTCAAGCAAAAAATTCTGCTGACTTCGGTGGAAATTGCATTTGAGCAAAGCTTTGATCAAACATTTTATATTCTAGAATGCTGTAAGTGCAGCAGTGGGAAACTATATCAAGCAGGTGAAAATTTGCATTTAACAGCTGTCCTTCTGTAATCTGCTCTTCCTGATGCACTACACATCTGGAGGGATCCCACACTAACAAGTATTTTGTTAAAACATCTCTGAAGTCAGGAGTCTTCATATGTCTCCTTCTTTGCCACTGTATACAGTTGAATAGAGAGGGTTGTGGGTTTAGAGAACATTTCACATTATGTGGAGTTAATTTGGCTATGTTTGTTACCAAGTTTACAAATGCTAAACTCTCGAGTCTTTAATGTAAAAAGAAAGAGTGCCCGTGGCTTTATGAAAATGATGTGTGTGAGGTGCTTCTGTTTACTTTGAATTCCAACTAAAACTACAGCAATGTACCAGTGTTGTTGGACTGGATCCCGCTTTGGCTGGAACAGAATAGACTGAAGTGCTCTTCTTTTTCAAGGTCTCAGGTGTAATATTGTCTTACATTTCATACCTAGAAAAAGTAAATTGGTATCCTCCATGCTGAAACAAGAAAAGCAGTATTACAAGAAACAGAAATAAGTCTTAATGGCTTAACATGAAAAAAAATTGACCCCTGGATTAAATGCTGTTGACTGAGGTTAACCAATACTTTGCTTTTGGCTTAAGTGGGGTCACCAGTTGACCTAAAAGCATTTTCTCCAGTTTCAAAAAGCAAATTTGTTGTTTCTTGTCTGTAGATGAAGCTTGTGGAGTGCTGTTGCACTAGGGAGTGGACACCAGAGATGGTCAGGAATAACTTGTGCCCTATTTTGGGGTTAATGATTCCCACACTCAAAAGATGCGACTACAGTAGCACATGAAGGCAGGGAAAACTTTAAAATTTCACATCTTCTCAGTAATATATGCTATTAAATTTAAAAACTCCGCTTTGTGCCAAAGATATATGTTGAACTATGTGCATACCACTAAAAAAAGCTAAGACATATAGAAGATTTTGCCCTGAGTGACTCCCATCTATCTTTAGATTTTAGATGTTTCATAAATCAAAAGGACTGTTAGTCACTGATATTGTCTTTTTCAAGAAGCACCATGAGCCTTCCATCCTGAAACAGAGAGTGAGTGACTATAGTACTGTTTAGCCTTAGAGTTAGGGGAGCTCCTGAAGCTTCCCATCCTACACACACTGAACATTAGTGGCTGGCTTTATACCTTGAAGATTTTGCTCACAATGCATTGGGATGAAAGGCTCCATGTCATTGCACAATGACACCTTATTACCATGACACACAACTGGGAAAAGATTCACATAGAAAAAGCATTCACCTGGATTCCTGACACAACCAGTAAAGAGCCCAAGGGTATCCAGTTTCTAAAAACTTGAAATAAGGATATTTACTACCATTCAGAGAGCATTGTAGCTCTGTTGTCACAGTAACAAGTAGCAGCAATACCATTACTGAACCAAATCACATTTGCAGTCTCACAGCATTGTATTCAAGAGAATATATCTGAATGCTTTCTATTTGCTAGAAAAAAGAAGGATGTTAGCCTAAATGAGAAGTAGGGACACAGGATTACCCTCTTATTTCACCTCTTATTTCAAATGAAAGCAATATAGCAGGAAAATCATGAATGCATTTTTTAAAATATAATACACTGCATATTCTCTAATGTTCTGCTGCAACTCAAGGCAATTCAACCTTAATCAAACTTCAGAACTCTGGTCATTCATTTGCAAATGTTAAAGTTTTGGGTTGTTTCTTTTTGGGTTTTTGAAGGTCTTTTAAGAAATCTATGACTATTGATATAATTAAGAACTATTCAGCAGGTTGCCATAGGAAACCTATTTTTTCAGCTAACCCAATACCTCTGCAGATATCACTGGAAGTAGAAGATGAGTCTTGTATTTAAGAATCAGTATTAATGGCCTTTTTAGTATAGGCAAAATATTTGTCATCATTAAAAACTAAAACAACTTTAAAGTGTCTTCTATCATAGTTTTGCAGGGGAAAAAAAAAGTTAACTTCCTCTTATACTTACCAGGTACTTGCAGGGGAAAAAATGTAATAAAAATACTAGAGGACTAGAGGAAAAATCCCAATCTGTATAAAGTGAGAGCTCAATTCATTTCTTCTCTTAGCTGGTGTCATTTCATTTTGATTGCTTCTTAGAAACACTCATCTTGGAGGAGGAATGTTCACTGCCTGTGACTGCTTTTCATGCTGAGTCATTGCAGCATCCAATTTGGAGATCTTGAAAACAAGCATGTTCACTTTGTAGTCTGGTCTACAGGAAGCAGTGGAACTGAGTTTGAAAATATGTTTTCTTAAACAGGTACTGAAAGTGGCTCAAGGATGCAGAAAACCCTCTAAAATGTTTTCCACACAGCTTCAGAATGAGCTTCAGGAACTTTCTATACTTTAGAGAAATATATCTTTTTTAAAAACATTCCTTCTAATACGTTGATAAAACACTGTGCATGTGCTCATCAAGCATTGCTTCAGTAAGACTTGCTCCAGTCAACTGCACTGGTTTAATATAAATGTTGTTGAATGTCACTGAGAGAGCACCAGCTAAGCCCTATCCTTGCTGCTCCTATCTGCAAAATCTCCCCAAGACCTGGATATCCAAAGTGAAAACTCTCGCTCAAGGTAACAGAAATCTCTAGAGCCATCTCAGGTAGACAGAGATTTAACAGTCCAAAAGAGAAAGCAATAAGAGCTAGTGCGGCCACAGCTGCTGGTGACTGTTACCACCAAAATCCCTCTTCAGTTCCCACACTGGAAGTTCCCTGTTGGCTGGAGCTAAGTATGAATGCACTTTCTAGGCTATTCACACCTAGATTAATTATTCATAGTGGTCAAATCTGAAAGGAGAAAATACCACACTGAGTATTCCCCCATGTGAACTGCCGGCTTCTTCTCATCAGCTGTATTTCAATCAGATCCTTTGAATGTTAATTAATCACAATAACCCAGAACATGTTACAGAACATATTTAAGATGAATTGTCATGTTTGGAGCCATGTAGATCTGATTATTTTTATTATTATTACCCTGCCTAAACAGTCATCTTTCTAGGATATTTCACCTCTTTAGTTTCTATACACTCCAGTACTGGACTTCAGCAAGAATATAATTCCCCTTTTCATCTTCCCCCTCCTAACTTACCTAACTTACCTATTTGGTGTTGAAGACACCCCAGATTAGTTGTTAGGGAAGAATATACTTCACTGTACAGTCATCTCAGCAATACTGAAGCTGCATCCAGTGCAGCTCTTATTGCAAACAAGTTTGGTATGATTTGGGCAAAGAAGATTCAACAAATTCTCCATTTGGCATGGATATAAAGGAGAAAAAATGTTTTGCACAGTATCATTTCACATCACTTAAAATTAGCCTGAGATTTCAGCCTTGTCTATAATTTCAAGGTCAATCTTAGTTAATGCTCTCAAATTGCACTGTTGTAGAGGTGCCTTGCAAAGAATTGTTGTTTAAAATATCCCATTCAGTACTTGCTAAGTAGTTCAGTCCAACTATGCAAGAGTTTAAAGAGTCCTAATCATACAGGAAAAAAAAATCCAAAGTCCATTGTTGGTAGTGAGAGGCAAGCACAAACAGCAGCTAGCAAATTCTAAATAGGACATGCAAAAAGACTTCCATCATGTAAATAGAGATAATTATAGGGTTACAGAAAATTCCCACAGAGTAAATTTGAGAAGTCATATGGCTAACAAGGACGACTACTGACGGAAGACCTTTTTTGGTGCAAGAACAGAAAGGTGGATAAGCACAGAAATGAGATGTCGACTGACTTTTAAGAAGAGCACAATAAACATGCAGCAGCATCTAAGGATGAGATGGAGCTAAACAAATTCTAGTCTGTGTTTTAAAATAAGATGCTATTAGAACCAGTAAAAGCAATATTTCTAGCTTTGTTTCCTAAGGCCCCATAACAGTAACCATGAGGACTGACTTTTGGACATTTCAGTATTAACCCCAACACACCTATGAAGCGTATCAGGTAGTACTTACTCTTGCCTCTGCCACCCCTTTCTTTTTTCTCTTTTTTTATTATTAGACTTGTTAAC
Source organism: Trochalopteron elliotii (assembly GCA_024734555.1). Classification (NCBI taxonomy): domain Eukaryota; kingdom Metazoa; phylum Chordata; class Aves; order Passeriformes; family Leiothrichidae; genus Trochalopteron; species Trochalopteron elliotii. The sequence continues at coordinate 2,291,173 of JANPWX010000619.1, forward strand.
TAGGTAGTACTTACTCTTGCCTCTGCCACCCCTTTCTTTTTTCTCTTTTTTTATTATTAGACTTGTTAACTAGGTAGTACTTACTCTTGCCTCTGCCACCCCTTTCTTTTTTCTCTTTTTTTTATTATTAGACTTGTTAACTCTCCTCCATTAACTGTTGAACTTGCAATAAGACAGGGAAGAGTTCAAACTTAAGTGCCAGAATGTAAGCAGACAGAGAAAAGGCATAATTCTAAAAACAGATGAAGATGCTATAAAGTTGATTAAACAAAGAAAAAAAAAAAAGAGCAAACTAAAAAAAATAGGGAAGAAATTATTGCTTTGGAGGCCCAACATAAGTGGGAAAGGAAATGCTGTATATTGGTATGTATTTTGATAGGCTTAATCTCTGTATATCTATGTAATGTTGGAACTCTTAATACAGCAACACAGAAAAGGGAAGTATGGGATGTAATTTCTCAGGCAGAGTTATGAGGTATGCAGGCATACGTGAGCTCTTGCACACAGACCAGAACAAACACGAACACTTATTGTTGATTTGATAAAGAAATACAGCATATTTTGTGGTGTGCGCCAGCCAGCTGCCAGCTCACTGCTGAACTGAATGTGCCTACAGTCTGGACTGAGTGGTCCTGCTGCCCCACACAGCGTCTGAGCTGCTCATTACTGCCTTTCCCAGAGAATAAAGGAGATCATCGGGGTAGTCAACAGTAAATGATCTTGCTATTAAGCATTCCTACTTCACCCCTAATGAGAATCCAGGTGCCTGGATTGTGATTGAGGGTCACATACCAACAAGCTGTTCGAGCCTCTGCCTTCCCTCCCTTGGCTTCAGGAACCCTCACTTGATTATTAGTGGCACTTTCTAATTCACATTGAGAACTCACAATTTTGGAAGAAGGCCAGCAACAGTGACAGTAACTCTTGCATGGGCAACTTCTTCAAGCTCTCTTTTGCCACTCCACTCCTCCACTGTGGAATGTTTTTCTAAAAAAGACTTTAGGAAAACAGGATCACTAGTGCAGCTGGTATAAAGCTGCAGTGCTTATTTTTAGCAGACCTACAGACTTTTACCAGCTGTTTAATGCCAATATGGAATACTGCTATCTGTCTATTCTTCTTGGAAAATATGGGCATATCCACAGATAAGCGAGTAATTGCAAGGTACCAGAAGCAGCCAACCTTGTACCTGGAGGCCTGTGTTGTGAAGGATCCTAGGCCAGTTCAGGGGTGGTCTAACAGAGTTGTGTTTGTACTCTGAAAACAGTGGTTTGTTCTCACAGTCAGTGTGGGGCTGAAACACAGACCTATGCATCTGCCCTTGCTGAGAGAAAGTACGAGGGAAAATCCCGAAGGGAACTTTTGCAAGCAAAGTCCCTGCATTTCCCAGTGCTGTGCAAACATGCGTCTTCTTTGGCTTCTGGCATCAGACCATTTCAATTTCCTGCAGCACTCAGGCAAGAATATTTCTATCTAACACATTTCAAAGAGGAGTGTCATTAGTATTAGTGCTTAAGGTCTTTGAAATTGCAAAGAAAAGGCAGGTGTGTCAATATGGAAGGCATTATGATAGGGCAGCAAGGTTAAAATATTGTTATTTAAAGCTGACCCACTTTAATGAGGAGATGAGATCATACAACAGACACAGATTTTGTGAGATTTTATAAATTCCATCTTCAAATCAGTTTGTCTCAAGTTTATTCTCAACTGTTCAGGTTTGTTGGAGTAAAAAGGAAGGAAATGGTATTAAACAGCAGAATGGAATGGTATTAAACAGCAGAAACGTATAAATACGTTTGTCAGCCTCTTCTACTAAGTAAGAGAGTATTTTAATTTATTAGCTAAGTACAACTCTTTCTACCTCATCAGAATAAATGGTTTAGGATAGTTTAAAGGCATTTTCCATGGACCAGGGTATAGCTAGCAACCTATATTCTAAAAGTAATCTGTAAAAACCTTCCATGCTGTCTCTCAAAAATTGTGCCAACCCTTTTCACAGACAAAACAGAAAAGACTATGTGAGGTATCTGGCAGCTAAGAGCAAAATATATGTACATTGAGCATGTTTTACCTAAATAAGTTAACACAAAACAGGAGAAACAGAAAACCCCTAAAGAGGCAAACTGAATTAATGAAAAAGTCTAAAGCTCCCAGAATGCCAGTGTTCTTTGGCCACTAGACCAAAATGTATCTCCTTCTGCAGCAAGCCCGTGGGACAGTTACCTGCTTTTGTCCTTTGTGAATCACCTTTAGGCTTGGGGGTTTTTTCAAGTTTTCACAATTATATTAAACAAACTGAGTAAGTTGTGCGATTCTTTTATCATTTTGGCTAACTTCTGGACAGAGTCCAGAAACTTGTCTCTCTGCCTCTGAAGTATGAGTCTCATCACATAGCACAGTAAAAATAAATCCTGATTTGCATTTCTCAATAGCCTTCAAATAACTACATGGAGTAAAGCCAAACCCAGCCTCTCCATTGAATCACAGAAACAAACAGCTTACATTTTCACATACTATGATTGTTTCTCACTTATGTAAAGATAATTTATATGCCTCCCAGTTTCCACATGAGCCACTGCATGACTTACTACCAGCCACGTTTCTCCCTGGTAGCTCATGTAGTAAGTGCTTTGAGTCAGCACGTCCAACCACAACAGCAAACTTTGATAGGATTTACTTCTACCATTGAAGCTTTCTGGCAAGTATTCAGCTCGTGACTCAGGGTGCTTATCTGTGAAGTGAAACTCCCTCTGGGATGAGAAGCACCATCATCTCAATCACTTCTCGTTTTCTCCAAAAAAACAAACAAACATTCAGCACACTTCTGAGTCTAGGTCCTTCCTTCTTTCTGATCCCTCACCCAACCCTAGCCAGAGGCAAGCTCTGGAAAATATGAAGAACACAGGCACAATTGTTCTCAGTTTCTACCTTATACTCATTATACTGGCAAAGTTCAAAACCATTTGCTTCTGCCTTTTAAACACTGTATTTCTAAAATATCAGCAAAATCCCAGCACCTTTCCTCAAAATAGGTTCCTGCCTTCTATTTGTCATGCTTTCATTCAACAAATGTATCACCATGTTCTCATAGTTATCTGGCAGATTATTAGATGTTCAGTTCTTAAAATAACATGTGTCTTCAAGAGGGACACCCTTACTCATCCATAAGGCAAGTAGACATAAGACAGAGAGGTCACGTACACACAAGTGTTAAACTAAAAACCAATTCTAGTATAGTTAAAACAACACCCCAACATAGCTAGTCCCTTGCAGGAAGAAGAACAAAACAGAAGTGCAGAAGGGCGTGTAAAATCACAGCCACTTTTACTGGCTTAGTCGTTTTGATGAAAACCTCCATGGTTCAGCTGAAATAGTTACTCTGGTACAAAGACATCAAGTCCATAGCTGCAGTACAAGATTGGGAAAAGTAGGAATCCTGAACCATTGTAGTTCAGTGACTGTATTGTCTTCAACAACCTCTCCCACCCATGTTCTTTCTTTGCAAAAACCTATACACCAAATGCAATTCCAGAGGAATTCCAGATCTGCAAGCAGATCATATTTGTTAAAACAGAAAAAACACTTCCTTTTAAAGAGTTAGTTTTACTAGTCCACAGACTAGCTTGGCGATTTTCTCTACGACTGCTGGCCAAAGAAAAGGAATGAAAGAAGCTGCCAGGAAGAAAGCCTGGGCAGAGAGCAGAGACAGAGACGAAGAGGCAGACAGGCAGAGGCAGAGATTAAGAGAAATGTAGTGTGGATAAGGAAGTAGAGAAGTTTGAACTTCAGAGGAAGCCAAGGACAACACTTGAGAGAGCAGTAAGAAAGGAAGTTTCTATACGTGCTTAGAATTGCACCTGCTAATCTACACAATGCAAACCCACGGGAAGTGACTCAGTGGTCAGAGCCTGACACACAAAAGGAAGCATCCTATGTTCCAGGAAAAGGTATTTGGCGCATGGACATAATGCATGGACATAATGTTTTTGTTCAGGTCTTGCACCACAACTGAATTTGGTTGTGTTTCTCATATGCAGCAGTTGCCCTTTCAAACTTACTATTTTTAACTCAAGCCCATCAAAGAGGAAGAGAAATTTTTGAGGAAGATTTGAGTACTTTATCCACATTTACATAAAGGAAGGAGGGACTAGAATGCTCTGAACACCTAACCTAGCCCAGTTTCTCTGTGCATCTTCATTTGTAATGCGGCATTACATCAAAATTAACAAAAATTCCCTTATTTGACATTTCAGGCCATGCCCTCACACTGAAAGTACTTTGTGTCATATTTTTTTTTTATCCTGATGCAACAAGATCATGATATAGTGCTGTCATACTAGATATACAAATCCCAAGGACAGAGAAGCAGTTGGGCATTGTGGCTGCTGAATCCCACTAACTCACAGAGCAAACCAAAGGGATTTCAGTGTCTAATTCTCTTTGCTTCCCCTACCTACAATGGCCTTAAAGGAGAAGAGACAGGATGAATGAGCTGAAGTAGCTCCTGGTTAACAAAGTTACTGCAAAGTCATATAGGCTGCCATCATCTTTTGCAGACAAGGATGCCCATAACTGGAATCATCCTCCAGCCAATAGCTACTGTATTACCTTGGAATCCCTGAATGCACCACTTGGGAAGTCCTTTTCCTGGAGTCTGGCAGGACCAATGTCCTATGTGCCCACAGCATGCAAGGAGCAGCAATTAGGAAAAGGCCACCTTCATGCTACATTGTAGACTTGCTCCAAGTGCCACTTGGAGAACCACAGCATGTAATCCTCAAGGTTTGTAGTAAAAGGCAGGAAGGTTTCCAGCTCCTTTTTGACTCATATAGCACAACTTTAAGGTCAAAACATACCAATCACATCTTTATCCACACCAATCACATCTTATCCAATTGCATTTCCTGTCTGGAAGGAGTAAATACAGCCTCTGTGAAGCCTAGCATAGTGTATGTAGACAATGAGAGGTTCCTGTAAAGGCTCACTGAACTGTATTTAATGGGTGTCCACCCTGAGGATGATAACTAGTCACTGTACTTGTGAGACGTGCAAAATGTCAGGAGAATATAGAGAAGTGTTGTGTTCAGGAAGCATGTGATGTGACTAATAGAGAATGACAAGGGGTGTGGTTATCATGAGATATTTACCTCCCTTCAGTGCCTTCATGAGACGTGAGAAAATAAGTATCTCCCTCCTCTCCCTGTCTCTCAGGAACATATTTATTCACTTAGAACTAAACTTCCAAAATTTATCATACTGCTCTTATTAAAAGCCCTTTTGAGGCAGTTTCTCAGGAAGGAAGTTTATTACAAGATTCTAAATTCCTGTTCCAGCTGAGTAATGCTGGACACAGAATTCAGTTTACTTCACAGTAAATAGTTTATGAAAAAGCTAAGTTTTTGACCAAAACAATGTCTTTCAAGCAAATGTAAAATTTCTTTGGTGTTTGAATATGAAGTCCACATGTAAGATGGGCTACTCCCATCTCTGATTGTCTTGGTGTGAAACCTCAAGCCAGGTAGGCAGGAGTGAGTAGCCACGAAGCCAATTGGCATCTGCCTGTAATATTTTTGTCTTAGATGCAAAGGTAAGAGAAAAAGAAGATGCTGCTCTGAAGAAAACAGAGATGAAACAAAGAATGGAGGAACGACGGAAAAGAGCACTGGAGGGGTGCTAGAGCAAGGGCATGAAAGGTAAGTGCTGAAATGTTACTTGAAAGATGGAATGGTAGTAAATAAGAGAGCAAGATAGAGACAGAGAGGAGAATGAAATGGACTTTCAGGATAGAAGAAATTTTCCAGGACCAGAGCCTGGAAAAGGAAAGTGCCATATGAGACAACTGAGGTGTAACTTCAGTTTAAAAAGGGGGAAAATCAGTTAAAGGAAATGCTCATGGAAATTAACAAACTCGGCCTGACAAGAAAAAGAAGGGCAAGGGGAAAGAAACTGAACAAAAGATAATAAACATTAGGAAGGAAAAAAGAATGAGAAGTAGATAAAATATTTTACCCATTACTTTTTTCTTTTGGTCTTGTTTGTCTCCCAGAATATCTCATGGTGAAATAGATGGAATTTTATTTCCCAAGGAAAACAGCTATTTAAAATAGAAAGAGTGCTGTGTATATAACCCAAATTTAACCCTTCAACTTCGACCTCCAATACATGAGTGACCTTTCATTTCCACTAAATATTCACCATGCAGACTCTGGTCTAGATAGATTTGCACCTGTAGGCATCTCAAGCCACAAAATACACCACTATGCCTCACAACAATAAAGCCAGCAAATAAATAAATAAATAAATTCACAGAATTTCCTGTAGATTTTGCACAATGATTCTGCAGAACTGAATATCAGATTGGTTTGGGGGATTTTCCCTTTTTACTCATTGCAACATCAGGAGACAATGAGAGGTTTGCAATGTGTGACAAAACCAGGAAGCAGTTGGTGGTGACAGACAACTCTATCTGCATCTCTCTCCCTCTCACACCTCATGATAGAACAATTCTCATCACTATCATCAGCACCCATATTTTCATATCCATGTTAAAAAACCCCAGATGCATCTAATATAACATAGCCAACAGTTGCTAAATACCCAGACACAACAGCCAAAGAGTTGGGCTTCAGCACCTCAAGTTCATCAACATGAGAACCAGCTGCAAGATTAAAACATATAAATTATGCTGAGGCACATAACCGTCACTTCAGAACTCTGAAAATTATTGCCTTCTTCAGGTTAGAGACTGTACTTGTTGGGGAGAGCTTGGGAAATTCCAGATCAATGGAAGACTCTCACAAGCAGGCAGCTTCCCAGTTACAAAGACAGAGCCTATCCCTGCTTTCTTCCTGCAGAAGCAGACCAGGATTTGGGGATGTCTGTGCTCAGCTGTAGCAAGAACATCCCTTAATAACAGGATATGTATTTTGAGAAGTGCACAGGTCTAATTAAGATAAATGGATTAACTTTGCATCAGAATATTGTGCTAAAATCTGTACCAGCATGTCTGCTTACAGTCAGCAGCATCCCAGCACTTTCTTCTATACAATATTAGCAAACTACTCTAGGAAAGTTTGAGTAACTGCAGACTGAAGCTACTTCCTATATGAATCATTTCTTGAAATAAATACTGGTCTGTCTTCACTGGAGCAAAAAGCAGATAGGAACAATCACAGAACCATAGCCAACATAGGAGATTAATTACTAGTATGAATATTCCTCACTCTGGGATGAGACCCGAGCTGCAGCAGGGAGTAGAGGCTGATACAAGAAAATCAGATGATCAAGAAGCCATGAGCAGACACATGCTAAACATTTAAGAGGCATCCACATTTATGCTGAAAGCACAAAGAACTTAGCTTGCAATAGCAAATTAAAAGAGGAGCGATGCACCTTTTAAAAAACAATTAGTTATCTTTTTCTGTTTTGGGTTTTTTTATTAAAAACCTACATACAACAAGGTATTTTCATTAAATATTTTCTTGAGAATTGTATCTAAAGCACTCAGAAATAAATAACAAAAACTGATTATTAAGGAGAATTAATGCATTAGCAGAACCAAATGGTTTAGTGAGAGAAACACTTATTACAGAACTACCCTGTACAACACTGATTGATTCCATATTCAGCTATCCAAACAAAATATGACATTATGGTGTTACCTGAAACTTTCATTGGCTCAATGGGCAGTGAAATGGGCAGAACTACAATGGTTCAGGCCTTGTCTAGACTCCTTAGACAAGGCCTAGTTACCTGGTTAGATTGCAATCCTTCAATAAAGGCTGGCAAGGCAGAGCTATGCATGTGTGTAGAAACCCATAGATTCAGAATTTTTTTAGGGGATGGCACCTGAGTACCATAATGATTGTGGTGTGTGCTCAGCTTGAAATACAGTTTTTCAAACTCTTCTTTAACCAAGCAGTTCACTTATCAGGAAATTAAATGCTATGGTATAACACATAAGTGACACACAAGCTTCCTATCATATTTACACATTAAGCGTGTAATGACATGGAGCTCTACAAGCAGCACAAAAGGTTGAGTTTGGCTTCCTATGGGGAAGATGCTCCTGACTGGAGTTTATTGTGTGTAATATTTGCCTTCAGAATTTACCCTGAGTACTCATCAAATCCTCCATACAGATGGATTCTTTGGTGTAGAATGCGGTTAAGGCTCATATTACAATCTGTTCTCCTGAAGGGTTATCAATAAGACACACTTGGACTCTAATAATCTTAAATGTTCTACACTTCTCCATTCAAAGTGGCTAGCCAGTTCAAAATCTACTGAGTATTTTCATATTAGAAATCTAGGCTAATTCTACTATAAATATTGTCAAACAAAGTTGCTAATTCCTGAAGGGATTGCTGTCTGTAGATTCTAAGACACTATTAGAGATAGCTATTTCCTTACACATGGTATATTGTAGAGCTGGGGCTCTGGTAATCCATATCATCTCTACTCCCATCTAAATAATCTGGTCCTCTTGAGAGAATTGGAAAAGTTTTGTAAAGAGGATCTAATTTTCAACAGGATCAGGATGACTTCTACTGGCCATCATGAGACAAGGCAGCACAGATCTTTTTTTACAAAGCATTGCCAAAAAAACATTGGGCATGAATCAAAATGAAAGTTATGTATCTTTTCAACAGCTTAGAGTTGATAGAGAAGTGAAACAGAATGGAGAGAGAGTGCAAGACAGCATGTGATCTGTGGTTTCAAATAGACACTGAGGGTGCACTGAGCTGCATTGAAGCTGCCAGGAATTTCTGACCCTATGTATCTCCAGTTCCTGGAAAGTCCCACCAACAAACAGAAAGAACACATTCTCTCTGATAAGATTCTGTAATTTAGCAAATATTTCTCTGTGTGTCCAACAGTTTCTACTGTTTGTTTAATGATGATATAGAATACTTGGCTCTGCACCTGAACTGGGGCAAGGTGAGCAGGCTCATTGCCCAAGTACAAATGTGCTCTCATTGCATCACATCCCCCACAGTTTCTCTGAGCTGAGATCCTGCTGAAGCTGCTGCCAAAGCACATGGAGGGATTGTCAGCAGTGCTGGGGGCAAAGGTTGAAGACATCTTTCACAATATCACCAGTTTGTTCATTGAGACTAATGTAGCAAAAAGGCTATTACTTCAGGTATCTCTTGTAACAGCTTCACTTGTTAAAGTGATTGTTAGGACAGTTATCTGAATTTCGGTACCATGGTGGGAAGCTCTGGTGGAAGGAATCCACCATGTTGGATTGACACAAATACTCAAAACTGAATATTTTTTCTTCATCAGAAAAAGCTTTTGACTAAGTGAACAAACTGTAGATATATATTTTGATGTCAAAAAGTCTTGAGAAATAGATTGGCTTTGTAGACTCTCCTTCTCAAATATAGTACAGGAAATTCTGCCAGCACACTCAGTTGCAAGCCACAGCAGTAGACTACTTACCAGGGTGAGGAGGTATTTACACAATTTGAGACACTGTAATCTCTAGAGTCAGCGAAACAGTTCACTAACATGGATAACAAACTATATATCTATTAATTCATCATTTTTTTAGAAATGTTCTTCCATGCATGCCTTTTTTTAGTTAGGTAAAGGTGAAAGAAGCAGAAGCCTGAGGTAAGTTTATATATGTATATATATGTATATATATGTGTATATATATGTATATATATATATATATAAAAACAGGCTAAATTCCCACCAGGAAGTCACAGTCATGGTTTTCATTTAAAGCATGCAGTTCCATGCATACCTTAAAGCTTTGGCTAAGTTTGTGTTAAAATATTACATTTCTTCAGGCTGAACTGTGCAAAGAAAACCAGCTTCAATCAATACTTACATTGCTTTGATTGGGTCAATAAAATAAAAGGTTGATTGATCCACCTTCCATTTACTCATGTAACAGTCAATGAAATTAAGAACATCCCCTAAAATAAGTGAGATCTGGTCACTCTATTCACCTCAAGCCTTGGTATTTCTCATTTCTGGACTAAAATCACTGAATCATTTAGGTTGGAAAAGACCTCCAGGATCGAGTCCAGTCATAGACTTTGACTTTGTCAACTAAACCACAGCACTAAGTGCTACATCCAGTTCTTTCTTGAGCACCTCCAGGGATAGTGATTCCACCACCTCCCTGGACAGCCCATTCCAATGCCTGACCACCCTTTCAGTGAAGAAATTCTTCCTAATGTCCAACCTGAATCTCCCCTGGCACAGCTTGATGCCATTTCCTCTTGCCCTGTCACTTCCTGGGAGAAGAGACCAACCCCCACCTGGTTACACCCTCCTTTCAGGTGGCTGGGGAGAGTGATAAGGTCTCCTCTGAGCCTCCTTTTCTCCAGGCTGAACACTCCCAGCTCCCTCAGCCTCTCTTCATAGGACATGTGCTTTAGAGCCTTCACCAGCTTTTTTGCCCTTCTCTTGACTCCTCCAACAACTCAAAGAATAAATTAGTCCAGTCCGAAGAGGCCAGATGGAAGGTATTCCCCCGTAATCATATCTCTGCTGTCCCTTCAAGGACTTTTCTCTGTGTCATTGGGGTCATTCCTTTCTGGCTGGATTTCTTTGACAAAGTTTCTGTTGTAATAATGCACAGTCAGTCAAGAGAACACCATAACATTACCTCAAAGAGCATATTGTCTTTACAGAAGAACACACCAAAACTCTCCTTTTACATTGTTCAAATTACCACCATCTCGTCTTTAAAATTCTCACCCTTTTCCTTAGGTTAAATAAAGTGTAATTCACTTGATTACAAAGTATCAAAACTGGAAGGCAAATTTCAATGGTCCATTATGCTTTCCTAGTACAGCTATAATTCCAATTTGTTTTAAAACTCCTCTGCAACACCTATAATGCAAATATCCTATAAACATAGGGAAGATTAACATTCAAAATTACATTAAGTCATAAAAAAGAAATCTCAAATGATGCAAAACTAATCCAACTTTGATACAAATTTAGCAGTGTAGACCAAATTTGCTCAAATCATTGAGGTCCAGCTTTCTTTTTGGTCCTAAAAAGTATGTATGACCTTGCACTACAGTAGAAATAAAAGAGTGAGGGAGGAATGGATGCTCATTTTGGACTCAGAAATTTCCTAATGGTTTGGGTATTTCTACAATTTTTCCACTAACTGTCATCCCCAGTTCCCTCAGTGGAGAGCATTTGAGGTCAGTCATGACCCATGATTGAATAAACACCATTCCTGTCAGCTATTTTACCCAGGTTAATGTTTGGCATCAGAACGAGTCTCATTCTAAGTTGTTTATCACAACGACTGCGATAACATTACTTTGGCAGTACCTATGGGTTATCATTTGCTTTTCCAATGCACACAATAGTCTGTATATAGTTGGTGAAGGGAAGGCATGTGGGTTCAGCTTTAAAATTCAACACAGGATCTGTGCTTTAGCAAAAAGTAATAAAAAGTTCAGTGCGAGTAATGAGCACAAGTAGGTCTGAGTCTACCTGCTTATCTGATTGTACACAAATAAATTTCTCTTTCAAATACTCTCCTGCATGCACTGTAATCAAACCAGTCCACAAATAAATCAGCATTGTCCTTGATTATTTTTGTCCTCCCTGCTGCCAGATACGTGCCCTTCACAGGGACCTGAGAGTGATATGGCCACTGATTTCAGTGGGGCCCAGATTTCAATCTTGATTTTCTCTAGTCCAAAGAAAAGAGCTGCAAGTGTCTTCAGGGACCCAGGTACTCACAGAGAAATTTAAAACACTTAAAGACACCGTGGCAGCACACAGGGTTGTCAAAGTAGCAAAGACCCTTCCATATTGATTAGTTCCATGTTTAATATATACATACTCTTGCAGCATTTGCAAATAACCTTTTTTGTATGAAAACAGCACTAGCTTAGTCAAAGCCAGATCAAAGAGGCACGCATGATTCACATCCACTAAATAAACACTGATGCCTGATGGCAGTAATACAGCTATTTATATTCATTGCTTGATTTAACCAGTGGCATTCCTTTAATATGATAATAAGCAGAGACTCTTTGCTATGAAAAAACAACAAGAGACTTGAGTGCTAAACTCGCTCTTATTACCAAATGAAAGTGATATTGGTGGGCAAGTTGAGATTTGCTAATTAACTTCCCCAACAGACAAAATCAGAGGTTTAATTTTAGATTATGCTCTGGAATTTCATAATAACAAATAAGCAGAAAACTTCAGTGAGAGTTAAGCACTTAAATACAGTGGAGGGTTTATAAACAGGTCCTGATTTATAAACATCAGTGACCTCTGTGTTTCTCTGGAATCACAGTCCTGCAAATCTGTTATTTCATCTCCTTTATAGTACTTTGTGTTAGAAAAATGAGGGCAGAGGACTTTAAAATAGCATTATCACCAGTGACTACAGCCCTCACACTTAAAAAAGTATCACTAAACTGGTCTGAAACCAGCAAATAGTTCTCAGGAGCAACAATTAGGTGATAGCAGATGACCCCCTCTACTGAAAGGGAGCCTGACTGGCCTTGTGCTCTAGACACTCGCAGATGACCTGCACTCAGCCAAAGGCTCCTCCAGATCCTGCTGTTCCACAGCCTATTCTGGTTACTGTCATTTTGCAGACAGTCCTGTGCCCTGTGTTCATATCATCCATATCACTTGTCCAAAAGAAGATAGAATGTGTAAGTATGAAAACCTTTTAGAATGCTGGGAAAGGATACTTTGTTAGAAGGACCATCACCCACGCTACAAGAGTATGCTCAGTTTGTAGTAATGGCTATCTGATTTACGGTGGTCAGTGATGCCTTCAAGCAACATTAAATTGGTGGTGAAATCATTAAAACCACATGCACAATGAGATGGTATCAGAGGAATCACAGAACCCTTTTTTATTTAACCATGAGATTGATAAATACAGCAGATTCTACTAGAAAACATGGAATGGAAAATGTCCCAGAATGCAAAACTGGATGGGTGCTGCAACCAGAATGGTACACAAGGATTTTGAGAAAGTCTAGGACTCTATGGATCTCCCCCTTATCCATTGAGAACTAACCCAGTGTAAACAAAGTGGAGAGACTTTAAATCTACTAATGTCATCATAGGAAAAAAATAAGATAAACGTAATATTTTTTTTTTAAAGGCAAAACCTTTTCACGTAGACAAGGATTTAGAGTTTTCTTGAAGAACATAATTCTTATTTTATTCTTGTTTTCTTTCATTATTCCACTTTAGTAGGAAGAACACTTTCTCTCCTATTAATACCTTAAGACTTGTAAATAGTGTTTCCATTTGGATATAGAGCAACGTGGTAGATTTGTTTTCATACAGTTTTTTCAGCACTGGAAACTTTCATTTCAGTTTTTCAGACTCAAACATGTTATAGCAGAAGCACATTAGATTTGAAATCTGGGACTTCTTCCTCTACTTTCATGTATATTTACCTTTCTCCATAATTTCTATTAGTTGATCTATTGGTAAAACTTATCTGATTTGGATGAAGATTGATTTTGGATAGCCATAAAATAGGCATAAAATAGCAGCAGAATTCTATTTCCTGCATTGCAGACAAGGCTGCTTAAATTTTAGAGTTGTCTTTTGACTTACTTGTTGACTTGCTTGATAAACATAATGGCTTAAAGTCTCGGAGAGAGATAATTACATGTGCCAGAATAACACAGGAACAACAGGGCTTCTAGTACTTCAAAGACAGCTTGTACTTCCTTATTAAAGAGCTGCAAGAGAAGTTAATTTGTTATTTCTCCAAAAATTAATAAAGTAGCTATTACTGTAACCAGCAATTTTGAAAGAGATTTCAAATCCTTGTGTGTCCAACATACTGACAAAAACTAATATCAATTGCAACTTGAAGGAAACACTGGGAGATTTTTGCTTGATAATCAAGAGGTTGCAAACTAAAATGCTACTTACAACTCATATCCTCAGCATCTGATGACTCAGACCTGCTTCTTCAGAGGTCCAAACATACAGACGTATCAGTGCACTTGCTGACCACAAAATGTTGCCTTAACTCATAATCATATTATCTCTTGAAATGAAACCTTGAAACTGCATCTGTTTCTACAGCTGTCACCTGGTTAACACGAGGGAAATCCCCCACTGTCTCAGTCAGCTGCATTCCTCATTCATTAGGAAACAATTACTAGTTTCAGATAACAACTTTCATCCATTTAGAATCAATCACAGGTTCTTTACAAACTCAATGTTGAACTGGGCTGCAAATTCATTTTAGGGTATTTAACATTTAAAGAATTTTGGAGACAGGTCATGTAAATTAATTTTATTGAGTTATTCCCCCATTCTGTGAAGAGACTGCATACTGCTTTTTCTCTATAAATGCCTGAGGACTGTTCTCATGGCCTATATGAAATCACTCAAATTTAAATTTATCTGTAGGCAGTAAACTCCCTTCAGTGTAACTTTCAAAATACATTGTACTCTCCAGGAGCCTGGGTTTACTTGTGTTTTGTAGCATCTGTTTGCTGTTTTCCACCTTCTATCTAGTTCTATTTTGAGATGGATGATCATTTTACTGAAGATAGTATTCCCACCCATTCCAACAAACCTCTGTAAAAGCAATCCTAATTTTGTTAATGTAAGCTTGAGCTGCCCCCCAGCGTGAGGAGACTAAGGCTGAATGTTGACTGAATTGTTTGCTTTGATGATAATGCAGAATTTCTTAGAAGTGATTGAAAATGCAAAGCTTTCCATGAATGATGGCTGCCTGGGAGTTGAGACCAGATTCTCTCCATCTATGAAAACGTGTTATATAAAAAGTGGTGCTGGTGCAGTCTGATTCCTGCTCAAAAGAAACCTAGAAATCAACTGCCTTAAACTGTTGTGACAAAAATAAAAAGCAGGAGCCTGATTTTCCTAGCAACACTCAGCAGTACCAGCCTTGAGTCAAAGAGGAGACCAAGTAACACCTACAGCAGCTAGAACATTCAGAGCTAAACAAAAGTGAACGTTACAAACCTACTTCTTCTTGAAGAAATGTTACACACGGAAATGAACAGCAAAAAAGCAATCCATTACAGACTGCAGCTGTTTGGCATGCTTGGGGAAAACATCTACAGGATGGCAGTCCTAGACTAGACTCATGGATATTACTCAGTTGTTATTGCTTAACTTGGTGAAAGGACTTTGTAAAGTCACAGATATCGTTGTTCACTGTTGCAGAATTCCTCAGGGAAGGTGGACATGATGTCTACCTAGGCCTTGAACTACCCGAGTTGAGGCCTTAACAGGGGCCTGAGTGAGGCCTTGAAGCCTGTGATGCAGCTAGAAATTCTTAGCCAAGTGTGGCACAGTTAGAAATTAGTAGTTAAGGTGTCAGGGAAAGATAGTAGGGTTGTGAAGGTCACTGAATAGACTTGTTAGTGAGCACGTAATAGCCACCTTAAGAGTTAGTAAAATAAAGTGTGTTTTCATACTTCTCTCTGCTGTATGCCAATGAAGAGCTGCTGTGAACTGTAAACTATATGGAAATGTATAAAAGTAGCCATCTTAGCTAAATAAAGCAGAACGTAGCTGTTAACCGTATTGGCTTGATCTGCGTTCTCTCTATCCTCCGACTTCCTTTTTATCTCAGGCCAACCCTGGTAATAGTTCACAATTTACAGCTTAGGAAATTTAGGAATAAGGAAGGTGAGGCAATGAGCCCAAGGTAAATGAATGACAAGAGTTGTGAAAAGACCTCCATTATCCCCACTCTTATTCTAGTCACTAACCAGCACAGCCTCCAGTCCTAAAGGAAGAAAGTATTTTGGGCGGAGCAGCCTAGCCCTCCATCATACAGCTGGAGAATACAGAACATGGATGAGCACCTTATTTCTGTTGGGGCACTCTTCTATCCACCAAAAAATGTCCTACAGCCCCTGTTTCCTGTCAAGGCAAGTCTCCCTGCTATAGACAGCACTGGAGAAAGTCCTAAGGCTACTTCCTGAGGACTCTCCCTACTCTCCAGTTTTGGTTCTCAGCACAGATAGAGTCTTTCATTCTCCCATGCGCCTGCCTGGGGAAGAGTCTGTCTGGAACAGAGCTAAACCATGGAAATCATGAGGAAAATTTAGACTACATCTCTGAATATATTACTTAAGAGTAACCTAATTTCTCCGTGTGAAGTGTTCTTATTTTTTTATGAAGAACAGCAATCAAATTATGGAGCTGCAAAAAAAACATATTTAAAAAGCTATTCTAAGGAAATTAACACTACAGTGAAGTCCCCACATGCACAAGTCTTAGTGTTTTAGAATCTTATCTGTACTGCACAACATACTCAACAGTAAACAGGCAAGTAATAAGTTCTAATAATGGCCCCTGCTATAAATTTGTCTTCTGCAATTTTGTAGCACTGTGTGAAGGCAGGAAAAATCTATGACACATGAATACTGAGGACTCACTGCACACCTGCACTGGGCTGAGAACTCTGGTTTTTAACTTGGCTGCAGCTGTTTCTCTGCTGCATTTTACCTCCCTCCAAGATAAAACACAGAAGAGAAATGGTGAGAATTCTTTCAGATGTCACAGACAAAACCCCAATACTGAAATGCCTTGTGTGTGTGCTCCCTCTGAATGGATAATCATCACCACTATGCTGCTTTCTGGATCAAAACAGTTTTCTACCTGCAGGCAGGAAATGGGGATCACTTGGATTCTGCTGGCACCTAAATACAGCAGCCAGATGAATGCCCACCTGAAGAGCCCCTCCCAGGGCAGGGTGGCACTCCTCTGTCACAGTACTATTTCCATGACACCAAGTTCCTATAACTGCAAATTTTCTTCCTGTAAGAGACAAGATTTCTTTAGTCTGCTGGACTCAAAACCAAAGAAAAACATTGGAAAGCTTTGAAAACTGAGAGCATGTGCTCTCTATCAAACAGAACTTGGGGTGGTGGACATTCACAACAGCTATAAACAGCTGCTTCCTAGACGGAATGCTTTGCTTCAACAGTTTTTTCTCAGCATGAACTTGAGCCAAAACCTCAGTGTTCTGCTTTTCAGTAAATTCACACAAGAATAGAATTGTGGTTTAGACATTCCTACCAGTTTCAGAGGCACACCGTAAAACTGACCAGGCAGACAATTCTGCAGACCAGAGGGACTGGCACATCCCAGCTCTCAGTTCTAGAGTTACATGGTGAGCTGGGGTCATCACTTTCTCAGATTCCGAGCACGCCATAACAGGCATCCAGCTCTTCCACAATTCCCTTTGGTACACACAAAGCACAGCAAATCAGAAGGCTCTAAACCAAATACTGCCTGCTTAATTCTTTATTAGGAAAACTTTTGTCTCACTTATCCACAGTCTCCTTTCAGAGCTCTGCACTTTCCATTCCAGCCCCCCTTGGGATGCAATGTTGGGCCTGGAAATAACAAAGTGCAGATGGCAGCCCATTGTC
Source organism: Trochalopteron elliotii (assembly GCA_024734555.1). Lineage (NCBI taxonomy): Eukaryota > Metazoa > Chordata > Aves > Passeriformes > Leiothrichidae > Trochalopteron > Trochalopteron elliotii. The sequence goes on from JANPWX010000619.1 coordinate 2,308,575, forward strand.
CTTAGCCACATGACAGCTCATGTTATTGCTTTTCTTCAGCTTATTAGCAAAGCAGGGAGGGGAAGGAGGTGACAAAAGGCCTGTTATTGCTCTGTGCAGGCTGTGAGCCAGAAGTGAACCTAGCTGTGCTCCTGTGATGTCACCACGGCTGGCTCGTGCCCCAGGGACTCCAGGTAGAAGGTGCAGTGGGGACAGCAAGAGCCTAGCCTTCCAACACTGAGCTTATCAACGAAACAGAGAAACCTGCAAAGCTATTAAGAGTGGGACCCAGAGGAGCCATTCCAGACAACTTTTTATTTTCTGGTTTCATTTTTCAATTAAAAAACATTTTTGTGACATTTTTGAGAGCAAGCCTGCTTACAGACTATTAATCTGAGGCTGAGGGTAAAGAAAGGAAAACACTTCAGTGAGAACTGAACACTGAAAAGCTTTGTCTGCAGTACAGTGTGCTAAGATAATTCTAGTGAGTTTTGAGAAACAGACAGAGGCAGTTCAGGCCTGTGTGACACAAACATGTTCATACAGTGTTTTCAGAAGATGAAAGGGTGAAATTTTAATGCCTATTTTCTTCCTTTCATTTGCATTCAAAAGTCACATCATCTAGGGAAAAGCATGTACTAATTAATATCTGCCACCAGCTGAGCAAAATGGTCATAGTCAATCTATAGTGAAAGGTTTGCAACACATGCAACAGACTGAGAACATCTAACTGGACCTTTGGAAGGAGCTGAATTTTGAATTTTAAGCATATGAAAATCAGATGACAGATTCAGAGGATAAAAATGAGAAGTGGCATGATTTTTATCTGAAGCCTGATTATGTACAGCAGCTAGAAGAGATTTGCATTTGAGAACCAGTTCATACCTGATTATTTGAGATATAATGGTAAAAAATGAAAGAAAGGAAAAAAAATTATAATGAACTAAAACTACCACTTATCTGCACTGCATACTTTTGAAGCTATCAAATTGATATCTCATCCTTAGGGTTCTTGTTCACTTGTTACTCACGAAAATAATGTTTCGTTTCAGCAATGGAATAAAGCAAAACATTGCAATTTCTGGAAAAATCCCAAATCTGGATTTCAACATTATGTCTTGGATGTATCTCTTAAAAAAACAAGCTGAAGGAAACTAAAGCCACATGTGGTGGAACTTAAACAGGCACCTGTAATCTCAAAATGAACAAGCATTAAATGAATACTTTCTCCGGAAATTTTGGGAGCAGCTTTTTCTATCATGTGTCTCTCACATGCAAAAAGAAACTCTGGAAAATATTTCCTGTCAAATAGAAGATGGAAAGTGTTCAGAAGCAGATGGAGGGAATCTTTGCACAAAATTTTCGCTGCATGCTAAGGCTTTGACCATACCCAGAAATATTAGGTAAAATACAAATTATATTAAAACAACTCATCAGTGTGGGAACTGTAGAGCAAAATGAAGGCAAGAAAGTGACTTCACTGGTAAAGGTTATAATCCACCTTCAATGCCAGTCCCTTAATGATAGTTGTTACAGCTTGGAATCACGGTGTCTTAATCCTTTAGTTTAAGCTGCAGTTGCTCATTCTTGCTAGAAGTCACTCATGGTGGTGAGGAAGCAGTGAAGGAGTCCTTTCAGCCAGTCTGTAGAAGGCTTCTGTTCATTTGCTGCTCAGGGAATCATGATTATATAGGGTCAGATAATTATGAGTGGTTTGTTTAACAGAACAAGAAATAGAGGGGGGTTAAGCATTTAACCACTGTTAGCCACATGCAGAGATAACAATTTCAAACCTATAGGCATTCTGATTTCAGAGTTTTCTGACTTTTTTATTTTATATTGTTTTGTGTACTCAGGAAGCTGAAGAAGAAAGAAACACGATGGAGGGTTGTTTGGGTGTCGCAATTTGAAGATTCAGAATGCTACAGTAGCCAGAAAATATACACACATTCTGAATTATTCTAATGTTTGTAATTTTAAGTAATATTTTGTTCAGATATTTTTAGCAGCATGCAGGGAGACTGGGTAAAGCCTCCAAGAGGAATTAACAGCTGCAGTGGCTGCTCATCAGCTATAGATCAGATAATTTTCAGGATGTGAAGAGTACACCGTGTCTGCACTCTTCAAAGCAGAGTGAACTGACCTACACGACCACAATCCTCCTGTGGATTGCCTCCATGCATGTTTATCTGGGCTGATAAAAACGCTGCCACCATCTCACTGCTGTCCCTTGAACAGAACCCACTGCCAGGCTCTCCACCTCAACCTGCGGCCATATAAAGCAGGCAACAGGAGTTGTGATCAGGGCAGGCCTGGAAGAAGGACAAGGGCAGAAAAGAAAAAAGGAGGGGAGAAGCAAAGCAAACCTGAGTTGAAAAGGACCAGCATTACTCTGCTGTGACAGGGGAAGAAGGGAGGCCTGGGTCTGAAGACAGGAAGAGGTTTTTGGCAGTATAGGCAGCATCTGCAGCACCAGCTGCAAGTATTTCATGGATTGGATTTCACGGAGACATGGTATTGAGTCACTGAAAAAGATAACTACAATAAATATGCTTAGATGGAGGCCTTTTTCATTAAAAACTATAGGAATCAACAAAGGCCTCTGATTGCTTGCTTTTTTCTTTAATTGAAAAGTTTCTCACTTTGCTGTAATTCTCAACAGGCTTTCATTGTCTTCACAGAACAATTAGAGGCTCCCTCCTCTGGCTCTGTTTAATACCTATATTTATAGGTATTAATATGGGAATTCTCCCATCAAAATCTTTGCAGGAGAAGGACAAAAGAAAAAAAAACTGCTTTATAGCATTAAGTGGGGACTTGAGATCTTGCAGAAATTGTATTTCTCTGCGGAATTATTCTTTTTTTTCTTTCTGTATCAAATCAATGACTACGTTTTCAGCACCCAATTGAATGTCACAGTTTTAACTCAAAGCCAAGCAAGATAAAGTGTATCAAGAAGAGGAAACAAAAGAATTCTCATTCTCTTCACTCTTTTCTTGAAAGATCAAAAAAAATAAGATAGGCCTGAATTTCATGAAATTTGGGATCCTTATAAGCTAGGAAAATAATTTTGTTTGAACTATATGGCTCTTATGTTCAGTTTTAGAATAACGTTTCTAAGTCCTTTACAACATTAAATACAGGCTTCTGTAATTGGACCTTCTGTCTCACTGATACTTCCATGACATTGTGTCCAAATCCTGATTATATTTCATTTAAATTCTTAATAGCTTTTACCATAAATCAGAGTCTTTGCATGGGAGTCGCCGAACCTAGATGAGTCTTAGTGCTATATCACCCTGAGGTCAGGAAACTACACCAAATTCTGATGACTAAACTACATAAATTACATTTATAGGACTGAACTGACCCATTTTTTCCTCATATTTCAAATATACAGTATCTGTCCGAATGCTACATTCAAATACACATGCCTAGGATGGTCACGCAAGCAGGCTCAATGTCCCTCACAGCCCAGAGGGCATAACAAGCCTGACTGTCCCTGCTCAGCTCCTGGGGCTCCTCACACCCCACCCATGGCTCAGAACCCATTTTTGACTGAGTTTTTTGACTGTTATTGATGCAAATTAAAACCTGCCCTTTTGCAGAAAAAAAGCCTTTGTGATAATTTATGCACCACACCAACATATATCTATCTCAAAACTGCATTTAAACACATTACACAAGAAATCTTCCCTCAATCATTCCTGAGGTCTTGGGGTAGGGATTGCTTCTTTTTCCTCCTGTGTCTTCACAGGTCCCTCTGGACTGTGTCAAGGGTTGACATGTTCTAACCCCAGCTGGCAGCTGAGCACCACAGAGCTGCTCCCCCAGGGGGATGGGAGGAAGAGAATTGGAAGGCTTAAAGTGAAAAAACTCATGGATTGTGATAAAAACAGTTTAATAATTGAAATAAAATAAAAAATAATAATTCAAAATTGTCACAAAAAAGGAAACAACAAAGAGAGAGAAAGAAAACCCAAGACAGACAAGTGATGCAAACGAAAACTGCTCGCCACCAAGCAAATGTGCACCCAGGCTCTGAGCAGTGGTCTCCAGACAACCTTCCCCCACAGTTCTATGGCCAAGCATGATGCCGTATGGTATGAAGCATCCCTGGGGTCAGCTGAGGTCAGCTGTCCCAGCTACATCCCCTTCCAACCTTTTGTGCATCCCCACCCTTCTCACTGCTGGGTGGTGTGAGAAGCAGAAAAGGTCTTGACTCTGTGTAATCACTGTTCCTCTGTATCAAACACATCCCTGAACTACCAACACTGGTTTCAGCACAAAGCACAGCCCCACACCAGCTACTGTGAAGAATTAGCTCAAGCTCAACCAAAACCAGCATTTGTTCTTAGGTAATAGATGTAAAACAAGAAGTTGTATCCTCAAAATTAACTCAGTGTTAATTATGAAGCTTGGATAGGGGTGCAAATAAGATAACTGGAACCGAGCAGAAAATTTTCTTATCCTTTGCCATTTCATAAAGTCCTCAAAGTCCCAAACTAGAGCATGATGGATTGAGACCAGGTAGAAGCTTTTGTTCCCAAACTGATCAGGTAGCCTTACGACTGTCATGTCTTTCTTCCTCCTGTTCTCTCCATCTCAAACAATGACTAACTACTCCGTCAAGCTTGCTTTAGTTGTGATTTAAGAAAAAGTCATGCTCTTACTTTATCTCCTTTTCTTAATTGGTTTTGCATTAAAAATCAGGATACAGTTACCTTGCAAAACATTTTAATATATAGTAAACTGGAATATATATAGCAAAAATCTACTAAGGAAGTTGACTATTATTTTTTCCTTATTGTTTATAGGTTTATGATTTGTACCGCAATTGATACTAGGCAAAGAACATACTCCCCCCCCACCCCCCCCAGAAATCCTGCTTGTTACATTTTCTTTCTCTCTATCCCCTCAACAAAATGTTGAAAATGCTGGAGAACATTCTGAAAATACCTATGAGCTAATGCAAAGAATTCTCCAAAAGTTCAGGGAAGGGAAGGGAAGGGAAGGGAAAGGAAACACTCAACATATTACCACTTCCAACACAACACCCAAGAAGATAAAACTCAGTGATCCGTTGTGGTATCTTTTTGACCAGAAACAAACAGGTGCTGCTTTGATGCCATGTTCTTTCTTTCGACAGGCATTTTAAGAGGTAAAATCTGAAAATTACTGATGTCAAAACCTTATGGGAATAATTTTGCTAGCAATTTTATTGGAAGTCAAACAGAATTAGACCGTGCAGAGACAAACCAAAAGGCAGCAATGATAATACAACTAAATAAACTACATAGATTGATACTTCAATAATATAAATAAAAATAAAGTACAGATGGGAACTGAAATTGTGGTGCAGTAGGATAGAGATTAAAGACAACTACAGTTTAGACCAAAACCCAAGTGCTTTTATGTGAGTTAACTCACATGTATTAGAAATATTGAGTAGGAAAGAACAGGAAGAATGGCTAAACAGAACAAAACCAGGAACCACAAGTACTGTGTTAGAGCAGGGAGAGACTGAAAGCCTCCATACATTCCAACTTGCAAAAGTCTGGGTTACTTCAGAAATAGCTTCTGAAGTAGCAGAACTGGTCCCTAGAAATCATTGTCAAATCTTCCAAGAGGTCATACAACCCCAGAGGACAGCAAAGAGAAAGAAACATAATAGAGGATCATGTGTCTGACCACAATTGTACACAATTTTTTAGAGCAAACTTTGATGGAGAGAATAATTAAAGACATGGAAGGAAGTGGAAAGAAATGCTGCACAGATTTATTAAAAGTAGAACAAGGAAGATTAAATATGAAAGTAAATAATTATTAAGACCGAGGAGAGGCAGCTGATTCAATGTACGTGGACATTGGTAAAAATACTTAATGATATGGCATAACAGAGAAATCATTAAGCAAGAAACTAGAGATTAATGTAATATTAGATGATAAGTTAGGAGAATAACTGGCTAAAGGGGAGATTACAGCAAAATTAGAATTCACATGTATGGAGAGGAAGGGTAATTAACAGGTAATGTCTCATTACTTTTTCTTAGAATAAGTTTGATTCCTATTTTTTTAAATGAATATGGTGCAAAAATGTGTTTGCAGCGTTAAAATTTGCTGTTGTCTCAGAACATAAGGGTTCCAATACAGAGCAAGACCAGTGAAAAAAAGTTGAAGTACATTAAAAGCTGGAGTGAAACATATGGGATGAAAATGCCATTTGTACCAAGCACAAAGTTACACATGTGGGTCAAGTGTTCTTGTTATAAATACATCTATTGGTAAGAACCAAAGAGGGAGAAAACCTGAGATGGTTGGAAGCTCCTGAACAATGATGAACTACCAATATAATGCAGATGTAAAAGAGTCAGATTGTAGATGAGGATTCTATTAGGCAAGATTTTTGGAGAGAGGCAAAAAAAAAAAAATTAAGATTACTTACAAAGCACTAGTGAGATCTAGCTGATCCATTCTGTGTCTGAAGAACATGATCTCCAGATAGGGCAGGTGCTATATATTAGTTTCACCATCCCCTTATCATTCAAGCTTTTCGAAGAAAATCAAGCTGTACTGCAGGACCCTAAAGTATGTCTCATGTCTTTAGCTTGTAAGCTCTTCCCCTTTATGTTACAGTTCCACATGAGGACATTAGGCCTTGCTTCCCTCTTTCTCCCTTATGTCCCAGTTTCCATGGGAAAGCAACTCTGATGAGAGGTAGAAGGAAAACATACTGCAACTGGTTCTTCAGTTTGGACAGAGAAGGGAAATACACAGCAGATACCTTATGGAGCAGTACACATTTTGCCTAAGAGAGGTGACTTTTTTTGCCCAACAGCTTGATGACTGAGAGGTACACTGTCCATAAAACAGTCAAGCAGCAGGGGAAAAAGAGGAAAAAAAACAAAGGAAAAGAAGCCATGAAAAAAGAGAAAATATTAGCACAAAAACAAGCTGAATCAACTAGCAATAAATTTCAAAACAACGCATAAGAGGTCAGGTGGGACAGAGGATCATTCCTCTAGCCTTGAAAGCAGGAAGGCCACAGCACAGCCTTTCAGCAGGAATTAAAAACTACAAAGAAAAGCTAGATTCAAACAGAACTCAATCAACGGTTGGAAGAGTTTTCATGACCTGGTTGACTGGCTATAGCATTTCCAGTGATTCAAAAGTTCTCCTCCAGAGCAACATTCTAATTATAAGGTTAGTATGGGTCTAATTTCATCACCCTGTATATTCTTTTTAAAAAGGGCTGAACTTCCAGAAGTAGGCAAACCACAGGCAGGATGTTTTCTACAGTATTTGCTCTGCAGCGTTGTAGAAGAAATCCTTGTAGTGCAAGTGAATTCCTTCTATCTCTAATGCACAGAAACTAGCTCCCATGAAATAATGGACACCATTCTCTTACTACTAAAGAAATGCACAGCTTCTGCAGAGTGGGAAACTATAGAGAGAAGATGGAAACACTGAAAGATATTTGAAAGAGTCAAGGAGTTTCTCATTTCAAATTGCCACCTTTGACTTCGTTTTAGTAATTTTTAAAATTTTGTCCCTATCCCTTTTACAACATTTCTAAAGCAATTAAAGAAAACAATAACAGTGCTCAGGAGTCCTTTCAGAGACCATATTGAATTTTGTCAGCTTCAGATTTTGTAGGAAGAGACAGAAAGCCTAGAAAAGTAAAATATAGACTAGGACTGAAGATTTCTGACCCTGCTGCCAGAAAGCAGCAGACTTTTAATAATTCAATGAAGGCTACAATTTCATGTGTAGATCATGTTCCACTTTCTTTGAAGAGAATCCCCATAGAGTGTCAGGGGCTTTTTCCACTGTGGGAGATAAGAAAGGCAGACAGTACAACCGAACTTCAAAATAACTGTTTTGCTATTCATCTTTGAAGAAGCTGTAAGTTCCTGTAAGCTTTAGCCTTACCAACTTCCCAGGAAACGCCATACTATGTAAGAGGCTGTTATAGAAATTTGTAATCATTCTCAAATATATTGGATGGGGAAGATAATGGCAAAATAACAAGTATGATGTTAGCATACAACACATGCCAGCATTATCAATTACATGCTCTTTTAGAGAAAGAATAAACTGAAAATAGTGTTAAAATTTTCCATTTACAAATTAAAATTTATCAAACAAGTAATGAAGGAGACCATAACATAGCCTGCAACAGTATGCCAAATGTTTTCTAAGATAACTGAAACTTGGTCTAGTGCTATTTAGCTTTAAATGATTCTGCCCTGTGGCAGCTGGACAGCTGCTTGGATGTCAGGAACTCTTCTAAACTTGCCAAAGGAGGAGGAAGAACAGCACTTTTCAGCTTTATTCAACAGGCAAGCATGATGTAGTTTCTCAGGGTATGATTTCTGCATGATAAGATACTCCAGTTTTCATTCCCATGCAAATAGTCAAGGCAAACTTCCACAGAGATTGCCTATGGCCAGATGAAACAAGGAAAACCCTGAATATTTTCAGGCTGAGATTACCTCAACTAAAAAAAAGGTGAGTTTTTTCTGCAGGAAAATTAAAGTGTAAGATGCTTATTCATTGCAGGAAAACAGATTGCAATAGATACAATAACAGAGAGGTTAACAAGAGCTAACATACCACCATCTACTGCATTAGTATTAGAATTTCTCAATCGAGATACTTTTTTTTTAACAGTTTTGTTTACAGAGTTAATACTCATAATTGTTCAACCACAGCTAACCGAACATTTTCCTTGAGAAAGGAATGAATATTACCTATTTGCATGGCTTGAAAAGTTACTTGCAAATGCTAAAAGTAGAAAGTTTTCAGGCTCAAGTAGTTTACAGCACAGATAAATTTAGAAGGATTTTCAATGGCTGATCAACTGCAAATTTCATTATAAGGATTCAAGTTACAGACATTATCCATTCAGGCTGTCCTTGTCTCTGACTAAAGAAAGATCTTGTCTTGTGCTAGAGAGAGAACCATATTTCCCTTAGCACAAAATCTTGAAGTATGTTAGACAACTACCTTATTTATTGACTCTATTCACTGCATTGATGGATTGTACGCTAACACAATAAACAGTGTCTTGAGGGAAAAAAAAGTATTTCTACTTTCATTAGGGCTCTAACTTTCCTTTTCTGGAAACATTTTCTTTCTAGGGTCCTCAAGGTGAAAGCATACACCATTTGGTGCCTTGCTATAATAAAGTAAATACTTCCTTTTCCTAATTGTACTGACCTTGTGATCTATCATTCCTGGAATTTCTATTCCTGGGCAACTTTGAGAAGTTATAGTTTTCCTCTCCAGGAAAACAGATATCTTTCTGAGCTCTACCTTATTCAGAGCTAGCTTAAAATGAATAGAGAGTTTTACTGGTATCAGATTCCATATCCAGAATGCAAAAGGTGAAATCAATAAAATGTCAGGGAAATTTGAGATTATATTCCAGAAATGCTATTAAACTGTCAAGCTTCTGATGAATTCACATAAGCACCCTTAAAAACAGGCTGAACTTTCCTTGTTTAAGTTAGTTGCCAGCTTTATATCTCGTTTGGGAGCAGAAGAAGTTACTGGGAGAAGAAAAGACACCAGTCATGGAAGGACAGACTCTTGAGTCAGGTGAGAGAAAAAAACCTAGGGCAGAACAGCTTAGCAGGAAAACCATCACTCTGAAAAGGTTAGTGTTACAAGAGGAAAATTAACCAGCTATGAAGTCAGATAGAGCTGTGCTCCAGCATGTACCCAGTAAGTCTCAAGACCCCAGGGTCACCTGTTCAGACTTCCTACAGGCACTCTTCCCATCTGTTTTCCCATGCCATTCTTACACCCCTTCCTGTCAGCTTTTGTGCAGACGATGAACACGGTTCATGTTTTAACCTCTCATTCACTGGGGAAAAGGTCTTACTGTGTCCTGCACAGGGGCTGTAAGACACTTAACAAGGTGTTGAAAACATGCGGCCATTTAAGTAAACATCAAATATTGGATGATCTAGATTCATAAATTTTCCACAAAGACTGGAGTACAGTGAGACAGCTTAGCAACCAGGGGTTTTAATGCCTTTAAGGCCTGGTAGTCAGTCATTAGTATCTGTAATAATGGGTCATCAGTGTCAATATGAATTTCCTGTACAGGAGCCTCCAAGATAGCTGCAAGGCATTTCATTCATAGAACAAAGAAACAAAACAATAGTGGGAGATCATTACTTCAGAGGTTTTCTAAACTCTTTGGATTGTGTAAAATAAATATTCAAAAGAAATCATAGATGCAGTTTGATCTGCACTAAAGTTGCAGAAAAGTCCATCAAGGATCCCTCAGAGGCATGAGGAAGAACAGTATTACCTTTACATCCAGGCTCATAGAATAACACACTTGTTCCTGTTTCAGAGCCTAACCTTATTTTCTCTGAAGTCTGGACCCGTTGGTGGCAGAGAAATCCCTATTATTGCCTGTAGGCATTCCTCAAAATATATCAATTATCCTATCCAGTTGCATTTCAGATGAATTATTCTCTTGTTACCAAGGCAACCAAATATGTCTAACAGAAATAACCATATTTTTTGTTCATGAATACCTGGGTTGCCGGAGCAACCTTAGAAAATGGATCACCCAAACAATGTGCATGCAGTCTCAAGGGAACATGGTTCTTATCAGCTGTGGGATGTCTGCCAGTTGAGCCAAGAGCATCACCTCCCATTCCAGTCTGCCACTGCTGTAGCGTTGGAAAGACCCAAGGGCTTTGGAGACTGTCACTTCTCAAACAACACAAGAGGAAGTAGAAGGCAACACTCATGGGAAAAGCAGAGCACCCTCAAATGTCTGCATTTAGAAAACAAAGCTTGTAAAGTCTGTACTAAGAAATCTCCATATTTAAGTGTATTTCAGCCACAATTCTTGCAAGGAGTAAAAGATGGTTTATCCTGGTTGACTCCTGCAGACAAGTTATGTTCATTACCAGCTCAACTGCATACATTGCTCACAGGCCATCAGCAGTAATTTTCTTTGGATAGGCAAGACCTCAAAGCTAAGTGGAAAGACCAATCTATAAGCAGACTCAACATCAAAATACTTTCAATGCTCTTGGTATCAACTTGTATGTAGACTAGCCCTACGTGATAAGGGAAAGAAATGAAGAAAATTATTTTAAAAACTTCTTGAAATAATCTTTTATTCCTGAAGTCAGGAAAAAAATAATGGTAAAACAGTGACCTGGATGGTGCTCTGCACTCAGTATATTTATTATTTATTATTAACATCACTTGCTTATCTGTACAGTAATACTTCCTTTGTTGGATTTTTACGTTTATTCAGGAAGAAATTCAATAAATAATAAAACCCTTCCTGTGGCAGTGCACTACAACACAGTGTGAAACATAAGCTCTCTAAACACATTAATGAAAGAACACTATCCAGAATTCCAAGTTACAACACAATTGAATAGTTTGACACGCACACACACACAGGAAGAGTACAATAAATAATGTTTGGTCATTCTGCATTGTAAACAAGTTTCTGTTTTCCAAAACAGTCACAGCTTAGAAACAAGATCAGCAGGGAACAAAGCTAAGAGACAGATTGTTTTCTGCTTGATACCGGCAGAAAGGTAGTGTTCCAAACCCTCGTTTAAGAAGGAGTTTAGAAAGTTGAGCCAAAGAGTGGCATGATTGCTACTGCTTCTCACCTCCAGTTCCAGATGTGCTGTTGAGCTGTCAGGTGCCAAAGTACATCCCAACTGTAAGCCACTGACTGTCTCTCAGACAAAGACAGAAAAAAAAATTGTATTAAAATACGTGTCCTAATTAAAGAGGAATCTATGATGTGCTATTAAAGTATGTTGTGGAGCATGTAGTCCAGACTACAATTCAGTCCAGCTATAGGAGTATTAGAAGCAGGTACCCTGACAGCCTACTGCATAAATCACATTTGGGATAGGATGGGAGGGGAGGAGGGTACCTATCCTATTCCCATCCCCATGTGCTTTCAGCCAAGTTGCAATGTGGAAGCTGATATAACCATGCTGTAAATCAATGGGCCCTCATACCTACTGAATAAATAGAGGACACTTACTGTTTATAATCCAAGAACTATAATAAAAAAGTAGGGATTAGAGGGTAGAAATGGGAGAGTCCAGAAAAATGTTAAGATCTGGGTTTAAGATGGGCCAACAGCCCAATATAAATTACTAGAGGAATAAAAGGGATGATCAGCTTCTCCCTATGGCAAAGTACTAATTTACATTATATATAGTTATCAGTCAGGAGAGTCTATCTGACTTGCAACCCAGGAAAAGTATAACAGTAACTTTATATGCCTTGCACAACACTGAAGGTTAAAACACCGTCTCTATTCAGATCTGGGTAAAGTAAAATGAGAAAGAAACACAGTAACAAAGCATAAGGAGCCATGCAATACAGCAGCATGGGAAAGCAGCAAGTTACCTCAGGTACTCCACAAGCTGCAAAATACAAAATTCCCCTCTTTTGCAGTAATTTTCAAGGCTTTTTTCTTTTTTCCCCCCATCTTCTATGCCAAAAAAGAAAACCTCAAAAAAAACCCCAACACACACACACACACAAAAAAAACCACAAAAAAAAAAAACAAAAAAACCCAAAAAAAACACAACCACTCACAGCTGACAGCCTTTTGCAGAAACAAAGTTTTTTGGTGTCTTTTTCACCCAGAGAAAAACCACAGAGGAATATATTTGCTGAGGAGGCTGACCTGTAAAGTTGCTAAGCAAACTTCAGGTTTCAGCGGCTCATCACAAGTAGACTCTTCAAGAGCATCAGCTGAAGCTAGCATCTGTAAAGTAAAGTGTGTTGTATTTTACTGTCACTGTGAATTTAGCTAGGCGGTAGAAAGTTTCTTAAAATGATGCCCACCTGGCAGAGGAATACAATTCTGAAAGGTGACCCCTGAATATGTACATTTTCCACATCACTAATGTTTACTAGGAATTGATTTGTTTGTAACTGTTAAAGCCCCTCCGCTAAAGGCAGAAATTGATCTTTGCTGCAGTCACCTCTAGAAACCTACCATCTGCTACAGGCTGTCACTTTGAGCAGTATTTGTAATTCTTCTGAAGGAAAGTGTTGAAGATGAAACTCTTTGACTTGGAAAAGCATCTATGGTACTACTGGGACAGCAAATTGACTTTGATCCTTTTGCTATGGTAGCAACAGCTGTGGCAGTCACAGGAATGCCAGATATAAATCACACCCCTGTTCACAACCAGGAGCTTCTCAAGAGGATGCTTAGTCCATGCTCTTTCCTCTCCTCCAGAATAATCATTCTATTTCTCTATGGGACTCTAAAAGTGTAAAACCTCCAGTGATAGGGACTGCACAGAATCCATTCCGATACTTGACAATATGTAGCTTGAAAAACATCTTTAATATCTAGCATAAGACCCCCTTGCTGTGTTTTAGCCACAGTGCTGTAACAGGTAAGGACATGTGCAGGTCCTTCATCTCCACACTTGTACTATGTTCTTAAGGATCTACCTTAAGGCTGTTATTCATTTCTCTAGATTAGATAGACTCAGTTCTTCCAAGATTTCCCACAGAAATCACGGTTACTTAACTTCTGAAAGTTCTTGCTGTCCTTCCTTAGTCCCTGTTGATCCCACAAGCGTCATTTGTTCAGCACACACAGGGACAGATCCTGCTTGCAAGACCTCTTGGTATCATCTACTGTTCGTGAACACTTTCTCCTTATCTACTTCCCCATCTAGAATTTTCAGGGTTTAAAAATAAGTCAGCTGAGCCTGGAGGCCACAGGGACATCTGATTGTGCCTTTTTTATGTTAGCTGATATATTCCACAGTTAAATGAGAATCATCTCAATTAACAAGATTCTCATTTACTGTACTAAACACAAGGGTTTTGGCCTACAACAGGTCTCTTGGCAGGGAGTTGTACATTATAGTAGCAGGAAGTGCTACTATTTCATTTGCAATTAGGCAACAACAAAAACAATTCCAAAAATAACATTCTGTACACATCCTACACTACTCAAGAGTCTGACAACATTAAGCCCAAACACACAGATTTACCTCTATGTGTGCAAGGAATTGTTTTTAAGAAAATAATGAGGCTACTTAGGAGGACACAATACTTCTTTTTAGATTTCTCTGTTCCCAAAAGTGTAGTGTTTCGGTAACCACAAATTGCACAGAAATCAGCACATCTTATCTGTAAGATAGAGAAGTTATTTCCCCACATGTAAATATTAAACTATACATAAAGCTGTTGGGAAAGATCTAATGCAATTGTTTAATGCATGAGGAACAGGAGGCAGCCACACCGAGGGAACTGTGCAAATGAAAGGGGACCTGTTGCATTTGCTTCCTAAAGCACGCACTAGACAAGTGAGCACAGCATGTTTCATTAGAAACAATGCAGTCTCCTTTTCAGCTAGCTGGCATTTTGGCAAGGCTGCTGATAGATCAGAAACCCAGAGCACAAATTGTTTGCCATGCTGTAGCCTACTTTTGTTTGACCAGACAGCCACTGTTGAATGTGACCCTGCTGTCAACAACAAACCTCCAGCCCCACATTCACACGTCAGAGCAAGCGTGTTGTGTGTGAACATGTGTACGTGAGCTCTCGCTCATGCTGTGATTAAAAATGTAAGCACCTACTATTTTCAGTCTGAAAGGCAGCCAAAACCTTTTTTGCTCAAATTGGCACGGAGAAGTCTTCTCGTGCCCGTTCCATCGTATTAGCAGCACTTCATAAAATAGCAAAGGAGGATGGATAATTTTGAAACTGTGACTGGAACGTGATGGTTTGACTTGCAATGTTGAAGTAAAGGCAAAACACGCCTTTGTGCAGGGTACATTCGGAACATAATTGAAGCTCTTTGCAGGAAACCGATCTCCTTAGCACGAGAAGGTCTCCCAATGCTTTTAATTAAGGACCTGACTCAGCTCCTCCAAAATAAACTGAATCAGACCCTACCAAACCTGCCTCTCAGTAAGGTGCAAAGGTTTTACCACTGCTCTGGTAGGAGCATAAATGAGGCTACTATATTGGGCACTTGGACATTCAGTTTCCATTTCTCAAAAATATTCTCAGTTTTAGGCTGAAAATTAACACTTGCAAATATAAAAAAGGTGGCCTGGAAATATTGCCTCAGTGATCAATTCAGATACTTCTTTGTTTCCTTCATCTTTCAGATGACAAGTCTGTATTCTGTGATCTTCCCTGTTAACTGAGCTGACAGCACCTTCCACTTGGAGACACTCACACCCCAGTAAAGCAAGAGCTGCAGAGAGGAGACGAGGCACTGACTTACAGAGGACGAAACAGAAGCTCAGAAAACACCATAAGACAACACAGCAATATTTCTGGGGTTTTTTGAGAGAAAGAAGGTCTCTGTTGAATTCTAAAAAAGGCAACACTTCTCCACAGAAAATAGGGTGGGGAGGGGGGGTTAACCAGATCCTCAGGAAACCGTTCTTTTGTTTAAAAGAACATTTGACCATATTTACTCAGCTCTTAAATATCTCAAGAAATTTCAGCTGCAGACCATCATCCATCCTTTCATTCATTCATCCATTAATTTCTCTATAAAGATCACATAATAATGCCTCCACCCCCTCCCACCTCCCCTTTTTGCCCTTAGAAAGCCTAGCAATACTGTCTGAATGCAGAATGTAATATCAAAACTACTTCATATAAAACGTTGACATGTCTTAATAAATATGCATACATTTAAATATGCTTTGTGCAAAATACTCATACTTAAGAAACCAGCCTAAATATCACAAAAATAAAATAGCGTCTTCACAGCAGAAACACATTATGCATAACTAGAAACTGAAAAGACTGTTGAAGACAGTTTATTCCTAGATGTTGCTCTATGTCTTCTATTCCACTAACACATTAGAAAATGCATTGAAGTAATATAAAGTATCAAAAGAAACCTTAACTAATACCATGTTTGAGAGAGCATGTCTTTGTTGCCAGAGATTTCTTAGATTACAGTTCATACATTTTGTAAATGTCTGTGCCTCACTTGCAGGAATTGTACCCTTTGAACTTCAGTTTCTGCAAGTTCAACCACTTCCCAAAGCTGCTAAGAAAATAAGTGCTGAGATTTGGGGTTATGCTCTGTGAGTGTGGGGGGGGGGGGGGGGGGGTGCATTGGGAAAAAAATGGGGTAGGAGCCAAAAAGCTTTGTGGAAAGGAAGGGACCCATAAACGTATTAAAACATTGCTGTTTCCTCTTAATTACAGTAAAAAATATGGCTGGAATCTAAATGCCCAAAGAGGTGGAGACATCCAATCTTACTAATTACATAGGCCAGTAACAGGTTGCAGAAACCCCTGCAGGTTTCATCGGCCCAAGCAAGCCCACCAACCCAAGGATATTGACCAATGCAGCTGAACCCTGCAAATTTACAATTTAAAACATTAAATGCAAAATCATCCAGAACAAAAGCTACGGGTTTCCAGGCAGTTACTACCAGGTCCCAGTAATTCTATTGAATTTTTTTTCACTCACTCAAGATATAATCCCTTTCAATTTAGTCATGTTCTGTCTGGAGTAATAGATACTATTTTCTGCCTTTATAAATTGCCCTTGAACTTCAACTGAGTAGCACATTCTGCTTCCCCTCCTGATTAGGACTGTTTAGAATTGCTGTGTCCTGTTAAGCAGCTGGCCCATTTCCCCTCATAAAAAGCAAATTGTTCTCTTTCCAATACTTGTTATTTTTAGAAACAAGAGGTTTTGGATTAAAAAAATAAATCTTGCATATCACAAGACATTACCCTTGCTTTCAAGGTTTATTTTTTTAATCCTTGTGGTAAGTCTGACTCACTTACCTTGCCACTATCTCTGCCTCTCCCTTTCACACTTGGCTTGTCTTAAAAACAGCTCTAACTTTGTAAGTAGGAAGATTAGAAAATGGTCAAAAGTGAGTCTGTCAACTCTTTATTAAAGTCAGGTGTGTTTGGATGCTACTTGTTAAAACTCAGCATATGATTCCAATCAATTTTTATCCAGGACTGAATCAGAAAATGGTATTTTAAATCCAAAGGTTACATAAGGCCCTAGTACTTAACGTTACAGGAGATCAGACTCAATGCACAATTTGCACAAATCTTGAGGTCTGTGTACTCGTGTGGCAAAGGAACTTGTGCAAAAAATAAGAAAAAAGCGTTGTTTTTCTTCTAAGCTGAAATGTGCACTGAGACCAGCAAGGCATCCACAAGCTGGAAGAGACCACCAATGTGACTGTGGCTGCAGCTCATTGTGGGGGAATCACTGCCGTATGGCAAGATCTACAAAAGTGTTTTTACACCAGTACCAACACCTCCCTAAAGGCTACACTTCTATGGTATGTTCTCAGACAGCTTTTTCAGTTCTCCTTCCATTAACTTTGGAGCAAAAACAGCCTTGAAAGAAAAAAGACAGAAATGAAAAGGCAAAGCATTAACATGGGAAAAATGAAGTATAGTTGCTCCCAGCTATTTCAGCTGATTGGAGGCAAGGAATCACTAATAAGAAGTGCAGCTTAAAACAGGCTGTGCATATGTTAAGCAGGAGTTCTGATGTGCATTTTGCATCTTGTATTATATATTTGAGTCCAGGAATAGAGACAGAGCTGGGCAATCTTAGCACTCTGCGGAGCATGTATTAAAAGGGTCCCAAAAGTAATTAGATAAATTGAATGAAATCTGACTTGACAAGTAGGGGTCATCCTATTCTATGAAGGCTCAAGATGGAGACCAAGGGGGCAAATAACAAGTGATTGAAAGGCACAGCTAATTAAAGTGCCTGCTATATTAATATTTATGTTAAAGTTTCCTGTAGCTCTGGCCTTGACCTGGCAGCTGGGTATACAATGTGTGTCCTTAATTTTAATAATTTTCAACATTATTTCTCATATGGTTATGAAAGTACTTGAGACAGGTTGTTATATCTGTCTCTTCCATGCTCAGACTAAAATGGCTGAGAAGCGTAAAAATTGCTGAAAAAAAAATTAGGTAACAGGTTCAAAAACAAGTCTCTCTGATTCTATCAGCAGAAAAAAAATAAAGGTAGGAAACACTGCCAGTTATGAGTGTTTTCTGTTCAAAGCTGTCAAAAATGCTCTTCCATCTTCATGATACCTTATCTTCATTTTATAGGTAGGGAAACTGAGGAAAAGCTGTGAAGGCTCACAGTGAGATGCATTCACTAAGCATTTGAGAATCACTACAGCTTGGAATTCCTACACATCAGTACTCCAGAGGTGCAGAGCACTCCAGCTGAAAGCAAGTGACACTGGAGATGCTTTGCATTTATGTACAGAGAATTACTTTGTTACTTCATCAAGTGTGTGAAAGAGGGACAGTGGGGAGAAACTTCTGTGTATCAAGCCACAAACCCAAAAACCACATAACCTTCCCTCCCTCCTTTTTCCTTGCTGAAATAAAAAAAAAAAATTAAAAAAAAACACATACCAAAAAAAATCTCATTTCTCTCATCTCACAGAGAAAAATTAATTTAACTGAAATTACAATTTGACAATTTCATCCTCAATGACAAAACATTATCTTTCAGAGAATAAACTTTCACACACTTACACAAAATAAATTAGCTAATTTACGTCACTTCAATCTTCTCTTTGTGGAATGGGAAAGAGAGAGAATGTCTAAGTGCTGCTTGTTCTACAACCCAACTGCTGTAAGCAAAAATATAGACATCTCTGGCTGGACAATTAAGCATCAAAATATTCACAGCTAGCAGGAACATTGACTTAAACAATTTGCCTAAAGTAGGACAGATTTAGAAATTGTGTCCTGGTCTTCTTTGCCTTGCTCTGATTTGTTTCTAATGTTGAGGTTTTGCAGCACAAAAGGGTGGGGGAGGATGAAATTTCCAAGCCTCACATGAGAAGCATGGCACAATCCAGATTCTATTCAAAATTATATATATGGAGGGATAAATCAAGGTTTTCCAAGCTGGATTCTTTCAGTGTCAAGTTTCAATAATCCTTTTAATTACATTGTTGTACTTCTATTTTAGATAACAAGAGTGTATCTGGTACTTTATGTACAGTCTGCAGAAGTAGGTGCAACCACTGGCTTTCTGGCACCTTGCCTCTGTGTGTGAGAGAGTTCTAAAGCTTGGGTAGCCATGCCAGCACACACCATTGTTTGTAGCTGCTGCAATTCAATTGTTACAGCAGCAGTTGTAGCAATTTAGCAAGTAGAATACCCATTTTACTGTCTGTTTTATTACCAAGACAGATAAAATTCATACAAGTAGTGCTCAGGGAACCAGCATATAGCAGTCCATCTGAATTAAAAACAAGAGTATTATCTAGCTGAACTCATTAGCATTTACAGGAGTGGCTGAACAGATTTGTTTCCCCATCCGTTGTGTAGCTCCCTTCAAAACAGCCATTTGTTCTGAACCTCTATAAGCAACTTACAGAAGAAAACAGATTAAACAGCAGCACTGACTGGATGAACAGCTCAGGGCAAACAGTACTAACACCCCTACAGAGTACACAAGAATAATGTGAGATTTATTTATGGTGTACCTTCCAACAGTTAGCTCAGCAGATTTCATGCTTCATGGAAGACAACACTTCCCAGGCTCTGTAAAGAGAACACAGGAAAATGACATTTCAGTCTGAGATCCAAAACAGGACTTTGGCATCTGTAACTCCCACCTCAGGTGCCACTCGTCACCTACATATCTCAGTTTTAAACTTACCTTCTTCTTGAGCACCTCGAACATGTTTCGTCCGGGTTCACAGAAAAGGCAGCTGTGTCCACTCCTTGCCTGGGGTGCTGTTCTCATGCTGCAAAGCACAGTCCATTCTATGGACACACACAGGACTCCTGCAGGTAGTGCCATAGCACAAGGATGTCTTCACTTAAAAATATATGCTGCATCTAGGAGCAGCCCTTAAAGTGCAAACTTTAAAAATCTTCCCTCATGATCAGCATTCCAGCAGAAAGGGGGCTCATTTCTAGACATCTAGAAACGTAGAGCCAAGGAAGGGAGCCAAACAAGTCTAGTTAATCATAAGTTATGGAGGCATTCAGGTGCGTCCAGAAACAGGTAAGAAGGATTTGAGTGCTGATTAATACATTTCACATAACTAGATACTGAATAATATTCTGTGTAAATATTATTTCATCTTCATATGCCTCCCAGCTGCAATGCAGGCCAAAGTTCTGGCTTTCTAGACCACTTGGGGTGGTTTTCCTCAAGCTAGAATTCAAGACTGTTGCACATAATGTATAGGGAAGGAAGTGTTTCTGCTTGTCAGTACACTTTAGAACTCTGCTTCTTGTTAAACAACATACAGTATAGTGGGTAGTATTTGGAATTCTATGGGCAACTTTTGAACAGAATCTTTTTTCAAAAAGGTATTCCTTTTATTGACTCTTAGTACTGTATCCTCACATAATTTTTTTATTATTTTTCTGTCCTAAGCAAGTAAAACACTGCCATTACAATCTCATTAATGAGACATACCTCTTTAGCTATATTCCAATATGTGAACTTTGTCATTGTGCTGTTTGGCACCTGAGAAAAATGGCATCTCAGCAATTTCATGCAATTTGCACACTTTTCCAGCAAAAGCCCTTCATTATGGAAGACCTTGAGAAAACTGGCAGTTCCCAGTGACTGAAGAGATAGACCTGAAGCCTGTACCTACACACAACCATGCCAGCAAGCATCCAAGCAAACGATTCAGCAAACAAAGCTCAGTTCTGCATGAATTAATAGTGTGATAGATGTGATTATAAATTCGTGCAATTAAACGTAGAAATTATAGTAAATGTAGTAAATTATAGAATGTATATTTTTGTAACCCTGTAAATGTAAGACTAATCCTAGTTCCCAGAATGGGGCAGGCATTTTCCAAATATCGGGACATGCTTTGTGAACTGTAAATGTACAAGTTAACACCTTGATTTACACCAGAAAGGAGGGCGGCTTGCCAGGATGTAGCTCCTTGAGCTAATCAGATCTTGGACACCCGGGCCATCAACCCATCAATACCAATTTCGAGGGTGGACCCTGAATTTGAAGACATCATCATCCCAAAAGAGGATTCCCGGAAAATCCTTTCAGACGTGGTCCAGTACCGAGAAATCTGTTCAGGATTCATCACCGAGTGAAAAGACTGGGTTTGAATTTGAAAACGCAATACCTCTGCTGCCGGGAGGCACAAAATACAGCATAAAAATCCGGACTCAACCACCAGAAAATCGTGGAACAGTGCAAGATAGCAGCCCTGCTGTCGGTCGTCTGTTTCACCCAACATTCGAATGTTGTTTTCCGTGGCTGTCCCAGATAGATTTTAAAATGGAAAGATAAAATTTATTCTTTTATCTGATTGGCTAGTTAATCATTTATAACAATAGCAAAGTCAGATTCAGTTTCCAAAACTTCTTCCACATCCAAGCATGGATCCAGTCCCCATTTACAGTCCTGTCTTCCAGTGTGTTTCTTTGTAAATAAATAAATAACCATAGCAGCTTCCAGGACTGATCTCTACATCACACGGGCAATAAAAAACCACCCTAGTTTTGACTTGGCTTCTGTCTCTGCCTGTGTGTGGAGTCACTCACACAACTCTGTCCTCAACATCTCCTCTTTCCTGCTCTCCAGCTCTTCAGACCAATGAAACTATGTTACAATATTAAAAGCAAGGCATTGCACATGTAAAATCAAGTACAGTAGTTTGATTTTAGATAAGAACTAATGAGTTATGGCAAAGATTACACTCAAGTGAGAGCCCCATGCACAAAGTACTTTTAGCAAAAAAAAAAGAAAGCAGATCTGCAATATAAACAGCCACTCCCTTTGCTCTAACGGACTAGAACGCTTTGCTGAAAAAGAAATCTTTTTCCCCAATATTTAATTTAATTTCCTTCTCATATATTAAAATATCCCGACCTGGCTGTCTGATGAGCTTCAGATGCTTGTCTTCTAGCTCCTCTTAAATGCCTGCTTTTGCCTTGAGCTCCTGCAGAAAAACACACAAGGCTTATGTATGTTGGATCCTCTCAGGAGCTCACCACACTTTCAAGACTCTGCAGAATATGGAAAATACACACTGCTACAGATATCAGCATCAAGCCACTGGCCTAACACCAGTGCTTAAGCACACTATTTTCCCCTCCTGAAAAGTCCAAAAAGAATTGCAGGGGATATTAAAGAAAGCAGTTAATTCCTTGATGGAAAAAACTTTTCAAAAGTGCTGAGCCAAAATTAAGAGAGGTCTCTAATTTTTCCCACTAAAAGATTTCCTTATCTTGTTTTTATTTCTCTTAGGCATTTAAAATAACAAGCTGAAAATTCAAAAGCCAGTACTGATGCTTTCATTTGTGATAAAAATCATTTAAGCGTCTACATGTATCTAAAAGAACAAAGCTGTCACCACATGCTTCACACCTGGTGAGTGTTAATAATGCATTCCACAGACTGCTTTTTAGAAAACAATTTCTTGGTTATAGAAAGAAAGGTAAAGATTTAAATCTATTCTGGAAGGGAACAAATAGGATTCTTTAACCTTTAAAGAATCCAATCATCTGCTCAAGTACTTGAAGTTAAATAGTCCTGGCTATCAAACAACCCAATTAAAACCAAGCAGCAAGAAAGTCAATAGGTTGTATACCAAGCAAAAAAACCCGAACACATCACTAAGAAATGCACATCTGGAAACTGGGAACAGAATGTGCAGAGGTTGATCATTTTAAGGTATTAAGTGCTAGGGTGTAGAAACTGCCTGTATAAGAACATGGCAAAGTTTTGAAGATTCAGACACCTACATATCACAGCATGAAGGTGGGGTGGGAACAGAGGGGGACTTGACTAAACACAAACAAGTCAGACTTGCTTGACAGACAACTACATTTGAATCTCAGATTCATCTGATGTTTCCTAGGTTCTTCACACAAGTGAAAAATTGCACTTCCACATCTTCTGCCCTTACCATCTTTCCTGGCCTAGTGCCAAGGCCAGTTGTTTGAAAGACAACAGGGAGGATACCAGTGGGATATGACTGGAGCTAAAAGCTTCCTGATGGATGTTTCTGCATCTCTGCTGGTCATTTAATTGTAGGACAGAAAAGGAAAGCCAGGTTTCTCAATGTGTTCGATTTTGAAACTTAGAAGGCCTTGGGTTCAAATATTTGTCAAAAGTTCTGCCTCCTCACTGTGACATTTCTTTCCTCCTAAAATATGATAAAAAATAAATAAATTAATACACCTGTCTGATAGCAAACAGTAAACAAGCAGCCCAAGCAAGAACTGCCTGCAATCTTAAGAGACAAAACATTGTATCAGAGATGAAGATCATATGAGAATTTGGCCCTACTTCTCTCCCCTGCTAAATGTAAAAAGATATAATGTCAAATCCTTACCAAGTCACTAATTAATTCACCTAGGTATCAGTCTCTTAACACGCAATATTTCCTCTTTAGACATTCATTTCTTTAAAACTGGCTATTTAATTCACTGAAAAAAACTAATAAGGTATTGGATTATATCATCAGTGCCAGATGTAGCCCAATTCACAAAATCTCTTGGAACAAATCAAATCCTCTTTTTATTGCCCATCTGATTCATACTGATCTCAAGGGTTCATGTTTCCATTCATGTTTTCATTCTGAATTTAACATAACAGCACTGTGCTTGCTGGTACATAAATTAACAGGATATTTAGGATCTCCAGTGAAATCTCAAATTATGCAGTGCTGCAGCAGGTAAAATTTTTAACAACTGAACACTGAACATTTGTGAAGCAGCTACAAGAGCAATCCCCTGGAAGGAGGAATTTGAACTTCCACCTTCGTATTACTGTGGCCTCCCAGCTGAAGCCATGTTCAGGTTTTGGAGCTAGACTGATCAAAGAGAACTCCTCTCCCCCCTCTTCATGCAGGACATGCCCTCTGCACAGCTGACGTGCCTTTAGTAGCATCTCACAGTGATTTACAGCCATGTTGTAGGAGGAAAGAGTCAGTCAAACCTGTGTTGCAGCTCAGCAAAATTGCTTGAAGCTGAATAAACTGGTGCATTCATGCCAAAAAGAGAACAAAATCTCTTTGCAGGCAAAACCACAATGCTTAGACAGAAACACAAATATAAACAGGCTTTGAAGGTCCTCCTCCAACTTGAGTGAAGCATTCACTGTGGAAGTGTTATTGCCTGTAATAGAATTATTTTCACTTTTCTGTGCAACACAGCGAACATCCCTCAATATTACTTTTTAAATAGGTAGCTTGCAATGAACATCTGGCTGTCATTCAGAAAGCAAAAGGCCTTTTGAAAGTTCTCCAGAAGAACTGAAGCAAAGACCACCTGATGAAGACACCAGCAAATCTTGTGCCAAAGTCTGAGCAAAAGTCATCTCTTGGGTAATGATTTTATGTTATTCCCCTCTTCAACTGTGCCCTGCAGCTTCTGGTGCAGGCTCAGAGCTCCCAACCCCTACCCCAATGCCAGCCCCTTGCAGTCAGCCCTGATGCCCTGTAAGAGAGCAGCCCAACACTTTCACCTCAGTGTGCTTCCTCACACGTGTCCCCAGCACAAGCAGAGGAGCAGCATGACCAATGCTGGTGGGGAAATGGGAAAAGGAATAAAGCCCAGCCACTAACTGGGCAGGAAGAAGCAATTCCTGGCTCTGGGATTTGGGAGGGATATCACCATTCAACAGCACTGCCAGCTGGCTCCAGCCCTGCTGTGCTCTCCTAAAGTCATAGGCTCTTCCCCACAAAAGCTGAACCCCTAGTGCAGAACACAGAGCTTCTGACAGAGTTTCAGGCGTCCCCATTTCACAGACAGCTGTGCTCCCTTTGAACAGGCCATGTGCACCCTCAAGCACATTGCCACACAGAGATACTGGCCCAGCTGCCAGAAACATTACAGCTGCATTAACATGGGTCTGGACCAGCTCATCAGCCCTGGCTGACAACTGGAACCATCAGCCTTGCCTCAGAGGAGGAGGAGTGTGGCCCAGCACTGCTCTGTCAGAGTATAACCATCCTGCTCTGGTCCCAGCTGGTGCTGGTCTGGCTCTGTACTGTAGTTGCAGACCCTTGGTAAGAAGATAAAGAATTTTAAAAAGGTGCAATAAGCTGCCCCACACCCATTTACCACCCTTAGCAGAAAAGAGCCTGTACCTAAACTGAAAAATACTGGGGATTTTCAGACATGTGAATGGGTAGTTTTCAAAAATGTTAAAAGTTCTTATTTTTAATTCAGGGGAAAATTCAGAAATGCTGTGAAACTGTCTCATAATTTTTAAAAATTGTATTTAAAGTAAAGACTGTTTTGGAAAGAGAAATTCTCATTCAAAACATTACCCTAAGGAAGCCCTCCTGTTGGTTGCACTCAAGGACTACCATTTGACATTTCTTTCTGGCATGCTAAAGCAGCACTCTAGCTGCTTCCATTACCTACAGCAGCTCAAGAAGACAGAGTCGATTGCTCCGCAGAGCTGCACAGCAACAGACTTGAGGCAAAGGTCACAAGCTGCAACAAGAGAAATACCAGTGGGGTATAAGGGTGGAAAGAACATCAATAGAAGTAGTAACACATTGGAAAAGGCTGCCTGGCGAGGCTGTGGAATCTCTGCATAGATGTTCATGCTTGATCAGTGCAGGCTGAGCAAACTGAGCTACTCATGATGTTAGCCCTGCTTTGAGCAGTGTGTCAGGCTTAAATGACCTCTGCAAGTTCCCTCCAGCTTACTTGGTGGCTAAAATATACCCCATTATAACAATTTCAATGCTGTCAGCTGTACTTTATTCCTCAAACAATTCTGGTCAGCTTTTCCTTTATATTAACTAAAATACCTTATCGCTTCTGTACAGCAAGTGTCTCCTGGTGGCTGAAATGAAGAAAGCAGATGTTTACTCCAAATGGATTATGTAAACTGTAAAACTAAAATTACATGAACAATTGCCAGTACTCATAGAATTTCAAACAAGAGTTTTCCAAAAACATTTAAATCAATTTCCAACTTCCCAGGAAATTTCTGAAATATTGCTTTTATGTAGCATGACAAATTCCAAAATGCCAATGTTTTCCAAATTTAAACACCTCCAATTTTAATTACAATCACGTAATTAAAAACTATGACAAAACACATAAAGGATTGTTAAGTGCAAAATACATATAAGAATCCAACAGGTTCAGAAAATGTCTTTCAAATTATTAGAATGTTTTCATCATGGCTATTGGCATATAATCACATATTGTTCTACAGCAGTTCAGATAAATAAAAAACCTTATCTTACAGGATTATTTTCTGAAAGAATAGTATTAAAACGGTTCTTACTATATCATTTCAATAAAAAGAGAAATGGAAGAGACATCTTCATTGTGGCTGCAGCCTGTATCATTAGGGAAGGTCTTTGGTTGTTTTCAGGGAGGACTCACCTCTAGAAGAGGCTATGAGCTCTAGAGACTGTTTGTAACAGTGATCACAGTCAAATAGGGGTAGTTATAAAATCAGTACCTTTTGGGGGAGCAGAGGAAAGAATAGAAAACATAGTAGGTCATTCAGAAAATGTGTCCTGAAATTGCCTTTTTTTGTTTAAATCAAAGCCACATTCTTGAATCTTAATACAAGGGAAGCATCTGTTATATAATTAATTGTTTCAGAAATATCTGGACTTTCATCTCCAGAATCAAAGGCAACAAGCTTTTTCACTACAAATCTATTAATTGTATTAAGGCTCATTAAAGATTTGGGAAACAAAAAAAAAGGTTCTATGCTCAAAATTCCCAAGACAATTATTCTCTAGACCTTTACTGACACTTGTTGCTAGAATCAATCTGCAACTTCCCGATGAAAGGGGGTTTCACTGCAAAGTGCTGAATCACTGCAACAGCAACAAAAGCCATTCTGAAACCTGGCAGAACATAAAAGGTTGCAGCCCATCACCTAAGGCTGCTCCAGTGCCCAGCATAGGGACACTGCCCTCCTCCACTTGACACTTGTTCCAGCTGGCTTTGGCCGTACCAGAAGTTTAGGAAACCCCAAGAGCTTCAAGTGAGTACAAGCCTGACATCTCTTCCTCCTAATCATACTTTCTGTCCACATATTTGTCTACATAGGATTAAAAAGCAATGCAAACTGTGTAGTAAAAGTAGCCTGCCATTATTCCAAGTATTGATGTACCTGATGAGCTGGCAACAGGCTTGGGAGGATACTGTTTGCCATCACCACACTTTGCAGAAGGGGCTAAAGTATGACTAAAACATGGAACTCCCAGGGGAGGGAAATTGGCAGTGACTGAACAAACTCTGCCTTACCACTTGGGTTTGTTGTCCAGTAATCAGGGAACAGATAATTTCAATGTACCACTGAAATTAGATGCACTTCTTCTATAATGCCTATGTCAGTACCATGTTAGATGCTGTAGAACTATCACAATCAATCAACAGCGCTTTTTGTTCAAGGAAATCAGAAACTGGGAGAAGCACATTGTACTGACACCTAGAAACAGAGGGCCATAATTCTGATCTATGGTGAATATCCCCAGCTAATCTGTGTTAGAAGATGATCTGTGTGAGAAGATAAGATTTAAGTGTGTTTTTCCTTACTTGGCTGCAACAGCACCAGAAATGTGTTCAGAAAAATACCCAGGGCTGTACCAGAGCTGCTGGGGGCAGAAAATGAATGCTTGTCTTTTTAAGTCAAATTCTGCATGGATTTAGATCAAGAAGCCCCAATGAACCCAGAAGACCACATCACTCCCCAATGGAAGACCATGGATTTTCCACTGCTTGCATCGGTAGGTGCAAATTTTGCCTATTCTTGCTAAAGTCTCCATACTTTTTGAAGCTCCTGTAGTGCTAACCTCCTGAGCCAGTTCCAGAGTGCAATTCAGCACAGACTACAATGCCAAAGACAGAAGTCAGAAGTAAGGAAAAAAACAGGAGGAAAAAATTACTGAGCATGCTTTAAAATAGACGGTAATTATGTTTAGATATGACAAAGATCTCTTACATTTTTGTTTGAAATTTAATCACAGAGGAAATCAAATCTGCTCCAGCATGCTTTCTTCATTTCCCTTTCCTTGACCCTTTAGGACTTTCTTTGAGCCATTGGGAGCCACTTTCCTGGAGCTGCCTTGCAAGCACCTGCTTTACTGCAGTTCAGCCAAAAACCCCACCCTTGGAAAATAAAGGAGGAGAAGGGAAGAGCTGTCAAAATAAAGTTACACTTAATTGTAACTATTGTTTTCAGTTGCTCCTGTAAAGCTAAAAAGCAATAGTGTTCTTAGGGTGGATATAAAATAAAAGGTAAAATGCATCCCTTTTTAGAGCTGGCTCAGAATTCCTGCTAATACTGAGATTTAAATGAAAGGAAAGAGAGAAACATAGTATATGTTTCATATACTCATAAGTACAGGGGCTGGCAAACTGCCATCATACATTTTTAAAGGAGAAGTCAGTAACTCTTAAATAAGCACAGAGTCAACATAACACCCCAGAAAACAAGAAGGTGACTGTTTGTGAGAGAATGCCAAGTTAGCACACTTGTCCTGAAAAAAACCTCCCCCTGCCCTGATAAAAACAGCTTCATTCCAGGGTGAACGTGCCATCTTCTCATACAAGAACACAAAGAAAGAGCACAGCAAAGCAAAATAAGAATGCACATTACTTCTAGTCCATGAGAACAAACATTAAAAGGCAAGCATTGTGCCAAAAATCCCTCTTACTGTCACGTAAAGACTTACTGAACAAAAACTGTTTGTCTCCATTAAACTTTTTTCCTATACCTAGCACTTGGCATGTCAAAAGTTGTTTGGCGGAAAAAAAAAAACCAAAGTAAAATCAGTCAAAGTTTGGGTTTTTTCTGCTTCCTTTTCATCTTTAGAATGTTGAAAACTCAGGTACTATCTTCACATACACCACTATTCATCTTTAATTTAATAAATGATCTCTTCAATGTATTAATGGCTAGCAGTGCATATAAATTAGCATTTATAAAAATCAATTACATTGTCTCATAAGACAGAGGAGAAACCAAGGCCTTCATCACTGGATCATTTGTATTTATCTGTTAATTATAAACCTTAATTGTCTCTTCTTATCAGATTCATTTGCATAAATTGCATAAGTTTAATGTTTAACAGGTTTTAATACCAGAATACAATTATTCTTTAAACATTCTTTGTTGAAATATTCATTATTAATTATAGCATTAAAATTAGAAGTTCTGATAATTGACCTTGGCTTCTCCTTGGCTCATCATCATCTGTCCATTGAGGTCATTTATCTCATGATTATGCATGCTTTGTGGCTCCTTATTACTGATGTACTCAGTTTTAATTGTACTTTATAGCCTGTCACATTTCTCTGAATTTTGACTTAAAGCAGAATATTATGCAGAGTTCCACAAAAGTGGACTTTTTATAGTGTGTTCATCCTCTTAGCATAGCTACACATAATGACATAGTGGGTGAAAGGACTTCTGCTATAGCTGGACTATTAGGTACTACTGTTTCCATCCCAGAGAGAAAAGTCTTCTTTTCAAAAGATGACTTATAAAGTAAGAGAGACATTTAAGCTCCTAGCTAGCCTTGGGAAAAAAAAAATTAGTCAGGTATTATATTTGACAGGTCATTTAATAGGCTCTTGTTGTTCCTAACTAACCAGATATCTCTAGCTGCCCTTTTCACTTTAAATACTGTTGAGGTTTAAGCCCAGCAAATGAAGAAATAAGAGAAAGATGACCAAGACCAAATGTTGACAGAGGTATTCACCTGACTTTAGCTGACTTGAATGTAAAGATTTTTGAAAATTCATGCAGTGCAGAGATGAAAACAAGTGGGTTTTCTCATCTGTCAGATCATCCACTAAGTTTCACATACAAGGATTTACTGCGCAGGAGTTTCCTTCCAGTCAAAATTACTCATGCTATTCAGCTAAGTAAATATTTTAGATAACATCAGATATACATCCAAGGAGAGTGACTAATATTTTAAAAGTATTAAACTAGGCTTTTTTATATTGCGTACAGTTGCTATAATTAAAATGCTAGAGGTGCTTCAGGTCAATATCTTATAACATATTCTTCTTAGTGGAGTCTGGTAAGGAAACACTGAGTCCAGTCTACTTGAAATTTTCAGTATCTCCTTTGACTTACCTGTGCTCTGAATTCAAAGGTTCAAACCTACTGCACTCTTGTCTGAAAAGCATGGCTGATTTTTTTCTGACAGTTGCTGGCACCAGGGTTTCCCGAGTTCAGTTTTCAAATTCAAATAAAACCTGAGTTACTCTGTGCAATTCATCTTTTTGCACCAAGGACTTTCTTCTGCTGGGATTTCCAATACAAAATGTGTGAATCAACAGAAAACAAAAAATCAGAAGTAGATATTAGTGTCATTACAACCCATTTGGTGTATCTTCATCATGACTTACTGGTCCAAGAACACACAGATTATGACTCCTACTGATGGGGAGCCTAAGGATAACTGGTCTGGTTACTATCAGATCATGCAAAGTAGAAGTAATACGAAATTGTCAATGCTACCTCACAGGTGACTAATTGAAGGAATGCACAGATCAATTGTTGTCTGGTGCAGTTCATCATCTTTGTAATAACTTGAGGCTGCTTCTTGATCCCTCAAAGGAGACCAATACTTGGCACTACTTTGGAGAGCATTGCAATTTTTTTTCCTGCTTGAAGGTCAGCTACAATTATCTATTTCATCTCAAAGCCAAGTTGCTAGAAAATGCTTCATTTGATCGACATTTTGATGCCTGATTAACAGGTAGACAGCATTTATGCAAATATATTAACCACCTTGATTTACATTTAAAGGAAAGAGGGCAGTACCTTGAATATATTATTCTTTAATCACCTCATTTTGTGAGAAGAGCCTGAAGCAAGTATTCCTCTCTGTTGCCTAAGATATTTTGCAGAAATTCTGCAGGAGAGAGTGCTCAGTGTATGGTGACCAGAAACACTGCAGGGAAGCGGTGCCTTGCATGTGTGCTGGACCCTCTCCAGCCAGGGACTGCAGCTGGGCTCCTGCCCAGGAAACTTGAGATTTCCTGTTTCTCCACCACTCATGTCCCCTGGCCCAGCTCTCCCCAGGAGCATGACAGCAGCATTTCCTCATGCCAAAGTGGGAACAAACAATATACAGATACCTGCACCTTGAGCATCTGCTGCATCACGGAAGAGTTAAAACCCTTAACAATAGTTCCGCCCACATTAACAGCTATAAACTACACCCTTTATTGTGCAGTGGGAACACAAGGATGTCACAGAACTCTACAGACTGTCAGAGGTTATTTCACAGGCAGGTTTCTGTTACTCTTGCCCTCTGTTTAGTTTCCTTCTGAGGAAACCAATCTAAGCACAAGATGATTGTATTCCAGGCGGATCCATTTCCACTGCCCAGGAGTGCCAAGCATGTGGCAATTCACCATTGTAACATCCACATACTACGGAATTACAGTCAGCCTAGTGGCTGCTGATGTACAGCAGATCTAACCCTACCTCAAATCACACACTGCAGGCTGACAGCCACTCTCTTCAGCCCCAAGACAGCCCCAAGTGTATATTTCTAGGCTTTTCTATACAAAGTTCACCTAGCAGAAGATGTTTATATGGAGTTTTTTGGCTTGGGTTTTTGGGGTGTTTTTGCGATTCTTTGTAGCGGCTGGCCAGAAATGAGGCAGTTAGTGGTAACAAAATGAAGGTAGGCTGACAGGACAAACCAAGTGCTACATTCTGTTCATGTTCCCTGTGATTTCATGAGCCCTCTGTCAAAGCTGTCACATATAATTTTTTTTTCCAGATTTTTCCTTCTCTCTGCAAAGAAACTCATTCTGCAGGCTTTTCAGCTGCTGGGTTCAATGTCTGTAATTTCATTTTAAAATATGAAGGGGAGAATCCAACACTGGAATGTTTGGCTCTTTTTGAATTCAGATCAGTCAAATCTAGGTTTTGCCCAGACTGTCTCCCCTGGGTATGGAATAAAGGTCCAACCTCTTCTCCTCTGCAAAATACCTCCCTTTAAGTCTGCTGTCCAAGTCCCTCTGCTGCCATTGTGCCATGGAGTTGCAAATGTACCTCAGTTCTACTGAACTTCTTATCTCTCTGTGTATATTCCCACTTCTTGTGAGTCATATGAGGAGCAGATGAGGGATGTGGGGTTGTTCAGCCTGGAGAAAAGGAGGCTCAGAGGTGACCTTATCACTCTCCACAGGTACCTGAAAGGAGGATGTAGCCAGGTGGGGCTTGGGCCCTTCTCCCAGGCAACCAGTGACAGGACAAGAGGATATGGCCTCCTGCTGTGACAGGAGAGGTTCAGGCTGGACATGAGGAAGAATTTCTTTACTGAAGGGAAGGACAGGCATTGGAATGGGCTACCCAGGGAAGGAGTGGAGTCACCATCCCTGCAAGGGTTCAAGAAATGACTGGATGTGGCACTTAGTGCCGTGGTTTAGTTGGTGTGGTGGTGTGTGGTCAAAGGTTGGTCTCTGTCATCTTGAAGGTGGTTCTATGAATCTGTCTTTTCTGACTCTACCTCCAGTGTCAGCTGAAACTGAAAGAATCATTCCAGTCAAACTGCAAACACTTTTTACTTCCCTTTTCCACTCCGAGGGACTCCTTTCTGCATGCTGCTTTCAGCCAGCCTACCAGAGCTGTTGTCAAGATATTAAAACTACATTATCATTGTAACTTTACACTCTCTTGTCAATGCTGCTGGAAGCACCTGCTACCAAAATAATTTCTTTTTGTCATTGCCTCAATTATGTCATCCCCAGCCTCATTATTCTGCTGGTCCTTCTGCTGGTTTTCTTTCTTAATGGTCTTAAGTTGTGAACAGATCATTCCTACTTGGAGCAGTCAGGAAGATAGAAAGCTACTTTATGCATAGAGTTATCACAGAAGAAAACATGGCCACATAATCACATAGCTTTTTTCCTCCCAAAACCTGTACAATGTAATTACAGAAATGTAATGTCTTTGAAACAAGAACTGCACCATTCTATGTACCCTATGTTCAGGGTCAAGCCATATGGGGTATTTCCAAGAACAATCATTGACACAATGATGATCATGCTGACAATGAAGGATAATTCCTCCTGATTTCATAAGGTTACCATTCACAAATAGTCTATCAAAGAGGCCACCAACATTAGATCTGCTGCAAAGAAGTCTGGCATTTTTCTCAGCTGTCACTTTGCATGAAAAAGCCTCTCACCATGACAATTAAAACTTTGGAGAGGCCTGTTTCAAGAGGTAGAGTACGTTAAGTCTCCAAACAAACTAGACCCAGGTGACTTTGGCTCTAGACTGTAGAAAACCAAGGTCTTACTCCATTACCAAAGCAGATACACTAGTTCTCAAACTCCCTTGCAGTCAACCAGATTGCATTCATCCCAGTATAAGACAGGATGAACAGGTTTAACCCTGAAACCATATCTTAATATCCTCAGTACTAAGAGGTTTTCCCTCTTTGCCTCTAGAATATACTGACAAATACTAAACCCTTTTTTGTGATTATGTTGAGCCCCATTCATTACATTTATGGAGAAAAAAAAATCCTGTCTGACCTCTAAGAAAACTTAACAGAGGCCAAGTTTGTTTTCTCAGTGTTACATCCATATGACAGAATACTCAGATCCCTTTCTTTTCCTGGAATACAAGCAGGCTTCATGTTTCCCCTGTGTGTAATGAAAGTAGTTACCCTCTGGCCAACTCAGATTGTTGTTTCTGAAAATTGTTTTTCTCTCTGGTTTTATTGGGCAATGTAATTATTTGAATTGCAAGAGAACTGTCTGAAGAAAACTGGGATATCAAGCCCATCAACTCACAGATTTCCTAGACAGTCAAGGGCTCTAACAAAGCTTGCTGTCTTTTTCTTTGCATAACAAGACAATAAAAGTGCAGCCATCTAAAGAACCAGTTTGCTATGTTGAGACATACGATTTAAAACCCAGTAACTCAGTTACGGGGAACTTCAATATTTAATGTGCAGATTAAGTGCACATTTAAAAACTCATGAACACAGGCAACTCATGCAAGCTGCAGAACATACTTTGCTTTAACACAAGGTCCCTGGCACTTCAGAACGATGAAGCAAAGAAAACAACACTCCTTGGTGACCTTACAATCTTTGCAGCTGACTGGGATATCAGATTCTTCCTACATCACAAAGTAAGTTTAAATTCACCTCCTGTAATATGCTTACCATTCATTCAGACCTCTAATAAAGAAAACTGTCATCAAGAGAATTATGGACAAAAATGCTTACCAATGAGCAACAATGGCAGCACTGTCCCCTGCAGCATGTGAAACAGACAATCGGTCTGCAACCTGCTCTGCAAAAGCAGGCAAATGAGAAGAGAGGTACTGGAAAATCCAGAAAAGCCATCAGGTCTTGTTTACAAGCAGGTAATAAATATATCAACAAAACTGGAGAAATGAAGTCACACTCTACCACTTCTCATAGCACCCTGCAGCAGGGACAGATGTGATATTTGCTTTGCAAGGAGGGTCATGGTAAGATGTTCATGGGACACTTCTGATTATTTTGAGCTTCTCTGGTTCTCCCTCAGCTGTCCCTATGCAAACCACCTCTACTTAGCAGGAGGCAAAAAAGTCCTCTTGCTTCTACACTTAGCAGTTACACGTCTAACTAAAGCTTTGGCCATTGTGCTCCAGAACACATCAAACGTGTGCTAGTTCTGTACACTCGTGGCCTTAGCCAAGGCCTTGCAGGAAACTTCTGAATAGAAAAGGCTAAGAGCTAAATGCTGCTGCCCACAGTTTCTGTTCATAAGTCACTAAGAAACAACTGGTATAACATTTCCAGGAAACCCACCCCAGGCTCCAGAGAAAGATGAATCTTGTGCATAGCCCTTTTAAATTTAAGAAACAGCTTTTGATTGAGTTAGTTCTGCTTTTTGATTAAAGTAAAAAGGCAAGTGGAGCAGAGCTTCTCAATAGTACTGAACTTTACAATGCATGCAATAATTTAAGAGTGCGTTCAGCATGCATGAAGTACAAGCATTTAATATTAATGCTGTATCTGAAGTGCACAAATAAAAGATAATTGAGTCAAAAATTTAAAATAAACCCCACACTTCTCCAGAGTGCAGAGTTCAAACACAAGTGTTAAAAGGGGTCTGAAGCTGATTGTCATAGCCCCCTCTTTGCAAGTATTGCGTAATAAGCCAGATACACCCCATGAAAGTTAGAATCACACCAGTGGCTTCAAAGCATCCTACAACATTCACATTTTGACACCTTATAATAAATATTTGGACTTTATTGTACTTCATAACACATAAACACTTGGGTCCATATTAAGACTATTAAAGTTCCTAATGCTTCTGAAATTGTATTGATTTCAGTGGACCAATAGACAGAAGGGTGGAAATCACATGTGCAAATGAGCCTTAGCCAGTTACTACTACACGGCACCTAAAATTCCATTTATAACCAAATGGAATAGAAGAAAATGTTACATAAAATGAAGGACAATAAGAATAGAAAAGGCAATAAATTGTGTGTGTTTTTTTTAGACTTGTTTGTTTTAAACTAAAAAAATCTAGAGTCTCATAATGAAGATTACTTTTCCCAAGGACATCTATAGGCAGAAAACACATTAAATTACATTATGGGACTCTGAAGTCAAAACAGAAATTAGGTTTTCCACAGGCAACCTTTCAAGCAACTATCAGCAATATGGTCCTAGTACCAAGGGTCAGTAATTTTGGATTTAACACACAAGAAAACAAGAGACCGTGAAAGAATATTTGCACATCCCATTTCAGTGTGAGACAACTGAAGACACTGAAATCTCTATCAAAATTAGTGACACCCTAGAAGCTGAATTTTCCATTAGCTGCAGGAAAAACCTTTCAGCCGTATTGAATAGCAACAGCTATTATACATGCTTGGATGAGGGAGCTTCATTTCTCTTTTATCAAGGTGGTTTTCTCTTTACTAACAGCCCTCTATCCAAGTGCTCAGAAAGCTACTTTTAAATACTTTTATATTTCCAGAGGCTCATGCTAAGTTTGTCATTTTCATCCAAGAGAGTAATTTCAAATGGAAGAACCTTTAGCAATGTGGATCTAAAGGTCATTTAGGGAGTGTTGCTTTCCACGTAACTGATTCTCACCATATACTCAACTTCTATGCAGCTGATTTACTTCTGCACATAACCAATCCATTTTTTCCTGTCAGAAAACATTTTTATTTTACTCCAGTCATTCTCACACATCACCGACTGCTTGGGCTAAAAACTATTTTTTAGATGTATTCAGTCTTTCCTTTCTCTGCTGTCACTACTTCAAGTGGAAAAGGATTCCAGTGTCTGGGTAATTTAGTCCATTCCCAGGGATTCCTCCAGATTACCACCATCTAGTAGAAACACCAAGGAGAGTGTTAATCCTCACAGATCACCTGAATTGATCACCACTTTTTCTGAAAACCAGTGATGTTCTAGCTCTTCCTGATTGCCTTGAGAAACACAAAAAATTCATTGCCTTGGTACCATGTCGTGCCTTCACAGATCTGAAAAGCAGCTTAGTGTTCAGAAAAATTTCTTCCGCTGTTTCCTGAAGCCTAAATGATCTAATTTCTGGATTTTCATTACTCACACCATTGGAATATAATCCTAATCTGTTAAAGTGTCTTCCCTTTCAGGAAAGGGAATGAAATCTTGAAATCAGAGAACAAATTCTAACAAACACTCTGGAAAGGAGATATGATCAAATAAAATGTGACTGAAAAAACACAGAAAATCTGGAAATGGAGTGATAACAACCAAATAGACTGAGATGAAAAGAGGGGCAGTGAAAAGGACCAAAACTTACAAAAACTACTCCACTTCAAATCCTGAAATCAGGGAAGAAGGGTAAACAGAGAGGAGAACAATATGAAGAAATGAAATGCAAAAAAAAAAGAAGGGAAAAATTCCAAAACCAAGTGAAAACAAGAAAAGTGAATGGGATGACAAGAAGTGCAGGGAAAGGGACTGAAGCTTGCCCAATTAATCCTCATTGAAATTTCAAGTTTTCAATACTTTTCCTGGAAGGAAAATATTAGTCAAATTGAAGTAAAAAAAAAAAAAACAAAATAAATGGAGAAAAAAAATAAAGGAGCCCCAAAAGTCTCCACTTCTAAACCTCTAAGCAGCTTCAAACCATAACTTGTGTTTGGTCTGCATTCTGCAGACTAGAGTTTGTCAAGCACAGTGCTGCTCATGTCATTTCCATGTTCTCATGCATGCATTAATATTTCAAACAATTAAAAGATGTTTATTATAGGTGTGTTTTGGACATGAAATAAGCTCTTGTGCTCTCAAAGGAAGGAGGAGTTCTTGGGCTCTCACTTCAGCTGGCTGGGCCCTGAAGCATCTGCTCACACATACATGGCAATCACCTTGCTTTGTTTTAGAGACTTATTCTGACCCTGCTGCAAATTTGGCTGGTTCTAGTGACATCCAGCAATAAGAGCTGTCAGTGAAGCTGGGAATGCTCCCAGCCACAGAGCAGCAGGTGTAAATGCTCTTCTACCCCAACTTACTAAATACCTCAGGACTTGGGAAAATGAGGATAAAAGAAAGAGAATCAGGTTATCTACTTCATTCCCAGCTGAAGTACATCCTCAAGTTCCAGCCACTAAAAGACTCTATCCACCCTTCTGTGTTCTTTATGGGCACAGGCACCACTTCCAGAGGCAAGATCTTTCCCTCCCTAAATGCAAACTTATAAAGCAACTTGAACCCCAAATCTCAGACTTTTCAGGAAAGCAGCCATACCAAGTGGTGATGCAAGAGCCTTCAATTTGCCTAACTTGTTATTTTTAATAGACAGGGCAGCCTATGCCAATTAAAATTAAATTAAGTCTGTTTCCTACTAGCTGCATTTCAGGTCCAAGCAGCTTGACTCCCCTCACAGTGTATCAAACCCTTCCAAACACACAGAGAAAAATTTTGATGTGTTGACTGAATGTAGCAAAGTGCTTTTTTCTTTCTCTCTCTAGCTTAAAAATAAATCCCAGAAAAGACTTGGTAAATTTGGTGGACATTGTTCCTACCACTTTTTACATTCAAATCTGCACAGCATGATAAAATACTTCTCTTCCCAGTGCTGTATGGAGACTTGGACTAAGGAGAAGTTTCTGTTAAGCACATTTATCCCATTCTTTCCTCTTTTGTTCAGTGGAATTCTTGATAATATGTAAGTATTTGGAGGTCACATTCATTATTGCAATCTAAGATGCCATTTCTGGACTGAAAGTAAGAGCACCTACAGTTTAGCAAGATTTAATAGAGGTTGTTAAGGGTGTCTGACATTTTTTGACCTTTGCTCTTCTCTTTCAGAATTTTAATAGATCTGATTTAATTAGGCAGAAACTGTTTAAGAATGAATGCAAATGTAAAGGCTCAGAAGGAAGGATACATGTATAAAGAAAGTTACCAATTCAGTAACTTCAAATGGTAGCCAAACAAATCATGGTTCACATTGATGAGGACAGTCAACAGGAGAAATATCACTGGTTGGAAATTTGGAAGAAATCACATCAACACCAAATTATGGTTAAGGAAAGTTTGAAAGTGAACCCAGTTCACGACTTTTTAGCTGGAAACATAGACAGCCTTTGGAATTACCCACACTGAAACACAACAGTTTTTTCTGTTTGGCCACCTCATCCCCCTACACTCAGGATTGTTTTCTCTCTGAAAGAAGGAGCTTTTTCTCTAAGGGAGAAAGAGAAAGAACAGACACATTCAAATAACCAGAAATTCCCAGACAAGCAAAAGCCTTCGGGTCCCACACAATCTTTCTCCAGTTTAGCTTGGAACCTGGAAAACGGGCACTGACATCAAGTTAAAAAGCATTTTCTGAAGCTGATGATCTCGGTAAGTCAGCTAAGAGCCAGCTGGGGGTGAGGGGTTCAGAAAACATGTCTTTTTCTCATTGGGTTCATTGTTCCTTACTGAAGTGTTTAAGGGGTAGTTTAGTCCCAAACATGATGTTTAGCTACTGCTTCAAACTAGTACACTCTGTCATGACCCTGGCTTTTATTCTTGTCACCTGGCCTTCTTCCACACACTATTGCTACTTCTATTGTCTCATCTCCTAAAAATAAAGAGACACTGAGATAAAAATATTCTTGTTCTGTGCCTAATGGAAACAGAGTACACAGAGTGTCCCCAAAGCTCCATAATGTCAAAGCTGTGAGAGGAAAATTATATTATATCCTAGGTCTAGGTTATTCCAACAAATGTGAACAAAACATTACCACTTCTAAAGTTAACTGACCAGTAGTCCACATCCCACTATCAAATGGCTTATTTATCTGCATTACTTACAATACATCCTTTATCAGAACAGTCATTTTAAAATAAAGTCATTAGCTTGGGAAAGAAAAATAAGAGTACAGTTGCATAATTATTTTTGAAAGCTTTATGGAAATCATTACATCATTTAGGCTGTAGAATTGAATCTTCTAAACTAATGACCCTCCTGTCTTCAGACCATGTCTGCTGATTTACAACATGAATCTGATCTTGTGCAGATGGGAATAGATGCACATACATGCACATATATACAGGTGAAGGTGGAATTGATCTAATCAATGGCAGCAGGAATAAAACTCCAAGACACCAGATTATTTTTTTAAAAAAGTAGTTTATGTATTAGGGTATTATCTTAAAAGAAAAACAGAAGTATATTTAGACAATGGATAGGAAAAATTTTACAAAACAGATAAAGGTAAAAAATACTTCTCTCTAAATCAAGATAGGTGAGAGACGGGGGAGGGAAGAATAGGAAGCCAGTTATCACAAAACCCCAGGAGATAACAGTGTGGAATGGAAGGAGGAAAGCTTAGATAAAGGCAATTAAAATATTTTCTATGGTGCATTACATTTGGACTTCATTACAGTTGGTGTTTTGGAGTCCATACTGATACAAGCTAAAACATACTAGAGATATCCTAAGCAATCAGAATTATCTTTATAACTACAAAAACAGGTAGTTACCTTACATCGACATTCTGAAGCTATTGCTCTTTTCCACCCTCAGCCACACTGGGGTGAACAGAGAATAACCTGAGAAACCAAGTAAACTGCAAACCTGGGAAATGAAGGACTTTATGATGGAATTAAAGTCTATATTAGAAAATGTGAATTACAGTCAAATGGAGAAGGGTGGGCTTTTTGAAACAAGTAAACTCCAGCACATCACACAGGATAATGCATCAGGTTAGATGCATTATTAGACACTACATAAAATATTTGTCATGGGTTCTTCCACACAGGTACCCAAGACAAAAGTAAAGCAGAGAACTTTCAGTGACAGTTGTAATGAAATGTTTACTGCATAACTGAAGAAAATAAGACCCAAAGATAAATAGAGGAGCCTGGCAACAAATCATATATCTGAAAATTAAATTATAGACTTCTGGCCAATAACAAAAAAAATGGGGAGTTTATCTTGAACATGTGGTATAGAATGAGTGCAGTTAAAGTAAAAGAAAGATTCAAGCACTTTTTGCATGGCTTTGTGCCAAGAACCAAAAAATCCTGCAGTTCTTTTTATGATAGCATATACAGACTTGATTTACTCCAGGGGTATGACAATTCAGCCCATATTTTTTGACAGAAAGTAAAATACTCAGATATTTGCCTTGATGTCTGTCAGGAACAAAAGTGAGTTTTAGGCAGACTTTTCCTTACCTCTTCTGAGGAAACATCAAAGTGTTGCTGCCAGCAAATTACAGCTCAGGGAACTGGGACTTTGCTTGGCCCACACAGAAGAACATGCACTAAAGCTACTGAAACCAAATATTTGGTTTCTTCCAACAGCCATAGGAAGCTGAGACCCTTCAAAGAAATTGTTAGTCTCAGATGCATCTTCAGCACTGTTTGAAAATTCAGAATTACTCAAGACCAACAGTTGACAAGTATTCAGTTTGATATGCTAAACAATTTTTTTATCATCCATGACTAACTTCTGAAAACCCATGACTGAAACAAAGTTTCGCCTTTTCTACTTCATGCTTCGCCTGAATATTTTCATTGTGTTCCTCCTGTAGCAATGAATACAATGCTAATACCTTCCATTTCCCAAAATCCTGCATCAGAGCCATGCAGTAAATATAGGCCTTAATTCACAGTTCTCCTGATGGGTCTCAAGAGCAACAGTTTTCAGTTCAGGGGAATTTGATGATACAGCAGGAAAACCAAACAGAAATTTTGGCTTAATAGCTTCCATAGCTCTGAGGCATCTTGTAATAGTTTATTTCTGTTCTCCACAAGCTCAGTTATTAGCCAAACCCTCTGGCTACTGACCAACTTATCTCATGCTCTTGGGAAACATGGACATTCACTTCCATCTAATCTTTAGGTGAAAATAAATGAACTAATTTCAGCTACTGAACACCTGAACCACTTCTTATTCCTTCTGAAGTGACCAAAATACACATATTGAAACTAAATCTGAAATTTTTTATGTCATGTCACAAAGGAGGAAAGCAGAGCTGCTATACTGGCAAGTTCTTGGATTCTGAAAGCACCTTGAGAGCTGAAACCAGCACAGTATATGGGTGAAAGACCAAACCAGTAAACTTCAAGAAGAAAAGTAAACTCAAACTTCAGGCCTTACTCAGCTGCCTTTCAGCCATGCAGACAGCATTCACTACAAATAACTACTTCACTACATTGCCTGTATTTAACTTCAGACCAAAAAAGGCCCCTCAAACTTACCTCAACAATTCATACTCCAAAGGAGCCATAGAAGTGGAAGTCAGTATTTGAAAAATAGTATTTCACAACTTAACCAGAGAGTTATCTAGGATGCACAATCTGCAATCCAGTTATTAATGTGGAAAGATTTTCTTACCCCTTGAGACAGGCAATGTCTCCTCCTATTTTACTCTGGCCTTTTGATTTACATATGGGACCAACAAAATACTAAGTGGTAGGATCTCCAGGCACAACATCAGAGGGAGAAAGTTATCAAAATATGTTCTGCATCCTGACAGATATCACAGACTGGCTTTTAGGTCACTTAATGCTATTACAGAGTGTTTCAGAAATGCATATAACACTGAACCATGCCGTGCTTTTTTGCTACCACAGGACATAGCCCTTTGGCATACTTATACATATGAATTGTGCCCAGGATAGACAGCACGCAACTGACAGTCAAAGGTCATACCATACATACCTGGGTTCATTGTGTATTTTTACAGAAGTTTGACATAAACCACCTTAAAAATGTCACTGCTTTTCCTATGTGTCTTGACTTAATCTATATTAATATTTTATACTAGTGTTCTCCTTACCAAAAGCTATTCTATTTACCTGGAGTCACATCTCATCCAATTTCATTCTCCCCCTTCCTGAGAAACAAGATTTCCTCCCTCAGGCTTCACATATAGCAACCATAGGCCAACTTTGCAACACCCACCAGCACAGCATCAAAGGAAGTGCCTACTGAAATATTTATAAACTTGAATTCCATGCCACAATACAAACTTCCTCCTTATATGTGAGTTAGATAAACACCTATTTGAAGGAAAACACAACTAAGCTGTTCTGTGAAGTAGAATAAGGAAAGTAAACGATTCAGGCCCAACTCAGTCACTCTAAAGCTGTTACAAAGGTCATCAAAAGAACATGACTGTGACAATACCAGTTAGCAAACTCCCTATCTCTATGGAAACTTCAACAGGCTGATGACTGATCCATCTGGAGGGTTGAATGTTCTAGGACCTCTAAAACAAGGGCATCCCTGCAGAGAAAGCAAAGAAGTTGGTACTGACAGTTTGTACTCTATAGAAAATGCATCAGTTCCCAGCAGTGCCCCACAGGGACTTTTCAGTAACCCTTAGGTAACTATCTATTTATTAAACTACTCCAGGGAAGTTTTGCATTCAGTGCAGGCAGGAATTAAAGGAGTCTCTGTCAGGGAGATTTGGGGATACATAGTCACCCTAGGACAGCTCACTGGCACTGTTATGAGATAGGCCAGTATGAAAGATCTGTTCAGGAGATCCTTACAGGCATTCAGCTGGAGGAATTTCAGATTTAGCGAGGTTAAGAGTGTATAACAACTAGCATCTTACACAGAGAGCCTGTGTTTATCTTGGCAGAACCCTGGGGCCCCTCACATCTGTCAGCACTGCAGCTACATCCATCCTCACCTGACACTGAGTTCCAGACTGCGTACACAGTTTGGCTTCACCTTAGCTCAAGGCCTTGATCACACCATTCTG
Source organism: Trochalopteron elliotii (assembly GCA_024734555.1). Taxonomy (NCBI): domain Eukaryota; kingdom Metazoa; phylum Chordata; class Aves; order Passeriformes; family Leiothrichidae; genus Trochalopteron; species Trochalopteron elliotii. The sequence continues at coordinate 2,351,779 of JANPWX010000619.1, forward strand.
CCACAAACAGATGAGGAGATTGTGGCACCTGCAAGAAGCCAAGGATGAGCTTAACAAGCAGCCTTAGTACAGCAGACCAACACTCTTGTCAGCTTCTGTTGCCACAACACACAGAATCCTTTGCTGCATCGTGCCAGTTTCACAACCCGTTTAATCAAGTAAAAATGGGACTGCCAGCATGAATAATTCCTATTTCCAGATACTTTTCACTTCCCTGTGATGATTATATCTAACACACCTTGTACATTCACTTTTCTAGGGGCAAAACAATCTGGTGTAGAACAATTTTACCCTACTTGAATAACTGAAAACTGTGAGATGAAAACCCAGACCATCTGAAACCTAGGCAGTTAGACTAAAAAATTGCCCAAAGGTATGTACTAGCTTTCCCACCCATGTGCTTCTTCTGCCTCTCCCATTTTGGCAAACTCACAGGCACAGATACTTACCATTTAACAATTAGACTAACTCCATTTTCATGCTGCTAAATAAACGTTACTTAAGAAAAGACAATTTATGAGCTATGCTACAATTAGAAATCCACTTCAGAAAAAAAAACTTGATATTAAAATAACTCAAATTCCCTAGTGAGATCAGAGCTACCTAATACAGGATAGAAATCCAGTTTTTAAATGCAGTACTTTGATGAAGGAAACCACGGAGCAGCACACACTAAGATATATGTAAAGAGAAATCCAAGTGTTAGCCATTCTGCTGGTCAAACTAAACTGAGCTCTAGCAAAGCTTTCCAAAGTGCCTCAGGCAAATTTCAATGTGTTTTAAGACAGAGTTATAAATTCAGCATAGGTATCAAAGAAAAGTGTACCCGCCTAGTGGCAAGGAATCACTTCACAGTAAACAGCAAGCCCTATTTTTAGCAGTAAATATAGAACAGAATTATGGAATCATCCAGGTTGGAAAAGACCTCTAAGATCATCAAGTCAAATCATTCCAGTAGTATAAAAGTCCTGCAGCTGGGTAAGAGAAACCATCCCCAAAGGCAATCTGATTACTGATGGCAAAATGAATATCCAGATATTTGTATCAGGAAAAGATGCAGTAATGTTCCTATAACATTTATCAAACAGCATTTAACAAACATAAAATTTTAAAATAACACGGCCACATGGGTATAGAGGTATAGAGCTGGTCTGTGATTTCATGAGATTAGACATACAGAAGCCAGGAGAAAGGTGCTGGTGGTAGGAAGGAAGAGGGAAAAAAACACAAAACCAAACAATGAACAACTACCAACGAGGAAATGAGTACTCAAACAGCTTCAGATGAAAATTTGGGGAAGTGATATCACTGGAGCCTTGTCCTACAAAGTCTCTCAATACTAGTCTTAAAGATGCCTTCTCATTTGGAGCTGCTGTCAATTTAGACCTTTCCACAGCAGGGACTCAAGACAAAAAACAAAAGACAAGTTAAGAGGGACTCCAAATGCTTAAGGGAGGTGATCAGAGGTAAAAAAAATCAGTTTAAGAGGTAGTAAAATGCAATTCCCATCTCAGGAGAATAATTTGCTTGGGGAGACCATTCCTAAAGGCTCCTCTTGAACCCCGAGTCCTCTTGTATAAGGGTTTGCAGATAATGATTTCCCCCTCACAAAAGCATTATTTAAGAGGCATTTATTGAGGCAACACAGACAGCACGGGTAGGCTTGCCATGACAATTCTACAGGAATGACTGTTTGAAGCCCAGTTTCAACGTTTCTGCACTTTTAAAGCTAGCATAGAGATTTTATAGTTGCCTAAATAACAAAAGCAAAATATTCCTCCAGGGAGAAGGGAAAACATAATAAATACTTATTATCTAGAGAATTGTTTACACTGCAGTATTTGTACTACAAAGGTTGATTAGCTGATGTGAATAAAAGTGGTAAAGGGAATTAATTTTCAGCCATGGACTGCATTAGAGCTTAGGGCAGTCCCTCTCCTTTGTCGAGTGAGAATGAAGATTGGAGGGGATATGGTGCAGAAGCCATGCAAACAACTACTTTTAATCTCTGCAGTCACTCAATGTGATTTATTTGCTGAGACACACAATAAGTACAAGACTTCAAGTCCCTTAAGCACAGGTGATACACACACACAGAGCCTTTTAGAAGTTTCATTTCTCAGGCCTCAAAATTCCTCTGAGCATCTCTGCAGTGAGAATGTCACCAGGTTTCTAGAATAGAGCTACTATTACAGAGCAAGGGGGAATCTTTACTTCATTAAGAAGAGTTCATACGATACAAATCACTCCTACATAATTTAAGAATCCCACAAATAATTCAAAATAACTTTTCACATAGTAAGCCTTAAGTAGATTGGTTCAGTGCTTCTGCAACAGCTCTGCTTTGGGCACTCTTCTGTACAATCCTGAACGGTTTTGTTTTCTGATGTATAATACACCTGCAACTTAGAGTGGAAGGTGTAATTAACACTTTCAAAAGTTAACAGAAGTGTTTTAAGGGGCAAGAATCTAGTTAAATGCATTTCCCACAGGAAGACAATTCTAAATATTTATCACCTTAAAATTACACCACATTCACATGACTGCTGTCAGGGATCAATACAGGAAATAAAATTTTAAATAAATATTGCAAAGCCCATGTAGGAAATTTTATAGAAAGACATCACAACAGAGTAGGAGGAATACCTTACTGGAGGAAGTTGAGAAGGCCTGTTCTCCACACTGAAGAGTCTCCAGTGCAGCCGGTGGTTAAGGAGGAAAAAAAAAAAAAAAAAAAAAAAAAAAGCCCAGATGTTAACATATAGCTGCTTTACTGAAAGATCCAACTTCTACAGGAGACTGCCCAGTGTAAAGGTCTCACATTTCACAGCAGAATCTCTCCAAGCTGAACTTGGGCAACCCCTGAGGAAAAGGCAAGTTGGTTCCTCTTTTCAGTTAATCCTTGGCTTTTTTCAAAAGACCTTCCCAGAAAAGATAATTAATGCTAATTACAGAGTTTGGGTTTTTTAAATGAAGTACACAAACCTCCATCTCTATAAAACTGAGCCCTATTAGATGTTGAAATAAAGAAATGCAAGACTTCAAAGGGGTTTTTTACTCATCCTCAGAGACATTCAGCGCATCTTGCATCAAAAATAAGTTGTATTAAAATTAAATTGCTTTTAAAGCAGCAGTGGTCTCTTGCTTTTGAGCTAGTCTACAGCTCTGAACTTCTATGAGGGTTCTTAAAGACAGGCAGGAGAAAAAAATGCAAGAGAAATAAATTTTTCACTTAAATTAACGCAAAATGCATTTTTTGATTTCCTGTTGAATTGCTCTAAACCAGTGATTAAAACAACATAAAATATATGGATCATTCCTCTTTAAAAAGTCAAAATCTGCAACTAGACTCAGTTGTTAACTTTTGTTTGTACAATATTCACAAATGTGGTATTGTATTTATTTATTCTAATCCTATACCACACCTTTTTTTTTTATTTACACAACATATACATCTCATTCTCCCTTTCTTCCTCTCTGACAGATGCCTCACTGTGCAACACTTTTGGCGTCAATAATGGTATCCTGGGGTTGCCCAAGGCTAGGATTTGGTATATCCTGGCCACATTTCCAGAGTTCCTTCAGGTAGCAATGGTGGATAATTGAGTATTGCGGTTCCTGCTACTACATTTTATTTGCACTGTTGTAGGTTCTGGATACCACAGTCAGGTGGAAGCATCCTATTGTGACAGACACTTAAGGGCACATGATGAAAAGATGTTCTTTCATCAAAATGTCTACAATCCAGGCAAGACTGTGGATGGGAGAAGGAGTTGGATGTAAGGAAGTCAGAATCCACAACAGAGTTGTTTCCATTCAGAGAGATGAGAGAACTACAATATGCAATACTGTTAAGAATTGGAAAAGTCAGGGGGAAAAGTTCAACTCAAACAATTTACAAAATTTTATAAATATATATATACACTTTATATACACTTCATAAAATTTTTCAAGTCCACTGCAGAAGAGTGTACGAGTTCTGCTCTGAATTATTAGCAATTCTTTTTTTCAATTTCTTGCCCTGAAAATGGTGTCCACGGGAAGGTCAAAGCAGCAGAGTGGTGGACTTTGCCCTCCCAATAGCCCAATCTCCCCTCCATCTAAACAGATTTGGGTAACATAAAGCTCAGATCTGTTCTTGTATACACTGTGCGTGAGGAAAATCAGCGGCTGATGTCAGTGGAGGCAAACTGAAGCAGTGCCAGGTTAAGCTGTACTGAAAGCCAGCCCATGTACCATATTGCTGAGGGGTTTTTTTGCCAGACCTTCCTCAAATCCTGTCCAATGTCTTCCAATGCCAAACCCAGCATCTGAATCCTAAAGAACCATCAGAAATAAATCAATCTGATCCTCAGGCTGCCCACAGCAGAAGTAGCTTGGGTTCTGATGTGCATTTCAGACATGGAGACTTCAAAATCCTTTCATAAATAGCAGCTCTTTGCTCATAAAATGATCAGAAAGAAGAGAGACAAAATATTTATTTTCATTTTTCCTTCTACCTCACCCATTGCAGATGGCATCTGAGCAAACAGTTGTCTTTTTTAATAAAATTCACCCAAAAAATAAGCATACATTTTTGATGACTTACACCTGAGCACTCATTTAAAAGTTCATATTATACCTTTTTGTTCATATGATGTTCATATAAAATGCACTATGCATTTTCCTGACTCACTTCCAAATACCATAAGAACAAATAGAAATCCTTCCCATCACTCAAACAGCCAGAAATGTACATGACACTCTTGCAGAGGTTAAAAAAGGCCTTTTAGCTTCAGCTGAATGCTATTCATTTCTGAAGGCACTACTCTTGGTAGTCTTTGTTATTTTATCTTTGAGGAAACCTTGTAAATGAGATTATAATGCAATATTACTAATTTAATAGATTGCAAAGGTGTTCAGGGTCAAAAGCAAGCAATTTATTCCATTCTGAATGTAGACTTTATCTTTCTCCTTCCCATAAGCTCTTGAACATCCGTAAATATCTACATATACTCTCAGCTCCCCATCACAGCTGTTTGCACTTACACCAAGTGAAGCTGATGCACATGGAAAATTTGACCACTCTGTATGGCAAACGTATTTATTTTGGCATCTTTATGTGACACGAGGGACAAAGGCAAACACTGAAAAATTACTGCTTCTCCCCACCACATCTGTTTGCTTCCACAGCCTCTTGACTATCTCCTGTGCTTCCCTGTGAGATCAGCTCTTCTTTCTAACCCTGGCAACTACCTTGTCTCCTTCAGCTTGAGTAAGATTAGACCTGCTTGATCAGCCTTTCTTTTCAACTTTTTTCTGCCAGAGTTCACATAAATTGCAGAGACAGAAAGGATAAGATTTACACCTTTCCTTCTAAGAAAATTATTTGCTTTTCACGTTTTTTATTCACAGCTCAAGAGGCCAGCCTAATCCTGCTTTCCATCTTGATTCTCCAAATGCATACACAACTAAGATAATCTACTGACATTTTAGCGTAGAGTATTCTTCTGCATGACACTCACCACCACTTGCATCCATACAGTTTCTTTTCTGTTTCCCACCTGACCCCTGACCAGATCATTTGCACAACATTAGGAAACCTTTTTATTATGTACCTAGTCCTTTCAAATTAATCTTTAATCCTGTTCAAAGGTTTACTAATATTGTATTTCAAAATGTTGTTTCTTCTCTGCTCTTTATTAATATCCACTTTAGGGAGCGAGTCCGTGAACTCAGATAACTTTGTTACTCCCCAAGATGATTAATGAGGCGATCTTAAGTATCAATAGCACAACACTAGAATTTTGAAAAACTCTTTACATTACACTGCAAAAAAGCGATTTGTAATTTTCACATAAAACAACTCCAGAATGAAGATGTTTCCTCCAGTTAAGTCTTTGTTTATCTTAACCACGACAAAAGCACACCCCTTTTACTCTAGGTTGCATGCTATAGTCTCCACATGAAGTGGTTTACATCCACTGGTTTCAGCACATAAACACAGAATATTATCCTGTGAAATGAAGATGAAGCTCTGTGGAACTTCTATATTTATAAATTAAGCTTGTAAACGAAGAAACTTTCCTGGAAGACATCAAGACCCTGGAGTGTTCCTTTTCTAAGGATGGTTTGGTATCATAAAAGTCAAAGCTGGAATGTTAGTGGGTTGCATATTAAGCTTAAGACAAGCTGATTACAATGAAGTCTGCTTTGACAGCTACCATCCTAACACTGACAACACATTGTACTCTGCCATCAGGTTTCTCCCTCTAGCAATCTGTATTTCTACTAAACACATAAGCAAATTCTTCATATAAAGAGGGAATTAAGTTGTAGCTTCACCTGTCCAAAACACTAAAAGGCTAAAGCTGGCAGAAATAAAAAGCTAGGGTAATAGGCTTCACCTGTCTGTTCGTTTTGCAGCTGCTGTTCTTGTGTCCTTCCAGGGCAAGCTATGGTCAGAAATAGAAAATTACATACCACAAAGAATGTCTTATCAGAAATCCAAGCTATGCTGAAAGTAGCAAGTGTCAAAACCACAGCAAGTGCCTTTCTTGTGAGATGTCTCAGCTTAAACACCTTGACCAGTTCAGATAAGGTTTACCACAGCCTTTGGATATGATTTTCCAAGCCTCTCTAACTGTCCACTCTCAAAGATGTGGATTACGCTAGCTTGTTGAGCAGTCATTTTCCATCCTTTCTGCTAGGAGTTGATAGTTACATGGACATTCAGCTTTCACAAAAGCAAGTGTCAGCTTCCCAGAAGCAGCCGAGCCTTCTAAGTATGTCACCCAGGCCAGCCTCACCTTGCTACTTCCCTAAGGAGGTTGGGGAGGGCAGCAGCAGGAGGCTGGATGTGAGCAAAAGAAAGCCAGCAAGAGCACTAGGGAGCAGACAGACAGATGGGAGTCCTGTTAGCCCAGACAAAGCTAAAATGCTGGCAAAGCTACCCCAATACCTCCCCCATTCTTCTAGAACTGCCAATCACCTCTGTACAACAAGGGCCAACCCAGACCTTCTCTTACATCACAAAAAAGACTTGATGGTAGAGACTATTTGTTGCAGCAGTCCTCTTATTAGAGAGCAAAAATGAGCCAAGGCACAGACTTCTTGTTTAACACAGCATAAAAAGGGTCCCGATTTAGTCCTCTTTACAGCTCAGCCATCCTGACTCCACCTATTCACTGACTCTGCCTGCAGCAAGCTCCTACTGTAGGTTTCCCTCACAGCCTCTGACTGCTGGTTATTTCCTGCTAAACTATAACTGCACGTATTGGTTTGCAGACTCTGAGTGCAGGTTTTTACCTAGCTAGACTATGACTGGAGGTTCCAAGAACAGGCTTTAACTGCAGACCCAGACTGACCTCACAGCAGTGACTCTCTCTCACCAGGATACTGCTTCATGATTCTCAAAGTTCCTCCTTCATGATAATCCTCCCTTATTAGCTAACCTCCTCTTTTATCTCGCTCATCCTTATTGGATGTAGCTGTTACTCATCAGGGGTGAGGCTCTATTGATTAATTAATACAGTCGTTATTTATCAGGAGTGAGATCACCTGTATTCCCCTCTCTTACAACTATTTAAGATGCATCAAGATAAAAATATTGCAAACTGATGAGCTCTTCAGCACTCACTGTCTCTTTTCCATGAATAGCTACAGTATTTGCATGCCTTCTCTTACCCCCTCCTGCAGCAAAGTCCCAGCAATCACAGAAAAGAAATACAAGCTATACAAACTGGTCGTTAGTATCCAGACCACATTTTGGATTTAAAAATTCCTTCCTAAAACATGCACATCTATTTCACTTATACCAACAGCAATTTTCAAATTTGAAGTGTTAAAAAAGACTGCACCAGTTCACCAGAGGAACAGATGAGAGGTGCAGTGAATAGAATTTTAGTGCTGTTCATTGTCCTAATTACAGTGAATAATACTTTGGCAGAAAGACCAGAGTCCTTGTTCCAGGAACTTCCAACAATCAACAGACTGTTACCTCACTTATTTACACCAGAAACCTGATCTTCCAGTCACATGAAGCACGTAGCATGGGCTTTAAGCACATGAACAGTCTGACTTGTTTGGCTCAACTGAGGTCCTGAGGAATGAACCTGAGACTGAAACACAGGTCCTCCTCATAAAGGCTTTCTAATGTTCTGCATATTGAAATCACTCCAGCCTCTATTTCTCTTCCCCTCTAAAACACCTCTGATGTACTCCCTGATGTCCTGTCACCCACCCACCACGCGGGCACGATTTGATCTAAATTGAAAATTCAATTTACTGATGGCTTACTTGCACAAGAGCCTAGTGGAGTTAAAAGGCACAAGTACACCAGTCACTTAGGAATGGCCAGAGCAGATTGAAAGGTTTGGCTTTGTTTGCAGTAATTACAAAGGTGCTAGCTACATGAAAGCAGACTCATGAAGTCCAACGCCCCGCTTTTGCTTGCACTGAGAACATATATCCAAATGCAAGACTTGCAAAAGGGTAGAAAATTTTAAAATTCCAGGTCTCCCCAAATAAACTTCCTTTTATTCATGGGTCATCTAGAGCAATGAAAGCTAACAAGGAATAAACCTAGAACAGGAAATCAAATAATCCTATTTAATTTTATGTTGTTGACACAACTTGTTACATGTGTTTCCTACCAGAATAAATGAAATCATAGTCATCTGATTTCCAAATTACCATATCTATTGTTTCAGAAATACAGGGTGTAAATAATTGCAGTGCAATCGCCTGTGTCTGGACCTCTCTCATCCAGAACCGTTATCAGGATTAGCATAAATTACGGTGCCATCTAATAATGAAATCACTGAACACTGATTGTGCCAGCTATTTAAACCTGTAATTATTACTCATTAGAAACGTGTTTCACATTATTTGCCCCTTGCAGGCCCAGAGTTTTTGTCTAAAGGCTTCTGCAAAGAATTCTACAGAAAAGACTGTGGAGAAATTTGAAACAATAGGCATGAATTTCAGCTGCAAAGACTGTCTGTCAAAAGAAATTTGTTGTGGGCACCATTCATCCAACCTGAAAGACATTTGTATCTGTCTTTCTGTCTTTTTCCAGAGGAAAGCTGGAACAGGCAAGAAAGGAACGCTCTGGTATCATTCAGATAGGTATGAAGAATATGTGGTTTTCTGCCTAAGAGGACAGTGATTAGCTCAGAGTGTTTGTTATCACAGTACACAATTAGCATAACAGACTCTAAATGAAATGAGCTCCTGACCCAGCCAGAGGGAAGACTTTTTGGCAGCTCCTGTCATGGCTAGGTAGGGATAGGCAGCTACCTGGGACACCACACCAAAGGCAGCTTAGGACAGATACCAGAACGAAAGCAAAAATTACTGTAACCCTTGCATGCTCCTCTGTAAAGGGTTTGCAGAAGACAGCTGATTAAGACTTGTCAGTTGCCCTTCTGGTTCAAGCTGTTTGCAAGATGAAATGTCTAAGAAGAGGCTCAGATAAGTGCTCTTCAATTCTAATAGATATTTTAAATCCATCTTCCTTGACAGAGTGAAACCAATTTACTTTTTGCCATCTTCTTCCCACTGCACTGCACATGCAAAAACTTTGTACAGAGGATAAAATAATAGCTTTTGACACTTTCAGAAGCAAAAAGGTACAAAAACAAGAGAGGATGGACAAGTATATATCATTTTGAAAGAAACACCTGATTACAAAGATCCCAGCTGACAGTGAGCCTATTCATCTTCCCTGATGACTCCTTCCAACAGCTGATTCAAGCCACAGTTTAAAGTTCCATTCCTGTGGTGAGTGGGTTCAGTAGACACACAACTCAGCTGCCAAGGTAGACATTCCCTACAGACTGCAGACCCTCACAGCAACTGGAGACACACCTATGAAGGCTTGAGCACTCTCGAAAGTTTAGCTTGTATTAATGCCTCACAAAATTGTAGGAGCCCTTCTCCACTTCAGCCAGGATGCAGAAGGCTAAGAGTCTGTCCCATTTTCTGAACAGAAGGCCCTGACTTTACTTACCACAGGCTCTGCAACGGGGACAGTCTCCAGCCTTCTGATAATTGAGTGATTCTGCCCAGCTTCCAGCCACTTGCACCAACATATTGCCATGATGCAAGGTCAACACCTAATCATGGGATGGGGCATTTAACTAATTGGTTCTGTATCCTTAAATTTCCTACCATCACCTGGAAAGTATTACAAGCCTTACCAGAGGTTATAATTTGATATATGCAGAATATAGGAGAAACTATATCCTCCCTTACATGATGTGAGTGCAGCTATTCTTTTTAGCATTCAACAACTAGCAGCTTCAAAAATAAAATAGAATGCTTTCTTGAATGTGTGGGACACAATATGCTTAAAAAGTAAGACACAACTGTTCTGTTGACAGGTGTTTGCAAATAAAATTAAATATTCCAGGCAAAGACAATCTAAGCTTTTTGTACCAATATGATGCTACCTGCAGGTATTTACCCTCAGATAAAACTTTGCATTACCTGAATATTGCCTTACTTACGCCTGTAGTCTGCGATGTTACTACTGCAAATATTTGAAATCCAATGTCTGATGGAATTAATAAGCTGACTTGGCTTAAAAAAATTATTAGGCAGTTCTGTTGTACCACTATTAGCTCTAGTTGTCTACATCAGTCAGAATCCTTACAGAACTGAATATCCTTACAGAACCACTCCTTAAAAAAAAAAAAGAGTCATTCTAGGCTATTCCGATCTGTATCTGTGAATGATGTAGAGCCTGAGTGTATTTTCTTTTTTATTACCAAATAGTCTTCTCTAGGAATTTGCTGGGCACTAAGCCAAATTCTGTTATTTGGTCTGTCTATCCAACTTTTTGGGTTTTGGCTTTGTCAGGAAAATAAGCCCCTTTCTCTTTCCTAGGGTATATTTCCAAAAATAAGGCTTTTGCAGGTTTTTTATTTATGTTTCTGGAGAGAAAAAAACTCAAGGAGACTTTTTATTAAAAATAAAACAAGAACGTAGATAATTTGTCAGTGTCAGTAACCTTGAACCTAGACTGTGTGGACAACACTGGTTTCTGTTGCACAGGATGAAGGATACACCAAATGGGGCAAAAATATCCATCTTACACAGAATTGTTAAACTTCATTAAAACTGTTGAAATCTTTAAATTATTTGTAGTTTATAAAATAAATCGGTATTCTCTAACACCAAACTGCAATTCTATTCAAATTATTGTTCTACTTTTTCTTTTTGACAGTAGAAACCAGGAATTTTCTTTCCATTTGACTGTAATATTATATTTGGTGCATTTATTCTGTTTTCTTCAAATAGAAGTGGTGATGTGGGGTGACAAGAAAACAGATCTCATATTACCATATATTTATACTCTGTAGAAGGAATGATGGTGCATTAATAGGTTTATTAAAGAAGACTGATGTCCTCCAGGCACATAAAAGGACAAGGCATCAACCAGCTTCACAATTATCAACTCACTACCTATTTGTTTACCCAATTTAACATACTAAAAACTAATCAAAGAGGAGAGATTGGGGAAAATGGATAGTTTAAAATAGCAACAGTTAGCAAATACATCATTGGAGAGCTGAGAGATTTGCACATCTTGGACAAGATACCCCAGCTCTGAAGTGGTTTCACCATTTTAATATGGATTAATTGCCTTGGTCATATTTCATTGCAAGGTTGTGTTAAAGCTTTGATTAAGAATTATCTTAGCATGCCTCTGACCAAGGGAGAAAAAGGAGCACTGCTGTTGCTGTTGGTACAAGAGCAAGCCAACAGTCAGTCATTCAAAGGAACTGTGTTAATGATACAAAACATGTGCTTTGTACTATTTTGTTTATTTTATACCTGCTTTCATCTCCTTACCATCTCATACAAGATAATTACTAAAGAAAGCATTAAAGCAAAATTAGATAAAAATTTCCCGATTTCCTAGTCATATGATTACAGATAAAAGTAAGGCTACCTGGAAACACTACTTTATTATAAATATGAAGGGAAAAACAGTAAGTCCTAAAACACCTGAGATACCAGACCTTAAATGAAACACTTCTCAATGGCCTGAAATAGCAGTAAGAGCCTCAGAGGAGGTAGAATAGGAAATCAAGCACCTCTGTGTAGTCAGCAGTACACACTGAACATACTTTAGCATGGGTAAGATAAAAATGCTATTATCACAATTAATAAGTGTTAGTATATAAGGTTTGTTGAGAGATGTATAAATATTTTCCCATTACAATGTGCACGTGTTCACATGCAGATGTATTTAAATACGATATAATGCACTGGTATAAAGAAAACTGGGAATTGAAATCTTAGTATGGTTATGTCTCCATAAATGCCTGCCTAATAGCTCCAGGTCAGCAAGCCCTCAGCAATAGATGGCCTAGCTCCAAGCTGTAAGCAAAGCAATATGGTTCTAGCCTAAAAAAAACCACAAAAAAATTACACCATGAAAACTGGCTTTATAAATAAAGGAGATAATAGCGTGGATGCTTAGAAGTCATTTCTCTCCACATAAGAGAGTAAGATCTCTCTGGTATTTCTACATGTAAATTCTGAGTCTTAACCTCTCTGGGAGAGATAAATGTGATATCAGACTCTAGAGCATTACATATTCTCTCTGTCTCTGTCCCTTTCTCTCTGTATATATTAATTTTATAGATCTTTTTATTGTCTCAACTACACTGGTTGCGTGAGAAGCAGAACAATAGGCCAAGTACTTCCATTTCACACATGCCACCTCCATAATTCAACAAAGAACAGTAAAGAAGATCTATAAACTTGTTATAAATCAGTGCCCTAAACTAAATTAACCATTGAAATAGATTACCATAAAAATAATGTCATAAAAATATTCTTCACCTTTCTAGTCCATGCATGTGTGTGTGTGTGTGTGCTTGTGTGTGCCCACACTTGGTCTGTTATCCCAGCGCCAAGGCCAGTGGTCATGCTAACCATGTGGCAACATCCCTTTCACAGCCTTGGAGGAGACAGCAAGCAGGCCTGTGAGGATGAGCTTTAATATCTCTGTGTCTGGAAAAGTAACTCATAAATAGATCCCCTAACTACATAACTCACCTTTAGCAGCAGTGAGTCAGCCCCGCTTTCTTATTTGCAGTGAAGCTCTAGTATTTCGGGCTCTATTTCTGAGGCACTTTTAGAAAAAAGATAAAACCAATCAAGTATCAGGGTAAAGGATATGGCAATTCAAGCAATACAGGCTTTTCCAAGTCTGGGTCCTCCTCTGCTGTCCCCACTCCCCCAGTATTTGACCGTCATATACATTAAGTTCCATGAGAAAGACATGTGCAAATACACAGAGAGTATACAGAGATGACTGGATAAAATTCATTTCTGGACTGATATGGCAGCGGTTCAGAGCCATAGAGCTGCTAGGAGTTCTTCTGACCAGCTGATAATCACTCTGTAAAAAGACATTAGGAGAGCACAGCCCAGGGTGGTGCTTTCCTTAACCACCTCCAGCAGTGTTTTCTCCTGAGCTCACATATTGCTATAATTTAGTTCACAGTCATCATGTGGGAGCACACCTGTATTACATGGTTGTTGTCTAACTTTAGCCATCAAAGCGGCTTTTTAAAATCTGAAAGTGCCACACCTCCAGGCACAACAAAAACAATCCCTGAGAACCAGTAGCACCAAGGCAAGTAACTCAGCCCCTATACTGGCCTCCCTCTACAGCTTGCCATTCCTGATAGACTTTCTCAACCTCGACAAGAAAATTCTCTCAACAAAAGTGAAATCTTCCAGAAAGGCAGTTCAGCTGCTTGACATGGTAGAATTGTGCAGCAGCCACCCGGCACAACCAGGGTCTCATCAGCATGGGAAGCATTGCCTTTGGTGAAAAATGAGAATAGAGCACAAAGAACAACTAGGCCCAGACAATAAAATGTGTTAAAACCCAAGAAGACTGCTCTCTTTCTTGCTAGTGAAATGCAGAAGAGAATGTGGAGAGCAACAACCACCTCATGAATAGGAAAGAGAAAGCCTGGGGAAAACATGTAAGGTCTGAACTGAAGGAGAGGGAGCTGTGATGCATGACAGAACAGAAAACAGGTGTTTAGGAGGTATCAGTCATTGTCTCAGCCCACTTTAAAGGGCTGGTCAACACTCCAGGAAGAGCCTGTGAGGTATTTCCTTACTGGGGATTTTAGAACTGGACAGGAGACATGGATCACACTGAGGAAATGGATTTATTTCTTCCTGCTCACTGGGATCACATGTATAGAGCCTGAGTTTTCCACAACTCAATGCTGGTGCATTTGGTGGGTTCAAGTCTTTATTTTGTTCTGATATAGGACACACTGTTGCTGTAAAGAGTCAAGCAGATCACAGTCAACTAAAGTTTCCTTCATTTGAAATGAGCTCTATCTCAAAGAACAGTCTGTCATTAGTGGAGCTAGGGCTGAGAGAGTAGGTGCTGAACTAGGATGGAAGTAAATTAAGCAGCTATACAGAGTTGTAACATGAATTTCCTAATGTAACTGACACAGAAGTTAATCCAAACTGTGCAGCAATTCCCTTTTTCATACACTGTGGGAAGTAATGGGCTTCAAAGCATCATTCCCCCTGAAGAGGAAGGACTGTACATTTTGTTTTTAAATGCCTCAGTCTGACAGATAAGATAAACTCATCCTTCAAGATAGAACAGTCTTCATGCCATTCCAAATAATCTTTGTTAGAAACGCACTGAACTGCTGGGCCAGTTAATAACGACATCACATTTTATTTATATGGTTCCCATCTGCTAAAGCCTTCTAGGCAGCCCACAATGGGTTTGATTTTTGGCCAGAATTTAGCGTAGCTTCTGTTTATATGGATGCAAATAACAGCAGTTGGATGGCTGTGTGCATAAACAGGTCTGACTACTAATCTTTGTGGCCACAATGCATGGTTTTATTCCTTCACACAATAACAAGATGTCCATCTGAAAAATCCCTCTGACAAAGAATACAAATTGTGAAAAAGAACTAAGTTTTTCTGAGTTTGAATGGTTTCAAAGAATCCAGCACTGGCCTTGGCAGCCTCATGAAAGGGCATCACCACTATGACCACTGCTTAGCAAGCACCCCAGACTTCACACTCCCCAGGATGGGGCACAGCCCTTCAAAACAGAAAGAGCTAGATGTTCATTTCCTCCTCCCATCACCTCTTCTCTCACTCATCACATTATCTTCCCCACTGTCAGCCAGCCCTAACTCCCTTTGTCACCCAACACTGCAGGCATCTCTCTGCCAATGTCCTTCCCCTCTTCCTTGCCTTCTTTCTGAGCTCTGTTTCAGCTGTTTTCATGCTCCTCCCAGCCTGTTTTCTTACTCAGGGCACTGGCTTCTCCAATGGCCCCTTCCTACACCACCCAGTGCTGCCACTGCCATGTGCACTGATCTCCATGCTCTTGCTCGGCACTGCCTCCCACATGTCCTTCACCAACACACTTCAGCAGTGGATGACTGCCTTCTCTCTTTGGTGTCTGAGTAGCACAGATTTCATCTTTTTGCCTTTCATGCTGAAAAGATGGAAATATGAATACCCTGTCGAGTTCAGTGCTTATTGTCTGGAGTGCTTCTATCAACTTGATGGCAGTGAGCACGGTGCCTGGCAGTGCTCACCGAGCTGGGCCTCTGGATAATGGGGATATTTATAGTATATGCATTGCTTATGTACCAATAGCTGCCAAAGTAGTAAACAAACAAATGCTCTCCATAAAACAATGAGAAAGTAGGATCATAATCTTTGATCGATGAATGAAGATGACAGGTTTAAAAAGGCATCCTCGCTCTTTTATGCAGATTGCTTTTCCAACTGCCTGAATCTCAGCCAGCATGAGGAGGTTGAAAGTCTGGAAATGGATTGGGAAGAGCAATTACACACTTTGCAATCCGCCCACTGTTGGAGAAGGATGTAAATGTGTGTGCAGCACTGACCCTACAGGGCAAGAGATGCAAGAGGACGGTCTCTCCAGCTGCCAAGAGGGACAGCCGAGAGCCACACTGAAAGATGTGCACCCTGCAAGCTTTATCTGCAGGAGCAGGATATGGACAGGACATAACAAAAAACTTGTCAGGCCCTTTGAGACAGATCTGCAACTCAGCAGGGACTTCCCAGATTGGTGGAGACCTCAGTGGGTGTAAGAATGATCTTCTACAGAAGCTAATCTTTAGAGCATTTCATTGATGTTTGCAACCTGAATATACTCCAGGAGGATAAGTCGAGGGATGGCTCATCCAATAAGTCCCTCAACAGGATGCATTAGAGAGACTTGTTAAAACTAAGATCCATATATTGCTCTGGATCTAAGCTTTAAATCAGTGTCAAATCTGCCTGCAAAGCCTAAATTTTCATTTGCATTTCCCTCCATATACCCCCATTAAAATGAAGACATGCTCAGTGCAAGTACATTTTTGTTTAAACTCAGATATAAACTAATCAATCTGCGAGTCTGAGCATGGCTCCATACACCTTCCTGGAAGTCCAGAGAGATTTAAAATCAGTGATCTTGATCAAGACATTGAATAACTGATTAAATTCCACTTAGATGTTTGTTTAGGAACTACCTCAGTAAATTGCAATAAGTGTGGTTTAAAAAGCAGCTTAACAGAAAATGTGGGATGGTTTTATCACACTAATCCAAGACAGTTCATGGTGGTTTTGAACTATTACATGTGAATGGCCTGACTTCCAGATTGGCATGCAGTAATAACTATAAGTTACATCAGTGGGTGATCCTATCTTTGAAAACCAGGCCATTAGAGACATTTACCTTGAAATCATATTAAAAATATTAAAATATAATATCAGTGTGGAGCCACTAAAATAGTATTATTATGAAAGATCTGTATTACCCAAATAAGAACCATTATTTGTTGATTGAAATACAGAATAAAATTAATGTTGATGACTCAACTAACAACTTCATATTTAAACAAGTTTCAAGCAAAGGCTCCTCAGGCATTATGAAGATGGGAAGCATAAACATGCCATCACAATTTTAGGTAGGCAGAATGCAATTATCCAAATTGGATTCTGGCCAGAACAATGGGTACTACCCCCTCCTATTCTTGTTTTTAAAAAAGCTCCCTGACAAAAGCGACAACAGCTGTTACGAGAGAGGAATCGATCACTTGCTCACACTACCCACATACTTGATTTAAACATCCTCAATTTCTAACACAGACAAACAGCAAAGAGGAAGAAACTGGCCAATCACCTACATGTGGAAAGTTGCATGCTAATATTCTCCTTCCTCTTGGACTTTATGCAGGAAAAATTCAAATTTCTTACTTGAAGTGCTTTAATTTTTCCTGGGAGATGGGGGTCCAGAGCTGCTTTGAGTGGGGTGAACTTGCTGGGAAGATATTACCCTGTTGGGCAAGACTTACTGAGAGATATAGGGGGAAAAATGTGTGTCTCCTCAACCATCCCACACCCCTGCCACTCTCCTGTATGCATAGCATTTGTTACACACCTGCTGCTGCATCTTCCTCATTTCTCTTTGCACCCTAAGTCACAAGGATCTTTCCTGATAAACGGGCCTTGCAGATACAGATGGTAATTAGCTTTGTGCCCACTGAGGTGAGCATGAAGTTCAGAGCTCACAAGAATTCTCCCTGTACCAAGATGGGACTGCAGAGAACTGATCCCCTCTAGAATCTACTCCACAACTTTAGCATCCCAAAATAAATATTCTCAAAAGAGAAGTCTTCTCCCTACCATTTCTCCTTAAATTACAAGACATTACGTAGTCTCTCTGGGATTCAAGTATCATCTCAATCACAGAACAACCTCTAATAGTCATTCAGGATTCACAAAAGCCCTGTTTCAGTGGAGCACTCAAGCCTGACTCCAGATGATCAGAAACTGCAGGTCAGGAAAGCACTCACATCCTGGAAAAAATGGTAGAATATAGGTACACGTTTAAATCCCCCCTGGATAGAGAGGACGTTATTCACACTTAAAAAATGCTTTTCTTTTTGGGGCTCAAGATTCCCAGAAGAATTGCACAGGACCAGTACTGAAGCCTGCCAAAAAAACCCCCAACATTATCTCCATCCCTTTGCTCCTGAAATGCCTCCAGAACTGTTAGCAGACCAAGGCTATTCTAGAACTAAAAAGGGAAATTTATTCAACAAGCACTATAGCAGGTGGCAGCTGCTAAACAATCTGCCACCAATCAGCAGTTTATGAAAGAGAGTAAAGAATCCAATAATAACTCACAGTTGGGGAGGGAGACACCAAGCCTGCAGTTATTGAGGGAAGTTCATAACAACACAGAGTCAACTCTTCAGCAAAATTATTTCTCCTAAAATCTGCTTAATTGCTGAAGTTGGCACTCCCCAGCTCCTGCAGTCAGGACAGCCACAGCTGACCCACCATAATGTAAGCTGTATGTTGGAGCTGGGAGGCTTCTTAGGAGGGCTGAGTTGGTAAAAACTGAGGCTGGTGGGAAACCCAAATAATTTTATCTCTGTTCTTTTGACCATTTCCTTCTCATGGAGAAAGTCTATCCTTATGCAAGAGCTCTAGATTTTTAGGACATCCAGCCTTTTCCAAGATGTAAGTAGGCAGATCAGTCAACGGCACAATTTTCTCCAATACCTTCATGGTGCCAGTCTGGTGAGGTGGAGCTCAGGCTGTACAAACTATGAGGAAGATGGTGAAGGTGGTGTGCCAGGGCACCTGAGCCCATCTGCAGGTTCCTGTACTACTTCATCTCCAGTGAACTGAGTTTGCTGTGGTTACTTAGAACTCAAAATCCTGCAGGTATGAAATTAAGCAAAATAGATCTGAGTTCAGCTTCTGAGGACTAAGACAACTCCATCCAGCCTCACAGTAAATCTATTTTTTTTCCAGTTATATTACAGCACCATCTACAGGCCTTTCCTGATGGAAGCCTTGCCTCAGACAGGTTGTTTCACTATCTCTGTATAAATATTTTGTGGTTCAGCAGCATGTCTAGAGCAGTGACAGACTGCACAGCGCAGTTTTGTGTAAATGGGGCAAAACGCCACTAGACTGGGCTGAGAAAGTAGTTGGGTTACAGTTGACAGACAGGTTTGCTCCGTCACAAGATGTAGCTAATTAGTGAGTGACCTTGGATTTCTATAGTTTGACTCTAAAGCAAATGTAGGGTCCATCAATTCATTTTTACTTTAAACATTCAACTAAAATTGCATTTTAGTTTTACAGTTCTGTTTAGAACAGTTGAACCAGAACTGCAAGAGAGAAAAGTAAAAATGCAGAAATCAGATTTCAGGTAAAAATGGAACAATAGATTTTTACTGCTAGTATAGGATGAAAATACTACTGTCCATGTAGGACCACATATATGAATGTAGTAAGAAAAGTTGATCCACCAGGATTC
Organism: Trochalopteron elliotii; assembly: GCA_024734555.1. Taxonomy (NCBI): domain Eukaryota; kingdom Metazoa; phylum Chordata; class Aves; order Passeriformes; family Leiothrichidae; genus Trochalopteron; species Trochalopteron elliotii. Next base: position 2,371,133 of record JANPWX010000619.1, read on the forward strand.
ATTATTCTCATCTTAGCTGTTTGACACAGGTAGAACTCTCTACAAGACATCTGGCTCATCTCTTTCTGGAGACTATTATTTGCTAAATTACATGACAGAACAAAAGAAATGTAATTGCTGCTATGTATTTATAAGATCCTGGGATAAGCACTGGCTCCATGTGAAGGGGGGTGTGATGAAGCAAACCTACAGGACAGCAGTTATTTTTAGTAAAATAGCATCTCCTCATGCAAAATTTATCTGCCATATGAAAACAGTTCTGTCTTCATCCGAAACATCAAACCACAAACACAATGTAGATTGGTCATTTCTGGCACCAAATGCAGTCACGTGAAATCCACGAGAAAGATCCAAACAAGCAGGAACTAAATGGGAATCAAAAACTCCAAAGACTGAGGGGAAAAAAAAAAAAAAAAAAAAAAAAAAAAGGCTGTGAAAACTTTACCTTCCTCCTGATATTTTTTGGCTCTTGGGAGGGGAAATGATATTTCAAGATGTTCTCTGCAGCTAGGAGAGAAATGGGCTTTTCTTTTTTGATAGGAAACTTAAGATTCAAAAAATCACATGAAGAGAAAACCTGAAGCTTTAGGACAGAATATTAACTATTACAAGGCTTGTAATAATATCCCAAGTCCTGGCAGCACTTCGTGAGTCAGCACACAAAGCCTACTGGAAATTTTCAGGTTTTGAATCTCTGCCATGAAAATAATTTAGCTCTAATATCTATGTCATGTGGGGACCACATGCATAAATGCCTTTTAAATTACATTCTCCCACTCATTCCAAAATGGAGAAAAGGTAAATGATCAGGGAGATACGCACATGTCACAGTTACCACCTGTGCAAGGATTTTGTTGTCTAAAATGCAGTTGTCTTGAATACTACCCATCTTATGGAATTAAAAGTCATAAAGTTGCTGCCTTATTGATGTCTAACAGCACAGAGTGCACACCAACTACTTCGGATTAATTGCACGTACAAAAACAGATTTCTTTTTTAAAAGTCTGCACACAGAGAAGAATCATTAATTTCACTTGAAGTGATTCCCAAACAGGATACAGAGCCTCTAACAGCCCTTTGGGTTGTGCCAATTGTTTTGTGCAGGTGTTTAATCCAAGTGCTCAACTGCACGTAGGGAACAGTCATTCTGCAAGCACCGGGTGGAGTGGGAGCTACATGCTGGTGTCACATAACTGCAAGGGGTTGATTCCTCAAAATCAGCAGAAACCTCGGGAAGCTGCTAATTCTTGTAAACAAGAGCCTGGCTTTTATGGAGGAAAATGGAGCAGAAAACACTGAAGTAGACGAGAACCAAATCCCTTCTGCGAAAGCCTCTTTTATTATACCAGTGAAGCACTAAAACCTGCCATAAACAAGCTGATTGCTCATTTCAGCCTCTCTTTCTGCAGTCAGGAAAAGCAGCAGCAACCACAGACTAAGTTGAACGGCTGGAATAGGAAACATCTCTTGAAGGTCAACGTCCCTTGTATTTTTAGATTTCATTAGAACTTCCTCATTCACACAGACTTGAAAACAATATATACACGTGTAGGATAAAAGCTGAGCTGCAATTGTTGTATGTACAACACAGCCCACCCTTTCTCCTCTCTTTGTAGCACTGCAGTTTTGATAGCAGGCTGCAGAAAGATTGGATGGCTCTGAGGTGAAGGAAGGGGAGAGGTTCCAAGGCACCACAAAGAATTTTTGAACCTACCACATCTGATTGTGAGGAGTTTGATGAAAAGAGAGGCTCCCTTAAAAGCCAGTATGGCATCTAGTGAAACAGATTGCATGGCCTCCTCTGATTTGCAGGAAAGCAGCCCTGCTGCAGGAACCAGGTTGAGTCATTGGCAGTGTCCTGGGTGGACAGAGAGAAAGAAGGGGAGGAGAAAGAGAAAGTCAAGGAGGATGCAGGAAGGCTGCACCCCACAGCCTTGCACAATCAAAATATGTTTCCAAGGGGACAGTGACTGCAAAACTCTGTGCAAGGCTATCTGTGGAGACTGAGTCACAGTCTCAAACCTCTTCAGACCTTCAGTCCTGGTCTCTTTCTCAGAGGCCACCTGCCACAGCTCTTCCTTCTCTGACTCAGGTAGGTCCTCAAAGTGATTCTCATTCAATAGATCTGAAATTAACTCCAGGCACTGTCAGTTTAGTAGCTTCTAGAGATGTGGAATCAAGTGAAAGTAAAAAAAAAAAAGAAAAAAAAGTAGAAGACTATTAAATGGGTATGAAGACTACAGATGATGCTGCGATCAAAACCCAGAAAGCCCAGGAGTTCAGCCCTTAAAAGTGGAACATGGTCCCTCGAGAACCTGCACTCCAGCCTGTGTTGATCCAGAGTTAGTAGTAGCTTTCACTCAACCCTTTTCAAAGATCTGTGTTGCTTTAATTATTGTCAGGCCAAATACACAAACTTCCTGAAGCAGTTGAAGCACAGAAATGAAGCCATGGCAGCTGTGTGACCCACAACGCCCAGCACTGTGCCTGGGACAGACAGGCGGCCACAGAGGAACGCCCTGAGCTCTTCCCAGCCCGCCCTCAAAGCAGCAGCCGGCGCTGCAGCCCTGCCCCTCAGAGCCCGCACCAGCACCAGCGTCCTCCAACGCAGAAACAACATCACCACACGGCACGGATGGTTGGTGCTACAGGCAGGCTCACACTGGGTTTCACTAAAGAAATGTAGCTGGCATAAAGCAAGTACGTTCGCTAATGAATTATTCCAAGATAATTTACAGTCTGAGGGAGACATTTGCAACAGCTTAATGCTTACTAGCTTCAAGGGAAGCTAGTACCAAGCTCAGCACTGCCTCACCAACTCACAAAAGGAAACAAAGCAAAAATGCAAGGGAGTGAAACATCAATGAAAAAAATATGGCATCTGAGAGCTGTTAATTACAAAGGTGCACATGTTAGAGTAACAAGGATGCTAATAGAGTCTTATTAGTAGACAACAGACCTGGTTTTGGTAGCTTTGTAAAAAGAAGCAGCACCGAGTGGATCCAACACTGGGTTGGTTCAAACAGTATTTCACTAAGGCCCACGCAGACCTGACTTTGGCACTTGGCACAGTCTGCATCTCCCAGCTCCCTGCTAAAACTGCCTGCAAGGTGCACAGGGAGCAGTGGGGTTCTGTGCTTTTCACACACTAGGTGGTTGCATGCCTGGTGTTCAATATACATTTGCATCTTTCAAGCCATAAAACATGTTTGTTTTTCAGCCTGAGTACTGGCTCAAAGCGTAACACTCAGCCCACTAAGGTGCTGGGCAGTTGAAGCCCCATGAACAGGCAGAATGGCAGCTGGTGCACACTGCCTCTGCAGGGAAGACACCCATAGCAGATTAGTAGCCTACACACATATAACAGAGATAAATAAATGGCAAATAATCTGATATCAATCTTACAATGAGCTCTTTTTTTTTTACTATGCTTGAGGCAACATAACTCAATTGCTTCTGTGCAGTCATTATGCACAGAGCTAACATGAGCTCCCACTTATTAAAGCATATTTAGCACCCTTACTCTGAAGCTCTCAGATCAATGGAGTCCACAGTCTTAATCTCACATTGCTGTTGCTAACAATGTGGTTACTGTAGTGTGGGCCCCGATTCTCAAAGGGAAGAGGATATTAGAACAGAAACCTCTGGTAATGAAATCTTGTGTAATGAAAGAGTGTTTACAGTGAAATGTTCACATGTTGCCAGCAAATCAGAGCTTTACAAGGTGATTTTTGAAAGCCTCTGTAATTATACAAGTTCCGCAAAGTGCAGTTGGGTGGCAGGCAGGTTATGTAACATTTATTGTTACCACACAACACACTACAACTCAGCAAGCAAAAAAGGTGTGAGGGATAGCAGTATTTCAAAAAAGCACAACACAATTAAGAATCACAGGCTTGGAACATTTCTAAGTGCTTTCAGTATATGTTACTCCTTATTAAAAATGAACTGCATGCAGGTCACGAGAAAGTCCTGTAGATAGCAAGAATCCACAAGTGAGAAATCTTTCCAGTGGATAGTAAAAGAGTGCAGCAGCCATATAATGAAGGAGCATGGTAAGGAGAAAGCCTGTGTGCTATGGAAGTGCTGCCCTGTGGGACAAGGAGTTTCAGCCTACCTCATAACTGCTGACAGGTGAATCAAAGCAATCTTCTTGTCACCAGTGGTATGAAAAGACTGGAATCCTCACAGTGCTCTAAGTGTGAACAAAGGCTGTGCATGTGCAAATCCTCTGTACGTGATGATACCTCAATACAGAAAGGTTTACCATGAAGGGTTATGAAGGGTTGCAGGATTAGGCCCTCAAGGTAAGAATTCAAGCAAAGGGGAGCAGAGTGACTTGCAGGCACAGGTGCTTCCCCTTGTGTGATGGTTTGAAAGCAAAACTAGTGAGAGGCTCCAAGTCAGAAATACAATTTAATAGGAAAAGAAAAAAAAGAAATAAAATAAATGCAACAATACAAAAGACCCCTGACAGAGTCAGAATACAACCTGAGCAAGATGATGGAAGCAGCAATCCCGTAGAAAGGTCTGGTAGCTCTGATCCTCTGTAGATCCGGTGGGTAAGGTACCCCGTATTGTCCCAGATCCCAGATTATATGCAGGTGAGAATGTTTGGCTCCTCCCCCTGGGTGGAGCATCTCACAATGGGATAATGAGTCATACAGGGGGGTCCTTGATGGCCCATTAACGGGAGATAACTCCTGGTGGGAGTTATCTGTAAGTCATCAGCAGGCCATTAACAGAAAACACGTTATCAAAAGACCCATTAGCAGAGGACACCTTAACAAAAGACACCCTAACAAAAAGAGGGAGGGGAGAGTCTGGAAGAATGCTGCTTCAGCAATTGGTTTCAACAGTTCATGAAGATGGTGGTAGAATACTCCGTGCACGTTCTACACCACAACCCAGGACACCTTGTCAAGAAACGCAGTTAAGACATTCACTTTTGACTTGTCCTCTGAGTTAAAGCTGAGTGTAACTAAAACCATTTTCACCTCTTGCAGATCTAGTGGCCATCCTGACATTCAGCAGGAATTCAGCAACCCTCATTCTGCTACAAAAATAGTAAAACTTTCCTATTCGAAACATCTTTTCAGAATCTTCTCAGCAATATCAACAGCTTTCAGACAGATGTATCCATGTAACCATCAACCAGTTGATCATCTACCTTTTACAGTAGCCCACATTAGTTACTCTCTCCCCAACCAGAAGGTCCATAAAAAGACACTGGTGTTTGGCTCCTTGTTATCAGTTTCATTTCAGAGGTGGTATAGGGGTTAATAGATCAGGTACTGAGAAAGCCAGGAAGCCAGATGTCTCCTCTGCATGAACAAGCATGCTAGAAATATGTCTGCTTGGCCAGCTCTGCCAAGATCAACTTCCATCGAGATCACTCTTTCAGGATAGCACAAGTGCAGCCTGTGAATCCAGTATATGCATCAGCAGAGCCTGAAAACTCTATTACAAATTGGAGTTCATTTGATCTAGACACTGTGTTGATACATTAGAGACAGGTCCTAACATGGGATATTCAGTATCTGAACAAATAAGGCAGATAAAGACTGGGAGGGAAAGAGACAGCACAACTCCCCAATGATCATAAAATAAAGGAAGAACCAGGAAATTAAGTGCAATAGTCTACCCCATCTGCTGTGCTGTTCAAGGACCTTTTATTTTCTATTCATTACTTGTTAATTAATTCTGAATGCTGGAGAAGGCAAAAAGCTAAAGACAAACAAGCCCCCATAGAGTTAGCAAACATCCCCATGGTAAGGCAGACTGAAATTGGTTGAGTTTGCAGCCAAAAGCATTCCCAGGGGAGGGAACAGAGCTTTCCTACTACAAGAAAAGGGCTAGTTGGTTTCTGAAGCTCGTGGATGTATAAACAGAGATAAAGCTTTAGACAGAAACTTGGAGAAAACTGCAGAGTGGAAGCTGCATACACCCGAGCAGGTTGTGTCTCAGAGGACGGGAATGTGCACTAGCAGGCTGCCGTGTGCAAGCACATGATGACTGGGACACAAATGTGCCACAGTAAACTCCTATGACTCCTATGACTCCTATGGCACAGGGCTGCCCCAGTCCTGCACTGCTGCAGCTTCACAGGTTTTAAACATCAGGTAGCTCGGTCACTCTAATCCTGTGTCCCTGTAAGCTAACCAGCAGACAAAAAACATCTTGGTGACACTGAAATCCCACTTTTCTGTACTGAGGAGCAAGTGTCTGGTGGGCAGAGGGGGCACTTCAGTGAGCAACCCAAAATGATTTGAAAACTGAAGTGTGGGCACATACATATCAAAGGTACTCTGGCTCAACATAGCTGCTGTAGATGCTTATGCAATTTGCACAATAAACCTCAAACACCTCAAACACCAAGCTCCAGAAAGTATCTTCCATTTTGAGGTTTTATGTCTCATCAAGTCAAAAGTCAATAAAAATTAAAATATGACAGCTGTATAGAATTTTATAGCAACAACGTAAAAATTGTGATTTAAAGAAAGGTTTTTTTCTTTGTTGTAGACAAAATATGAGGGGCAATCCCTTGTCTATAAAGACATCTCCTTCAGTAAAGCCATCATAAAGAATTTAAAACCCTGATAATGATAAAGAGTAAGGTTTAATTTTCAGTACTTGCAGTACCTATGCCAATGCAGATATCCTCTATGGCTTTGCTCAACATTTAATCTTTCCCTTTTTTCCCCCCTCAAAAAAAAAAAAATTTGCAGATAAATTTCCAACATATATCCAGATATATTTTAATAAAAAGTTGGTTTTTTTGAAAAGCTGTTGTATGAACTAATTACCAAGTTAAAAAGAGAACAGAACAACAGTTTTCTTTGTCAGAGTTAACAGTAGTGTTGGGTCAAGCAGCAGAGCCCAGCTTTACAGTTGTTCGCAGCATTTATTACAACAGTGCTTAAATAAGCAATCTGAAGCTACCTGCTTTCACTTCTTGCCTGGGCTCTGCCCTTTCCATGGTGAATTCCACTGTGACTGACAGGGACTGACAGCCCCTCCTCATCCACGTACACCCGACCTGTTGAGCACAGCCGTGGAGGAAGTGTGCAGGCAGACATGAACACCACTGACAGCAGAGGGTCCTCAGGACAGCAGGGATCTGATGGGACTGGGGCAGGCAGCTGCTGGATCCCCAACCACCACCTCTGCTCCTGGGGATGGGTTGTGAGGATCTTCTGCATTAAGGAGTGGCACTAATCTCACAGCGCTTGACAACCAGCAATTGACCTACCCCTCTAAAAGAGTGTCTAATCTTTTTTTGAGCCCGTTTAAAACCTTGTTCTCTAGTCAGGTAAAAAAAATAAGTGCACAATTCAATTAGGAGCTGTACAAAACAAGAAGTTTCTTTTATTTCCTGCCTGAAAGGTTCACAGATTACTCAAAGGAATCTACAACACTGCTGAGCACTTTCACCTCCCATTGGCTCAAAAAGGCCTGCGAGCTCATAGCAACTACCAAAAACCAAGTTGAATATAAACGCATAACCTAAATTACATGCACATTTCCTTTCTCATTCATCTTTCTCTACTGTACAGAAATGTTGACTTCCCTAATGATGTTTTAGACATATTGGGAAAGTGTATAACCCATTACATAGCCATAAATATAACTATGGAATTACACTAGTTTTCTGATTGTCTAAAGAATTAGTAGGGACATGAATGCCCCAGCTTGCAAAATCAATTTGCATATTCAACTTAGATGTTTATCCATCAAAACATTTTAATTTCCAGTTCAAATCATTATCATGAGTTCTGCTCTGATATTCTTGCCACAGATGTAACTCAAGTAACAAAAATCGGAGAAAAAGCTAAAAAGAAAATCAATGAAAGTTCAGTGATGAGAAGGTCAAAACATTGCTCAAATCTGAAAGAGAGGCAGTGGTGTTTATGCCAATACAGAGTCTGTATTACTCAGTTTTTCCCCACCTGGGTAGCTTTGCCAAGCATCATATTCTGCTGGGTTTCAGCTATACTTGTGTGGATGTTGCTCCCCAGATAAAAGACACAGGACCATAACAGAGGGAGCCACATTCATAAATGTGCTCCTACACCACTGATTTGGTTCAGAGCTGTAATAGTTGCTATGTCATCACTAATCCTCTCTTTCCTGGTCAGCTTTCATATGTTATGGCTGAGACCATCCTTATTTCTTTTTAGAGACTTGGTAAGGCACATAATACTTCATACAGGTCTCTTGTTCACACAGATTCAGGCAAAGTTCAATTCAGGCATACTTTAGAAATGCCACCACAGCTTCACAGAGCACAGACCACGCACGCGCAAATTCGCGGCCATTGTAAAACACAGACAATTGAAGTGGTGATGGAGAGCTTCCACTGGTAAAACATGGCCCAAATAAAATTCAGAAAGGTTTAACATACTCACTGTAGATGACAAGGACCCTGAATAATTGCTCCAGGGAGTGTGTGCAGTATACAGCCATTTTGGTGTAGTAAATCAGGTGATTTGGTTTGAATGCATGTCTCCCTATCATCACTCCTGCATTGATTATGTCGCCAGACACCAGATAAAGTGTGTACCAAGAAGTAAGGGAGGGATTGGTAGGTCCTGGCCACCAGTGGAGTGGCAAGTTTCCCTCTCCACAGCAATGCCTTGGTATGAAAGAGAATGTGAAGAGTGGTAAGCAGGTTATTTGCAGGCAACACACATTTCATCTGTCTTCCTCTAAACATGCATTGTCCAGAACTGCAATTAATTTACAGATCAGTCTGTCACATCCAGACTCCCTCTAGTTCCCTCTCCAACGTTTCCTACCAGGTCTTTGTTATGATCTGTGGATGGAGATACAAACAAAGAAATAAAATGGGTAGGAATAATATTTGAAGTCCATCAGCAATTTGATTCAGTTTGTAGCTATGAACATTGATGGCTGTAGTAATATCCCTGGTTTTAAACAGTTTCTGGTATGGAAAATTGGAAAACCACAATAATTGGAATCAACCTGATGAATTTAGTACTAGGACACAACATTTTGGAGGAGGATTTGTGTAAGTTCTGTTGGTTTCCATGGATCAGCTCTAGTGTAGGGCGACTCTAATGTCAGGTAAACGATTTTGATGTGTCTTTACTATAACATTATGCAGCCATACTTTTTATAATTTATTTGTAAATTTTGAGCAGAAAACAGAAGTCTTGAATTTGTTTCAGCAGACATCTGATAAATGTCTCATAAATCTATAGCTTCCCTCCATGTTTTTTCTACCCATTACCTTTTGCCCTGCAGTTCTGTTTGAGGGTTGTTTTCTTGGTTGGTTTAAAGGGTTTTTCTTGAGAAGGAGAGACAATGAAATTTTTTTTTAAGGTAGAGTTGCAGTTGCTGCATTTTCAGTACAGGTAGTACATGCTTGTACAGGTAGGCTAACCTAAAACCTCCTTACTTGTCATTTTCCTAGGTTACAGTCATGTTTCTGGCAAAATGAGATGTGCTCACAAGATCCAGATATGATTTACAGAATTTCCAAAGGTTCTCAGTGTTGATCTGGCAGCATTCCCTTTAAAAATGAATTTCCACTTGCCAGCAGTGTGGAGAGGACAAACTAGCACAAAGCACTTTTGAACCTACCCTTAGCACACTAAACAGAAAATTACTTTTTTAATTATTACCCTTCTATTTTCTTTCATAACTTCTTTACTCACGCTTATTCTAGTGCTCTTCTGTGGTTATCACATGGATCTCATATCTTCAGAAATGGGTCTCTTTTCTCAACTTTAGAGACTGTTATTTAACCTAATGCAGAATTTGTTTTCTTTTCCTTTCCTTCACATTTTTTGCCTCTCAATGAACTTCACAAAATAACTTTTCTAGCATTGCCATACAAGGCTTATTCCCCTTGAAGGCACATTGGTAACTTTTATCAAAGCACACTTCTCCATATATTTTGTGATCTCAGCTCTCAAAATCTCTAGGAACTTGCCTGCAACTAAAGTTCAATTTACTAGCCCATTATTTCCTATTACCATACTGCTTCTTTCAGAGATTAAGATAATGTTAGTTTCCTTTGTGTCCATTTACACGACTCTGCCTCCCTATAGAACTATTAAATATTCATTAATAATTCATTCAGTATTCTCCTACAGTGACAAAGCTCAGCACACTCCTATCCCTCCTGCTTGCCAAAGACCAGCCAGCAAGCAACTCATCTGAGACCACAGATGCTAAAATTTATAGACGTGGCCTCGTTTTTGTCATTTCCCAAAATAACACAGGTTTTCTCAGAATTGCATTTGAATTAAATAATAGCTTTTTAGAAACATATACTCTAGATTTTAGGAATCATCATGGCTGAGAAACCCATTGCAGCCTATATGAATTTGATTTGAATTTGCCTAACTTAAATTTTTTCTTGTAACAGAACTACAAACAAGTCAACCCTAAACTTTCTTTCAGAAAGATAACCAGATGCTTGCATCTGTAGTTCACTGATGAACTTATTTATGTTGTTACAACCTTTTTGGTGGTAGACCACTGCAAGGGACAGGCCCTCCACCACACAGGGTCTGGTAGAAAGACACTGCCACCAGCTTCGTCCTGCCCTCCCTTCTGCAGTGTGCACACTGGTCTGTGCCACAGTGCTGCTTATGTTACACAGACTATGCATCACTGTTCCTGAGGTTTTGTTAGCGATCTGAGACAACAGGAAGTGAATAAAAAATCCATCAACTGAACATCCAAATCTTCTTCCTCAGTTTTTCTTTTAACTTTCCACGTTAGGTTTCCACAGTTCAGTAAAATCTTCATTCTTAGCAGCAAGAAGCTACCTTGTCCATGAAAGGAAGTTTCAGCAGCTGTGAATGCTAATCCATGATGCTATTGGTAATTTCTAGTGACTCTTTCCCAATCTCCCTTGCTCTAGCCAGTGTAAGCTTTTACCTTTTACACAAATGGCTGTAGGATCGGAGTCTCCCTAACATGGCATTAGTCCAGCATTATCAAACCCCCACTTGTGTGAAAATTCTGCTTAAAGCAGTGGCATACAGTTCTAATGCTCAGGAATAGATAAATATATCTTGGCATTTCTACCCAATATTTATAAAAACCTTCCAGGCTGGTATAACTACATGTAAAATATCTTATATGGCAAGACTTACTGGATTCCTATGGTCCTCTTTTTGCCACACCTGAAGTTCTGCATGAAAATGTCCAGGACCACATGTAACAATTCACACACATAATTGTGCAAGCTACACCTTGTAGATAAAAGGGTTTATCTAGAAGGGAGGGGGCTAGGGGTCAGAGGCAGGAGTGAGAATGGTATAAACACTAAGTAAGAAGAAACATTTTCCACAGTATTAATTTGCAAAAGGCAGACTAAAATATTTCTGCTCCCCATGGCAGAGGAAGAGTGCAGGAACCCCTCTGGCCAGACACATGTTTAGAGGTAATGCCACTAAAAGGGGGAAAAAACCCAGAGATAATTTTTCAAAGTTGTGGCTTTAAAATACCCTTTTCAAGAGTGTAAGGGAAGTGCAAAGCAGACCTGAGCACCTAACCTGCCCTCTCCTACCATGTAAGGCATAAAGAAAAGAATCACATTTGCAGGAAAGTAATGTGGCTGAGGTGACCCTTAACAAAACACATTTCTTGGTGCCTTGCTCCCCCAGCTCAGCTCTCAGTGTCTCCCCTCCCAGCAGGGTCAGAGGCCACCTGTGATGCTGTAGCTAGTGGTGTTGCCACTCATGTGGCAGAGGCTGTACATTAGGACAAGGAGTCCACAGCCACTCCCATTCCACAACTCTTGGCCACAAACTCTTTTCCTGGGTCAAGCCCTTGAATAAATTGGCTGTTACTGCCTTGATGAGCAAACACAAAGTATCCCCAAGCCTGTAGACCCACCCTGAGAATTTCTTCCCTTTTCCTGCAATCAGATTTTTCCACAGCCTGGGAAGGTCTTCTGGCAATTCCCTCCCCAGAACATTTCTTTGGAGCCAATCTGATGACAAAAGAGTGAGTAGCTCATTAGCTGTGAGGAAAACTCAGGTGACCTTGCAAATGCTCCTTGCCAGGAGATGTGCAGGCAGGGGCTCCAGGGCTGCCAGCAGCTCTATGTGCCTTTGCATGGGCCAGCAGTGCCTGGTGGGCTGGCCTGGGCTCGGGAAGAGGCTGGTGTGGGTTTCCTTGACTGGCCAGATCTGGCCAACCAGTGGTCTGACAAAGCTTAAGTTGTGAATCATTTCCTAACACAAGAACTGACCTGCCAGCCCTAAGTCTGTCCTGAAACTCTGTGGGTTTCCCAAACAAAGGCAAAAAAAGGTGAAATAAAGCAAATCTTTCATGGGCTAAACCACAGACTACGTCCAACTCCTCTCCAGTTGTATTAACCCTAGCAAGTCTAGGTGATACTCTTTTGAATCCAAAAGAGCATAAAGCAATATTAATTTAACCATTAGTTTCAGTTTATAATTTATGACAAATCCTTTACTGAACTTACATACTTCATACAAAGAGAGATGTTTGCACGTAGGCTTTTGGTGCACTCACCTTTTGGATATTTAATTAGAGGCTGGTTTTGCTAAGTTGCATGCCGAGCAGGAAGCCTGGCTCTTACTCATCTTTCTTCTGAAACAAACCAAAGTAAGAGGAGGCCTCATGCAATCAGCCACAATGGGTCTGATCCTTAAAAACAGCATTTGAGGAAGCAGGTGTCTCCCGGGGAGCCCGGCGCTCTGCAGATGGGCTGGGCCATTAAGTGCTGCGGGAAGAGCTGCCTGGCGCCGCACAAGCCGCACCAACAGCTTGGTAATGGCGCCGTTCTCGGGAGAAAAGCAGGGTCATTATTAAGTGGATGGAAACTGTTGGTTGTAAAAGGCGTTTATACAAACGTAAACCCTTCTTTACTGCCACATTAAATTTATCACAATGCAAAGAACTGTCAGTAAGAGGGTGTTGAGTCTTCCCCATCTACCACAAGCCCAAATAAAGCAGATAACTTCATCACTGGTGTCTTAATCCAAAACTGTATGTTCAAAAGTTGATCAAAATACTAATCCTCCACAAATCCTTTGCATTCCTGATAGAATCCCTTTCATTCCTGTTCAAGGAAAAGTTAGTTACTGATTGCATGACATACTAGAGCAATACTTATATAGGGTACTTAATACCTTCCCTTATAAAAGAGAGGGACAGAAAGAGAGATAAATCGTTCTTCCTGAATAAATTTGCATGCAGGTATTACTCACAACAGACCTATGACATTTGGTTTGAAGAAAAATCCCTTTACTTTCTTTCATAAAATTTCACTTGTGCTTTGCTTGGCTAACAGCTGAGAAGAGAAATCTCTCTTCTCTGGCTTCCATTTTCTGAGGAATAGCAGCTCCACAAGAAAATCCATAAGCAACAAGCAAGCACCTCAGTTTTTGCTGAAAATTGAAGAAATTGCTGCTGCTGCACTTCAAAAAACAGAATGGAGACAAAGAGGCTGACTGCTACCCAGCTACAGGGTCTGTGGAGCTTACACCCCACCAACACCCAGAGACTGCAGAAATATGAAAAAACAAAACAAAAAAAGTCTGCCATACTCTTTCCTCACTCTGCTGAACATTACCAAGACCCAAGAGGCAACTTTTACAGTCCTATCCATCACCAGGATAACAGGATGTCCTGCTATCATTAGTTTCAGTTCAAGTGGTAGTAGTGTCTGCTGAACTGCTTAGGGAGCTGGATGAAAATCCTATAGGTGACAGGGAAAAGGTAATTCATAGCATCATACAGTACTCAGTTTAACTGTTTTTCTTTAAAGAAGTCCTGCTTTAAAACCAATGCTTTGCTTTGCTTTGCTTTTGCAATGTTCTGGTTTTAAAACAATGTTTTCTGATTCAAGCACTATGAAATATCATTTCTTCCAAAAATCCATCCCCATATGGCACACTTAAGGGACACAGTCTTGGACCAGCATTTCTCCACAGAAACCTGTCTCATTTAATGTACAGATTGAAAAATTAAAATCAGAACAGCAACTAAAGCCTTCTTCAATAAAGGCTGACTGGGTTTTGAATGCAAAATTAGTAATGATGCATAATTAAGGGAAAAAAAATCGAAACGCCCAGCAGTTTCTACAAAGGAAGCCAATTTCATTTAGTTATTCTTAAAAATATTTCCCCAAAAAGAAATTAACAGGTGGATACAGGCTGACCTTGAAGTGTTACACCATTATGTTTTGTAATATCCAGCAGAAGAAAAAAAACCCCACAAATTATTTTATAGGCACCTGGCTCATTATGTCTTACAAATTAAATCCTCATTTATCTATATGCACCTAACAGTACCTATTCATCGCCTTCACTTAAAAACACATTGCCCTTCTTTCTAGCCTTGTTAATTTCCAGATACTAATTAAATTTAAACTCATAAGTGTATCTGTTTAGCATGCATGACTAGATCATCCCTCAATATCCATTATCCATTGTACATTCCAACATGTTTACCTACTGCTTTTGTTTTGGTTTGTTTTGTTTGGATCCATTTCCATCAGTTTAAAGGAGGGAGCTTATGAATTTAAGTTTCTTATTTTGATGCTGGGTGGCTGGATTCTCAGGCTTAGTGCCTTTGTAAACACCTTTGTCTCAACCTACTGTGAGGCAGAGGTATTTTCACGCTGTAGCACCAGAATATGGAAGAGCAGAATGGAAAAAGCAATCCCTCTGCAAAGCAGCATATGGAGCATTTCAGCAAAGGTAAAAAAAAAATTATTTTTTTCCCCAGTCCTGCCCTACTCATTGCAAAATCTGGCTAAATATGTATTCTGAATACCCTGCTCCACTCAGTACAAGCAGCAAAGCCCAAACTCATGAGGAAGGGACTGGGACTGTCACAATGGAAAACGGCACCTGAGTTCCAGCCTGACTCCTCTCGCAGGTTTGCAGGATCTGGTCAGGAGGATGACCTGGTAGCACAGCTGAGCACTGCCCTGGTGACCTGACAAGCAGGGAGATGACAACCTTCAACTTCTGTACCTGACCAAGCACAGAGCCTCAGAGAGAAGTCTCAAATGGAGACAACCTGAAAGGTCTCTAGAGCCCTGTCCCTGCTCTTGTCCCACACGCTGCCATTGCATCTGCCCAGACTTGCAGCACTGGGCAGCAGCACCCCGGCCTTCACTGGCTGTCCCTGCAACTGGTTCACAGACTTCCCCAGCCACCATCTGGCTCTTAGGGGAGGGACAACACAAGACAGCTATTTCTTATTCTTTGTTTCTGAGCCTGCACCAGCTCCCTGGTCTCAGAGCCACACTCTCCATTTTTGTGTGTTTTGCACTTTTTTGGCATCAACTAATGCCATCAACTTTGGTCTGCAACTTAGTGACTCGGATTTGTTGTCATGAAGGACACTTGTTCTATAAAAAAATCCAAAGATTTCAATAAAAGTTTCTATTTCAAAACAGGATTAAAAATCTGGTTTTTAGCAGTGGAGAGCACTTTGGAAAAAAATCTGCAAGTTTTCTTCCTCTTCTCTCTCCCTTACTAATATTTCCTTACTGAAATCTGATTTTTTTTATACTGAATTACATCAGCCAGGGAGGAGTTCAACCCAGTTTGACATTTCACAGTGCAGACTGCATATCAACATAGCGTTCCCTGCCCTTCACTGAAATTAAACCTCAGATCTGTCTTAGACTCCAAACATCTCATTCCAAGCTGTTCCTTCTCCCTTACCATGCTCTGACCCCCAGCATGACCACAAAAACCATGACTTCCAGCATGGCTCTTTCAGTCAGAAAGTTCTGTGCAGATGGAAAATGCACCTGTCCAGGAAGTCTAGGGTCAGAACTGCAGTGGGGCTCAATGTCCACAAACTTCCACTAGCAGTGGCCATTGCAGCACTTTTTAGGACACAGATGAATGTTGATTCAATCCAAAAGCTACCCGATTTGATTGAAATCAAGTACATGCTGAATTACACCAGTTCAATGCAAAACAGAACCTTACCCTCCATTTTCTCTGGGAAAAACATGACTGTGCAAAACCTACTTTTTTCTGTTTAGAAAATGTAAATGAAACATTCCCAGTGCAGAACTGCTACATGTGAAACTTGTACATGTGATGCTTACTTAGGGAAAACTCAAAAGCTTGGTTTTAGCATGCCCCTAATGCATGTCCCCAAAACTACCAAAATACATCACTGCTCACCAATTTAATGAAAAGGGTTCATCAAAAAAATTCAGAAATATTCCAAGAAGGATAGTTTGACTGATGCATTTGGCTTTGAAGATTACAGAAATGGCCTAGTAGGAAGAGAAGAGCAAATACAGGTCTTGTCACGTGGGCTGGTTTTACTGCCAGTAAAGCAAGGAGACTCCTGCTGTAAGGAATACCTGAGACTCAGTTTGCTGCAAAAGCAGAGGCAAACAATGGAGGCTCCTGGTTCACTTACACGCCACCAATTCAGTGATTCGCTTCGGCACAGGATCTGCAGTGATATTTCATCCACTCTGACACAGACAATCATTATCTGCATGTGGGTGCTGAGAGGACAAGTCGTGAGCGTGGAAATCAAGGTCAAGGAAGCAAGAACTCCCTAGTTTATCCCAGGGAACAGTTATTCCATTCTGCAATAACACAGGTTAACAAATAATGTAATAAAGATTGGCGTGCTGCCAGGATGACTGAATTGATTCCTACACAGCACAGCACAAATCTTTTGATCTCCCCATAAAGAATGGGAAATTATAGCCACAGTGTGTACCTTGCAGGGAAAGCAAATAAAAATGAAATGAACATTTCTAGCAGTTTTGACCTTGCTTTGGGGAATACTGCTTTAAATTTGATTGCCCTGCCCACTTATTATTTCACAAGAAGACACAAGCAAGCCACAAAGACAGTTTTTAGTATTCTCTTTGATGAGGTAAAAAACTGGATTGTCTTCTCCCACCCACTTTTTTTTTTCCCCCTTCATTCTTACACTCAACAGAAAAGATTTTATCCAGGCTTTGATTTGATTTTCAGGATTTCTGGTGGGAAACTCTTACAGCAGATATTTTACTTCCATTGGGGTTTATGGTGCTATTCTGTCTAATTATTTCTGGCATTTTGCCCATCAAATTGTGAGTTTCTTCAAAGGAACGAAATGACAGGAGGCCTCCTTTAGAGCAATCATGGATCGGGTTTGAATTTTGTTGTCTTGGAAACAAGCTAGTTCTTGTCATTGAATATATTCATAAAATAATAGTTGAAACATCACTGATAATAATGGGCTCTTTCCTTGTCAAAATTCATGTTCTGGGGACTTTGCTGCAAGAGGCTCTGTCAAAGAGTTTTTGCAGATGTTGAAGATAATTTCAACAGTTCTGTTTAAAATCTCTGGCTCAGGACTCCTATCTCTCCACACCTGCAGCCAGCTCTCCCCATGGGAGGGGTCAGCAGGGGTTAGGAAATTCCCAGCATCCTTTCACAGCCCAAGGAGCACCAACTAACTGCATCCCTACAGCCAGGACACTGAGGCATGCACTCTCCTGTCCCCATTTGTCAGCAACAGATCCAAATTGGGGAGTGAGCGCCCAGCATGGATAACTCAGTCTGCATTGTGCTGATTAGATAGAAAAATGTGGTTTTCCCCTTGCTTGCTGATATAAATCCCCAGGTTCAGGGTATTTTACACTCTCTGACAGGGGTCTTTTCAGCTTTCCAGCAGGTTCTTCACTTTTCAAACAGATAGATATTGACTGATGAGTAAAACCCAAAGACCCAGAGAGGTGGTGTTTTTCAGAAAGACCATTCAAATCACGAGCCCCCTGTCTCTGAGCTTCTGTATCAGTTAATCTGCCTTTGGTTTCAGTTTCTCATGTTTCCCTTGGTTTTAAAACCAAGGAAAAAGAGCCCCTGCATCAAGATGCTGATGTTTTCTGAACAGCATGAATTAAGTTGAGAACTGTGCAGGACTTGACAAACTCCCACTTGTCCTTTTTGGAGACTTCTTTTTAGACTTCTTTTGTGTGTGTCTGTGTGGGATGTGCATGCGTGTGTGCATGAGTGTGGCACACAAATATGGAGGAAGAGGGGGTGAAGCTTTAAAAGCCACCAGTGGGGACAGGTCATAAAAAGCTTGCATTCTGCCAACTTGTCCGTGAAGCATTTGGCTGGCTGTAGTAAACCTGTGGGACGCTTGAGAAAATTAAAACTCTAAATTATTACGAGTGAGACTAGCTATAATAGATCTGCTGTGAGAATCTTACTAGCAGTTTTATGATTTTTTTTTGTCCTTCTCAAATCACTACATAATGACACTCAATACTCAAATGTCTAACAAGGCCATTTAATGTAGCCTGCAGAAGAGGATTCTCCTGTGAAATTTTACTACAGCCTCTTTAGCACAAAGCTTTCTCAGATTATTAGTAATTTGCATTAGGTCTATTTAATTTTGAGGAGTGCCAGTTCAGTGACCACATGCATATTAGAGCTTAGCAAGTGCATGTGTCTAAAAAGTTACCAAAAGGTCATAGGAATTCTACAAGGCATTTGGGATTTTCATTTTCTCTTCATTACAGCAAGGGAAACCAGCACGAATTTTTCATGAGGCCAGAGCCTCTCATCTGAGACATGATGAGTTGCAATGCTATGCAATGCTCACGTCCCTGCAGCAGAACCCTTTTCCACTATGTATAATGGTCTTTTGGTCTTTTCACAAAATTTTCCCATTTCACTGTGGAAGATTAGCCTGATGATGGGGAAAATTCCTTCCAAGAACTCTGAAGGAAAAGCACAGCTTTCCTTGCAAGAACTGGCAAGTGTCCCCTCTTTCCAAGCAAGAATCACGTGAGCTGCTGGTGTGACACACATGCTGTCATGGAGCTAGGGGTCACCGGAGAAACGCCATGGCACTTGAAGACAGGGCTAACAGAACAATCAAATAACAAAGGATAACAGCAAATAAAAGCAATATAAAGAAAAGTCAGTTTTCTTTCACAAAGACATTCCTATTCTCTCCTTTCAAAATATCCAACTTCATGTTTTAAGTTACACCCAAAGCCCACGAGAAGTGTAACACCCAAATGAACAAGCATGATAAACCTCTTTAGAGAACCCAGTTGTTTGGTAGCTGTGTTTCAGCAGGAAGGCCACATCCTGCACCCAACTATATAAGGTTACACCTCAGTGGATGTACCAATTGGTCTCAGAGCCATGTAGTCTCCTGACACAAACACCAAATGATACATGCTCCTTCACCTTGGTGAGATGTAAAAAAGCCCTCAAGAGTGTCTGCTGTCCTGTGCACCAAGGGCACATTAGCTGTACACAGCCTCACCACTTTGTGAGGATATTTTTATGTCTTGACTACTTTACACACACGCAATATTTCAGGCTCCTATCACAGCCACCCTAACACCAGAAAAAATATGATTATACTGGCTCGAGAAAGCAGGAACTTGCCAACAGAATTAGCTCGTCCTTGTGAGTCAGACACTCCAATCAAGATTATAGAGTCTCCTACAGCAGGTCTGAGAGAAACACAGCTTTACAAGGACAGAGTATTTCAGGCTGTCCCACATCAGGATTCAGGAGGGATTGGTGTTATGTGTTGTACCATAGCATTAGTCTGAATGCACACTGAAGCCCAGGAAGGTGAGGAGCAGACAAAAAGGAGAAAGCTCTGTAATCTGTTCTTCGTAAGTCAGTGATTATGAATCAGTTATCTAATGAAGCAGCAATAGAAATGATGACTAAGTAAAGTAGCTAATAAAGCTAATTTATGTGAAGTTGAAATTTTTAGTACTGTGCATTAAAATAAGCATGATGTCTCAGCATAGTAGGGACAATATTAGTGCTATATATACCAAGCACTTGCAATGCTTCAAGATGGCAATACAACTAGATATGCTGAGCCTCTGCATTTCTGATTAAAAGCTTGGTTCTTCAGCACAGACCAACCTACTGGCCTTTCCATGCCACCCACATGCTTGCTTGCTGCGAAACACACCCTGTTCACAAGTCCTGGGTGCCAGCATATCTTCTCAGTCCCACTGGGAAAGAGAATAAACAAATGAAGGGCCTGATAAGGCAGATGTTTTATTCCTATTACCAGTGTCTCCATTTATTTTGCCTTTTTATTTTTTTTTTTTTTAAACGTGACACCAAACACGAGCATCTTACTAACCTTGACTGGAATGAACCTGATATTCTGCAACACATATAGTAGGCAATAAACTATGGCACATAGAGCATCCCAATACTGCATTTCCATTTTAACTGCTCAGCTATGAGAGTATTTCACTCATACACTAACTCAAATGATTACAGATTACTTTAATGCAATTCGCTCTTTTTTTTTTCTTTCATGGACTTTGGAAAATTAATAGACATAAGCAAGCTTGCCAGGAAGTTTGAAGGCAGAAACAAATGAAGTCTTGGGAGCCCAAAACACAAGCTACTTAGCTACTCAAACGATACTCTTCTGAGAGAGGAAATGTGTAGTGTGATATATTTGTTTGATGTCACCAGCAGGAAGGCCTGCCAGGATAGCCTCACTGTTCTGGCACATGGTCAAGTTCTCTTCCCACACACAAAGTCAAACTGAATCCAGGGACACAAGGACACCCCAGGGCTCTCCCTACCTTTTGCTGAGAAAACTTTTCCTCGAGAAAAAGTAGCTGAGATTAATCAAAAATTAATATTTGGAATAAGGCTTCACAGTTCAAGTTCCCAAGAGAAGAATTTGAATGCACCCATCAAGCCATCAGGTCATCCCAGCACAGAGGTGAAAGGCTTGACAGTGGGTACACAGAGAGATTGCATTCTTGGGACCCCAAGGAGGCACAGCACCTGGCAGCTCCCAGCACCAAGACATGGAGGATCGTGTCCAAGAGCCCTGCCCAGACAAAATAGCCCATGTCATCACCAGAGCACACTTTGCACCATCTGCCCCACAGGGACCAGTGCTTACCATATAGGATTGCCATGATGTACACACCAAGGTACTTGTGCACAGCTGCCTGCAACCCAATGTCCTCACCACCCTGAAATCACAGCAGGAACTTTCAAAGTTGATTTTTTGTACTGCTATCAAAAGACAGAAGATACTTTATTAAGATGCAATTTGGGGACAAGAACGATCTACCAAAGGCAGTAGCCAAAGGGCCAATATTTCTGAACACAGACATTTTATTGCTTATCATTTCTCCTAACCATTCTCTCTCCCTCTCTGAGCCTCCGCCCATGAAATTGAAAGATTTCTAGTAGAAATGCCTTTGTTGTATCAGCTTTGGAAATATGGATTACACTATTCTGTGAAAAACATTTATTACTCTGAACTGTGACTTGGACATTGTTGCATTTCTAGGGTTATAGATTTTCTTTCAGCTAAACTAAGGCTGTAAGTCACAGTGACAGCTGTAATGTGTGTAATACCACAGTACCAGATTCTATTACATACATATTTTTGCTAGAGGTTTATGATGTTAAAAATATTTCTTTTTCTCCCCCAATACCTTTCCCTACCTGTTGTGTAAATATATTGGAACCTATAACACTGAAGTCAATTTCCAGATGAAATGTGCATGGGAACAAGTAGTTTTTCCTTTTTCAAGAAAAAAAAAACAAGGATGGGGGAAAGCTATACTGCATAAAACCTAATTATATTCAAGCACAATATTGAATTGTAATAAAAGATGAATGAGAGAAAGTGTGTGTCATTGTGAGGAATGAGGAAGGTTACAGAAAACTGAGACTAGGAAAGGATTTATCATATGTGATGCTTCAGGCATTGTGTTGAAAGATCTGCAGACTTATTTGCAAGAGTGTTTTACGGGAAAAATAGAGCAGTCTACATAGGAAAGGATTACTATAGATTTTCATCCTTTATAGAAGACAAAGATACAAAGATAAAACACTGTTTCTGTTTAAAAAAAAAAAAAGAATCTATGGAAGAAGTCCCAGTTGCAATACAGAGGGGGAAACCTTTCAAACTGAGCTCTAAGGCCACCAACTGCATAAATTCAGGGAACAGACAGTTGTTAAAATACAGCTGATCCATAATTTTTAATGTAAGCACAAAAGTGTGCTGGGTTTAAAAAAAAACCTCACAACTGCAACAACTAGAAAGCTTTCCAGTTTTGCTTGCAAAATCTCAGTGCACATATACACGCAAACAAACCTTTTGGCTGGTTGTTAGAATTCAGCTCTAGTACAGTCATAACACAGCTGTGGAAGCTGGGAAAATAATGGCATTCGGGTTGTATTAGTATGCAAACGGGCATGCCAACACTTCCACTTTGCTTCCAGAATTCATCCAGTCTGCACATGTCATGTTTCAAACCAAATAGGGCTTTGAAACCAGGAGGGTCAAGTACACCTGACATTCCTCTTCAGCCGTTTCTCCTTAACCTAGCACCCAGCTGGGGCAGTGCAAGGCTGCTCCACTGCCTCTCCAAGCAGAGGTGGGATTAGGATGCTCTAACACCATTCCTAGCAAGCATGAACCTCCTGTTGGCATTATGCTTAATTGCTACAGAAAGGCTCTGGTTGGGCTGGCCTGTGCACCAGACCCACAGAGTGCATTGGGAGATGGAGAAGCATGTTTTGCTCTTCCATTGTGCTTCCAACCACAGAGTTCAAAGACCTCTAAAACAGGCATATCCAAATTAAGGCTTGGGAGGTGTTTACCCAGGTCACAAGGATATTCTGCTCTCTATTTTACAAATGGAAAAACTGGGTCACTGAGAGGTTAAGTAACTTGCCCAAGGTCATTGTGCTGAATTAATTTCAAAACTAGGATTAGATGGAAATTCATTCTGAGCATCTGATCACAGAAATACAGACAGCATCAACTTTGGTTTTTTTCTTTTTCCAAAAGAAGCTACTTATATGCTAAGCTATTTAGGGTTGAAAGGCAAAAATAAAGAGCTTATTTGAGAAGTGAAGGGATTTTTTTTAAGGAGTTTAAATTTGAGGAAGAAAGAAACATGAAACCACTGTACAACATCCCCTTCAGAGCTGGAGCCTCGCCTTGGGTACCCAACAGCCAGCTAATGCAGTCCTTAACCCCAAGGGCTGCACAGCCTCTCCAGATGTCGAAGTCCAAACCATAGCGCCCCAAAAAGAGCCATTGTAGCAGGAAGGACAGGTTCCAAACCCCAGGGCTCTGCATCCCCACACGTCCCAGTGAAGGGAAGAATGGGACCATGACCTCTAGCCTGCACCTCCAGCTCCCACAAGCAGCTTCCCCGACGGCACTGGGCAGCTTGGAGCAATGCCCGCAGCCTCCCAGCCCGTGACAGCTAAGAGCCAGGATGGAGGATCTGCCCTCGCTCCCTCTGCCCACCCCATCAAAGCTGTTTGAATGGCATGGGGGCATTGACATTTCAGTCCCCTTCTGTAAACTTCACTGCATTCTGATTTCTCTGTGTGGAATTAAAAATAACATTAGGAAAGAAGTCTTACCAACCACAGAAACTCAATTAATGGGGCTGTCAAAACTCTGGCAGACTTCAGTGTCACCAGGATTTCAGATGCAATCCCCATGACAACTTTAGCTTGACCCTTCTGTACATATGAGCTATGATAATGGCTACACAGCTTTAAAAATACTTCCTTTTTTTAACCACAGGCAAGTGCATCTGGGCCAACTTCCACAATGGATCACATTAAAGGGGATACAGCACACCCTTCTGAGCTGCTACACAGCCTTTTATCTCGTCTGCAGTCTCAGAGAACCCAAAGCTTCAGCTGGGATTGAATGAGTTGCATGAGCTATTAGGGGAAGAGAAGACAAGGGTCACTAGAACAACAAATGCCCACTATGTTCTGCTGCTAGTAAATTCATGTCTATTAATTGCAATGAAGTATCAGGTTATATCAGCAAAGTGACACACAAGAAGTTTTCAGAAAAATAGGTAATGACAGGAAAAACAATCAGGCTGCAGGTTTTGTTTGCCACTCCTCTGGAGACTATGTAAATTGAAGCATGTTTTCTTATGCAAAGAGTGGCACCATATAAAGAACAGAATTTGCAAAACTACTGAGAGTCATCCAGAGTATGAATACGCATTACAATTACAGAACCAACTTCTAACTGCCAGCAACAGGAGTGACTCCAGCAGCAACACCAGCAAATGCAGTGATGCCTTAAGGCCTGGCTGGGACCAGCATCCCATCATATCCATTTGTGTATGACCACAGAATGACATTCTTTATCTAAACAACGTCTCAGCCAAAGACACATTGAGGTCTATCCTGTTCTGCTGGAGGACTTTGAGAAATAAAAGTGTTAAAAAACACCTAACATACAAGAGCTGGTTTTATGTATTCTGGAAAATATGCGAACTTTTTGAAAACTGTAGTCCCTAAAATGAAACTTACCATGTATTTCATTTGTTCTTAGGCAAACTTTACTTTGTGTTTTGCAAAACTCTTTTGGAATTACAGAAGAGCAAAGTACCTTACCATTTTTGTGTGCAAGCTGTGTTTTAGATACTGGCCTATGTGCAGTTCAAAAGGGGGCTGTGAGATTACAGGCTGAACTTCACAGGTTAACTAACAGGTTTAATAGCTCAGCTGTAATGCTACATTAACACTGATTTTTGTACTTAACAGCCTACTGATGTCTGGAGCACTGGCACAAAATCACTCCATTTTCCTTTGGTCACAGAAAACCTTCCAGTTTCATCTCCTTCCACTGGCTTTGCCTACGTGGCCATCACCACACTCTGCTTGTTTCAAAAGAGAAATCCAGGCACATCAAGCTTCAGCTGTGCTGCTACCAGCATTGTCCAGGCTGGTGCAATGGAAGTGTTTCCCCAGTGACAGTAGCACAAATGCTGTCTGAGAGCACAATTTAGAGTTGTGTTACATCCTTCATGGAGCCCTTGACCACGGCACATAGGAACAGCCTAAATGACTTGCTCAAGGTCACACTAGGAAGCAGTGACTGACCTTAAAACAGAGCTTCAGGGGTTCCCCCCAAAGCCTAGATGACCTGCATGCTGCCCTTCAAGCTGCCCACACAGGCCAAGCTCCTCCTTCACCCATTCATTTGGGGAACAAATGCCAGAGAGGATGTTTTCTAAACCAGGCACCTTGAAAAGAGCTTTCTTATGGATCCTAAGAGCCAGCCCCAGGAGTCAATTCAGATCAATAAGCCTTACAAGCTTCTGGAAGCCTTTTCTTCCAACAGCTTTCGGGAAGGGAGGAAACAAGACACACACAGAAGTCATATGTGCTCAAGAGAAAAGAGCAGAAAGAAATTGCACAGCACTAAACAAGAGAGACCAACTGTTCAGAGATCAGAGTGTGTCATGGTGCTCCCCAGCAGTCATGGATAGCTGGACTGGTTAAATCCACTTTCCATAACAGGGTGTTATTTGTGAAAGCTTTCAGCAGGGAGTGATCTACAGACACCTTATTATAAATTTCTGCAGAGGTGAAGTCAGTGTTGAAAAGCACTTCTTGTTCTGTCTTCTTCCTGTCTGCCTTGTTCCTCACACATCATTTTCTTTTATCAAAATGGATGGCAGTATCAAAATTGAAAGGAAGTAGAAGCTGTGAAAATAACAGACCCAGGAAAAGAATTTTTAATTTTGCCTCAATTTCTTTGATGATGAAACCAGTGCTGAATATTAAACAAGTCCTGAGAGTTGAACATCAAGAATAGCTGAAAGTTTTGCTTCTGTCAGAAATGTGAGCGGAATTCCTCTATGGCCCACTTCAGCTTGTTATTCAGATACAGATAAATCTCTCCTCAACTTCCTTGGACAGATCCTGCTGTGCTGTGTCCACTCCATCCTTGGACTTCCCTGTGGCATCAGAGTTCGTCTGTGTTTTAACCAGAAAGGACAGGGGGGCTTTCCCCCATTTAAAACCAAGGTAGATTTTTATTCCAATGTTTAAAAATAATTTTGAGACATTTATTCATGAGTAAATGAAAAAAAACCCTTTTTAAAAATACTATAATAATGATTATTCTATTGTTCTGTTTGGTTTATAAGAACTTAAATTACACTCTAAGGCCTAAGGACAAAAGAAAACAAATAACATTTTTCTCTTTGACAAAACCCAAAACCACAGTGGAAGACGCTTTCCAAACTAGATTACAGTAATGGTCTCCTCTAGCCCTAAAAACCTCTGAACCTCCCTTGATGTGATTAAAAATAAAATCATATCTAGGGCAAACAAAAAAGAAAACTTCACTTTGCCAGCTCTGTGCAGGGACAGTAGCAATTTCTAAAACCTGAAGCAGAAGCACTACCAGAGGCAAAGTGACTGCTTCCCAGGAGGAGCACTGCAGGATCATGCTGGAGGGGCAAGCTGCTTCTCCCAGCATGAAGCAGGGGCAGCAAGGGGAGACAGAGACATCACTTGGTCCTGGGACGGGTGCAGAGACACTCACTGATGGTGGGTGAGGAGAGGACTTAGTTGGACAAGACGTCCCACATGCTTCCCAAAACAAGGGGTTTGAAATCACAGAACGTTTTGAAAAGTCTTTTTTTTCTTTTTTCTTTTTTTTGGAGTTTTTTGGGGTTTTTTGGTTTTGTCTTTTTTTTAAATTAAGTTTTGAGGTTTAAAGTAACATCAATGTCTCGTTACTGAATCTAACTTTGGAGATTTAATCCTTTCTCCTTTATAGGCACTTCCAAAAACTTGAGAAAAGTTTAGATGAGAACAGTAGGCTCCTCACAGATTGTGTCTGTGCAGCCTAGCTTGCCTATGGATGATAAACTCTAGTTTATTCTAGTTCTAATGGTCTTTCTTTATTTTATCTTTCCACACACAAGAAACAGACAAAACTATTGTCTCCTATTTAAAAATACAATAGCGTTTCTTTGTTATTCAACAGACAAGCTCTTTGTCATAACAAAACTGCACAAATCTTTTCTGCATTGCTTGATCATTGCAAATAACCAGAGAAAAACCTACTGGCCTCCCATCACCTTGAACATTAGGTTTCATCTTTGCCAATACTTTGGGTTGCATTGCACATTAAGGGTCTTAATAAAAATATCATTTAATCCATTCATTTTAATCCAAGTTCCTGAAGCCATGCAGTTGATATGACTACACTGCCTGAATTTCCAAGTTCTACTTCTTTCCAGTAATGTCAAATATGTTGTCCAGTTTTAAGCAAATCTGACAAGAGCTTAACGCTTCTGCTAAAACAAATATCATATGATGCCAGAAAATCTGCACTGGAGATATTTAATACATGGTGTAACCACAGGATAAGTTTTGATCAATCTCTGCACTCTGTTGGGCAAGAGAGAGCCTCACCATGAGATGCAAATGAAGTGCAATAAATATCCTCACTGACCTCACAGCACAAGGGCTGCTTTGGGGACGTCCCCTCTACTCCCCCCATGCAGGTGGGGAGTACTCAGGAGAACCCAGCCCTCCTTTCACCATCCAACTTGTTCAGGTTCAGAAGACCCTTCCTCCCAGCATTCTCTCCACTGCCATCAGCAACGCTCTTTAGTCTCCTGCAGAGCTTTTCTGGTGTCACTGTTAGGAAAAATGAAGACCATACAGGGACTTCTATGGACAATTCAAATCTGACCACTTTTGCTTGTGTCCACCAGCAGGAGTGATGGTGACCTGTGTGCCCATCACTCACCAGAAACACCTGCAGCACACAGGAGCAAAGGCAAGTGAAACAAATGGCCCAAGGACCATGTTGCCAAGTGGGCAACAGTTCAGGAGAAAGTGCCTGCAGTTCACATGCAGGTGCAGAAACTGAACAAGGGAGAAAGCTCTCAACCAGCCTGCACAGGGGAATTAGAGGAGGAGGATCTCAACAAGTCTCTTGTCTAATTCCATTTCAATCTCTGTAGAGCACTGGGATGGTGTCATGGTTTAAGTCCAGCCAGCAACCAAACCCTGTGCAGCCACTCGCTCACTCCCCCAGCTGCAAGAACAGGGAGAGAACTGGAAGGGTAAAAGCTAGGAAACTTGTGGATTGAGATAAAGACAGTTTAACAGGAAGAGCAAAAGCTGTCCAGACAAGCAAAGGAAAGCAAGGAATTTATTCATTACTTCCCACAGGTGTGGGCAGGCAGATGTTCAGCCTTCTCCAGGACAGCAGGGCCCCATCACGCATAACAGTGACTTGGGAAGCCAAATCACATCACTCCAAATGTCTCTCCCTTCCATAATGAGCATGATGTTTTATGCTTTGGAATATCCCTTTGGTCAGTTTGTGTCACCTGTCCCAGCTGTGTCTCCTGCCAGCCTGCCATTTACACCCAGCCCCTCACCAGCATGGCAGAAAAGGCCTCAGCTCTGTGTAAGCCCAGCTCAGCAATAACACAAACATCTCTGTATTATCAACCCTTTGTTCAGCACAAATCCAAAACAGAGGCACTCTGAAGAAAGTTAATTCTCTCCTAGCTGAAACTAGCACAGATAGTTGCCCTGCCTTCAACAGGGTCACTTTGTCCCTGAGCACTACTCAATCATCCCATTGCAAACCTGAGCAGCACAAGACACTTCACTGTCTTGCATCAAGTGTGTTAGGGACTAAAACAGAAAACCCAAATGCTGTCACAGCTGCTCCCCCACTTTTCCTCACCAACTCTCATGCCTTTGGCCTTACACCAGTGTCCCCCTGTACCAAAAGGCTTTGACCACTCTTGGGGACCCAACACAACCATTTCCAGAACTTGTGCTTACTATATGTTCATTTGCCAAATACTTTCCATTTTGGCTGTGACTGGAGGAAACAAAACACCAGATGAACAAGCCTCCTGATGACATGGCATAGGAACATTGGCCTGGCAGGACAGACAGTCTCTAAAGTAGCACTTCAGCACCAGCACAGATTCTCCAGAAAACAACCAACTGCTGGCGACAAAACAGACAACTCCAGTGCACCCAGTGGACACACAGGAGCAGCTGATGAAGGGGGTTTTGCACAATGCATAATCAGAGCACAAAGGAAACTGATCCTTGCGCTAGAACATAGCCTGACAGTCCCCAAACCGTGAGCACAATTTTGGCCTTTGTTGTCAGAAGCAGTTATTTAAAGCTGACAGAGCAGCTTGAGTTGTGCTGGATTGCCCCCTGCAGCCCACGGCTCACATCGTCCCCAGCACAGGGCTGGCCTCACATCATGGCACGGTGCATAAAATCAATCCCCGAGAAAAGGCTCTGCAATCATTTTAATAACATTTTCCTTCCTGGCTGTAACCAGAGAAAGCTGGTTTGCTTGTTTGTTTCCAGATGGTTCTATCTGATTACAAAGGGAGTTTGGCAAAATAAATTGCCTTTTAGGAAACGCTGCAGCCTCATATAGTTTTCCTTTTGCTTGTGGACAGCAAACATCTTTTCCTAGGTATTTCTTCTCTTTTCACAGTATGAAAAGCTGAGGAAAGAGAGAGGGAAAGAGGAAGGGGACAGAGAACAGGTGATAAAATATTTTCTAATTCTCCCAAGAAAATGAAAGCAGCAAAGCAAAGGAGATGTCAAAAGAAGGTGCTTTTTTGCCCTCTCCACACACTTCAAAGTGTATATATATCCTTGTATAAAAGATACAGTACAGATATCCAGAGATAACTTTGAAGAGTGCACAGAGCACAGATGCACAGAAAACCGGGGTAGGCCCTATTTTGTTTAGCAGCAAAAGCAGTACCAGATAATCAGTTATTTTACTCATGTACTTATATCTCTGCCTCACCATACTGCTGTGAAACTTTTGAAGTATCATGGTTTACTTGCTAGTAAATGCTGGACTTCAAAGGAATAGGAAATGGATGCTGAATGGCAAAGTGACCTTTTATTACTCCAGCTATAGTTTGTAACCTGGAACGTGACTGAACATTTTTCATTCTACTTTAACAAAAAAAATCCCACAAAGGATCACACCTTCAAAGGAGCTTCAGTCCAAACATTACAGAGCAGTTTTGACAAAATACTGAAGTATATTTTCTAGTTCTACTCACGCAGCATAGACCAGAGTGACAGGAGGTTAGAGCTCCTTGCAGAAGTCTCTCTCTGGCTTCATTAGCTGTTATTATAGGCTCCTTTCTAGCCTCAGATACTGACCTGTCACTATCTCCAGATGTTTCCATTGGCAGAAGCAATCTTCAGTTTCTGTAGGCAAGCAGCTGCCACTTTGCAAGGTGGGTAACTCAGGTCTCCCCAGTGAGCACTCTCTAATTTCAATCTTCGCAACCCAGTGGTATATATCAAAATTTGGTGGCCACTTTGGAAATGTATCTACTTGTATGATATTGTCTCCTAGGAATTGTGTCACTACAAGAATAGCCACCACGTAACATCTTCTGTTCATGTGTTTCGTGAATTTACCTTCAGCTAGTGCAAAGTGGAAAGATTCTGGCAGAGACTCGAGATGAACTATTTATTTGAGGCTTCACAATCCCACCAAATGAAAGCAAAAGAGTAGCTTGAGACTGCAAGACAGGGTTAATAAGATATACTACAATGTAGTATACAATACTAAAATATTTATATTACCTTGGGCACTGATTAGCTTGGAAAGTAATATGGGTCTACCAGTGCATCAATGCAATCCAGGAAGGACAGTGACAATTTGTGCTACTACACCCAAACTATGTTGTTTAAACAGCACTAACAGTGAAGATCCCATCACTACTTAGACTTGGGTTCCTGGCTCTAAGTCTTGGCAGAATTTCTAGTCTGGGCAAAACAAAATGAGCAGATGTGATGCTTGTCACATCACCATCACTCACATGACATTAAAATACAGCACTCTTGCCCTGTTTTGGTATGCTTGGGTGTCCCTAGGCAGCAAAGGCTAAAGACAGGCAGGGAATTCAGCTCCCCCTGTCACACTCAGCACAGTAAATCCTGGCATCTCTCTGTGCAGGTCCCTGCTCACAGAGGCTGGCACTCCCCAAGACCTCCCCCAGGCTCAGATGAGGTCTTTGATCCATCCTCACCTCCTACAACCCACCCCCACTCTGGCCTTTTTTTAGCTCTGAAGTAAAGGCTGCAGGGCCTGACCAAATCCTCTTATGCCAGGGATGCAGAAGGGATGAAAATGTAGTCAGCAGCAAAGTAAGTGTGGAAGGACTCTGGAGAACAGGAAGAGTGAACTGCAGCATCCATATGATAACAGCAAGGTCAAGATGATGTAACACATTGGCAAAGATTAGTCAGGACACAGGAAATAAAAAAAAGAGAAAGAGAAAAGCCCAAGAAGGAGAAGAGAAGAAATATTATACCTAAAAGGGAAAATATTCAGCCATTTGAAAATTAAGAAGAACCAAACTGGAGAGATACATATGCTAGGAATAGATGAGAGAAATAGGGAAAATGGATAAAAGATCACAGTCAGAAATTCATACAAATTCCATAGCAAAGTGGGAGACTGAATGAAATGCTCAGCAAAGCAAAATATTAACAGTACTGGCACCATATCCTATACCCACTTCAGGTGTATTATGATGTGACTGAATGAGGGTCTATTTCCTTCTGCTTTTCCAGAAATTGAGAACAATATGTGATAATGCATCCAGACCAGGCAGAAAAGAAAACCCAGTGGTTAGGACGATAAGTCAGGACTGGTGACTTAGCATGTTCTTTTCCTCATCTGTAACAAATGGATTTAGCACAGAAAAAGAAAAGAGAAAGAAAATATAACTGGATTAAAGGAAAGCCAGGAGGATCTAGAAAAAGAAAAGTATGGCTAAAAGAACAAGGCAAGAACTACTCAGGATAAACATTATGGATTTTAAATCCTATCAACATTTCAATATGGCACTTCAGAAAAAAAAAAACCACTGAGTTTAATAAACCCACCTGTGAATTTCATTTCCCTTAGCTTGAGAGGTTCTAAAGTTCCTCAGTCAAAGGTTGCTCTGATGATATCCTTGCCTGACCCTGAAACATCTCAGCTTCCTCCCAACTGGATTTAAGGGTTCCCACCATCCTTGAGAGAGAGGTGAGTATGTACCTAACAACAAAAAACTTGCTTGGGTAGTTTTAAAAAATTCCAGATGAGCTACTGAAAGAGAAGAGCTGGAGAAACACACCTCCCTAATGCGAAGAAATAAGAGAAGGCCACACTGCCTACACCACCCCAGCTGAAACCAAAGAGTAGAAACTCCAATCCCCATTTAGTCTGTGTTTTTTTAGAGAAATAATTTTTAAAGTGTTTCTCTCCACCTGCTGAGGAATAAAGCCAGCATTTCAGCTGAACATCACAAAATTTGTAAACACAAGCATGGATCCTCCATAATCAGCTTAAATCAAGGTTTTCTTCCAAGCATGCTGATACAGAGAGTGTGTGGGAGACAAATTTAGACATCAAACAAGGGCCCGCACAGCAGAAATCCATCTGGCTACACTCAAAAATGGGCATTCACTGACTCAGACGTGCTTTTACATTATATACTAAGCCATTTGGATGACAGTAAAACTGAGCCAGTCAGAAACATCATCATGTTTATATCTGCCAGTTCTGCCAGGATAAAGTTGGTACATCGTTTATGAGCATTCAGCATTCCACAAGGCTCACAATATGGGAAATTTATCTACGGCCTCCTGTACATAAATAAATATTGCATTATCTCCTATGCTGGTACTACTGATATTGTGTGGGAACAGATTTGGTCTTCCATCAGCAGACTGGTGGAATTTAATAACATTTGTGGTCATCCCATCCAACTGGAAAGACACATCTCACCCATTACACTGAATGGCTCATCATCAGCTGAATATATAAATCTGAGAGAGCTGCAAAAAGCAAGAGACTGACAGAATCTTTTACTGAACATGGATACATTTTTGTGTATGAGACATGGGAGTCTCCAGGGACTTATAATTTATCAGGTGTGCATCAATAGTGTGCTCAGTATTGCACATGACTCAATGAGAAGGTGGGCCAGATGAGTTTGCAATCCAAGGTACTGAGTTCTGGAAATGCTCCAGTTGAAATATTCACAGGCATAAAATTAATATGAGGTCTGGTGGATTGGGTAATGTCTAATGCCCACGGAAAAACAAAGCAAGTGGAACACAACGTGAAATTCAGAAGAACTACCATCACAGTTTTGCAGTCTGAAGGTTTCCCCAACAGCAACTGATACCAGCAGCAGGTAACAAGTTATCATCAGATACACAGCAGCAGTCAGTGTCTCCAAGGCTTTCTTCCAGTGTATATAGTGACTTCTTTTCTCTCAGTAACTAAGTCCTTCCTCCACAGGATAAAATACATTGGCCAAAAAGACTGCAAGCCAGTTCATGGCCCTCTGCCTAGGACTTCACAGCCATCAGACGTTACCTAAAGGTTGTGGTAAGTTCCCACTTCCCATATGCAGGTTCAAATTGGATTTAGCCCTGGAGCTTCCCTCTAAGTAGTACCTCAGCTGTGGTATTTCCCCACTACTTCCATGTGGCATTTTAAGACATCTCAAATACTCCCATGATTGCAGATTCTGGTTTAGATGGCAGCTGCCTTCTTTTGCCTTGGCTTACACAATTTCTGTTTGAATGCCTTCCCCAACACTCCTCAGAAAGGGACAGTACCTGCTGTGTTCCCACCTTCCATCTGTTTCATCAGGGACTGAATTTGGTCCTAACCCAGATTTGAGATGCTTGGGAAGCCAGAGGGACAGTTACTCTTCCATGAGATCCCACTGAGGTACTCACATGTGACTGTGGCCAAAGTCTCACCAAACTCCTCCCTTAATGTTTTCCTGGCTCTAGGTCTACTTTCAGCCACCCAAAGACTTGTCCTTTGTCTCCTGCTGCTTTGTTGTAAGCCACTGCCTATAAGAGGAAACTCAGAAGCAGAAAATGAGGCAGAGGTTTGCCATAGAGCCTGAGAGATTCGTTCCTAGGGCAAGAAGAACAGTGCCATGGGAACAGCCAAAGCACAGCCAGCAGCTGCCTGGGCATGGGGAGCAGAAACTAGAAAGAGGGAAGCAGATCAGAAGATGCAAAGGTGATGCAGAGCTTTAGGAAACACCTAGTCCAAAATCCCTGACCAGGCATCCTTTGAGTTCAGTGGAAGTATGATTTCACTCCAGTTGCCACTCTGGCACATGCAAAAGATATAGTGCTCCCTTCCTCTCCAGTGAGATCTCAACTATTCTAACTACTCTGAAGTGCTGCTCTATTAACCCTGCTCTGGATGCTGTGCCTTATTTTGATCTCTGTTCTTTGCATGAAGAATGGAGTACAGTACAGTAGAAATAAAATCTGTGTGAAGTCTAAGACATTACAATAAAAGCAGAGCACATCTCAGGTGTAAGAACCTGTTCTTAGCTGATGCAAATTAATAAGAGCCAGGTAAAATTCCAGCGGTTTCCCCACAATTCTCCAATTCTCCACAATTCTCTCTTTTTCAGTTATGTGAAGATATCAGAAAGGCTGCTGAAATTCAATAATACAGCAAATCTGTTTTTAAAAGAGGCTGAGTTCTGGGACCATCCCCATTTGCTTTGGAAATCCCATGTGTTATTTCTGAACCTGCAGATACCATTATGTTTTTTTAATTTAATTAACTTCCAATAAAGCTGCTTATACTGGAAACAATAAATTTTTTTCTACCATGTCACTCTTCCTTCTTTAACACACATACAAAACACACAGAAGCCTCAAGAAAAGTCCAGGCACTCCAAGAAAAGAAATAACCAAACACCACCAAATATTTAATTTTCTATGCCGGAAATGAGAAACAGGTGTAATTAAAATAACACTTTTTAAATTAAGTGACCTCTCTTGACCAACCATCTGTGAATAATTCAGATTTTTTTTCCCATTATTACTGCAAAATTAAAACTAGGGCATATAAATGACGAGATCCTCTTTAACTATCTTTAAGCACCAGCAATATATATTTTCCACCAGTTAAAATCCTTAATGATACCAAAAATCTGTCAAGCATAACTCCCCCAATTCATTTGCCTGAAACCATCAATATTTTATCATGCATTTGCAGTTGGCTTTAATTTAACAGTCCAGGTTACTAATCAAACAAAACACCCAAGTCATTAAAAGTTAGCGTGCCATTTAGAAAGTGCATTTCACGTTTATTAAAATATCTTTCATGGAGCCATTAGAAGGCTAAAGTTTTAATTACAATCAGATATTTAGTTCTACTTCAGTTATGCTTTTGGCACTCTCTTGCAACTGCCTTGATTAATCTTCCAGACAGAGCTCATCCATTACCTCCTGAAATTATTTTCCTCTTAACTTCTTCATAATTCATCTTTTTTCTTCCCCCCTCCAAACATGTAAAATGCATTAAAAAGGTGTGCACAATACCTGCCTGAAAGATAAGTCATTAGAAAGATTCCATTTCAAATGCAATTTATTCTCAAAAGTACCAAATAGCCATAATTCAAACAGATGTATTGAAATTGAAATGTAGGTTTTCTTGTCTTTGTTGTCATTTTAACTATTTTCCTACAAATGAGAGACTAATCTGTGCCGCTCTTTCTCCTGTCTCAGGTTTTGAAATACACAGTTCAGCTGAATTTTGCCTGGGTAATTCCGAGGGCATCTAAAGCTCACACACAGTTTCTGTCATAGAAAATTTTCCATTTTTCTTCTCCTCTTTCATATAATGGTAATATTGCAATACATTTTACCAAACGCCTGTGCTGAGACCACTTTAATGGCTCTTTTCTATCCATTTTAACTAACGTCATGTGGAATCTCAGTCAGCAGTAATGAGAATATACTCTCATGTTGATTGATATTTTAGAGCTAAACAGACACCCACACGATGTTTTGCGAAGTTTCACCTTAAATGGATGTAAAATTTCAAGGACTGAGGAAACAAATTTGGAGGAATGAATCTGACCCAGAGATCCCTCTCATTTCCAGCTGAGTTTTGACATTTCCCCTGGATCTGACATAGAGACAGATTCAAATCCTCTAAACTCCACATTTCTCATTCTACATGCTTTTTTGCTGGAGGTATATACAGGTTTGGATTACACACACAAAAGCAAAGCCTTGAAGAAACCCAAATGGACAGCTGAAGATCAGGCTTGTCACCCACTGCTTTAGGTTTTTAGGTACGTTGTATATTACAGCCCCTTCTCCAGGGCTCATCCTCAGACTGAACAGGATCAGAGAATGGTCTTCTTGGACTCTGTTATGCATCATTATCCTTTAATTTATCCATAGCTGCAGTAAGTCTATTGAAAAACAGACTGCAGAGATCTTGCCAGACTCAGACAGCCCTCTCCTCCCCCACAGCTGCCCACTGCCAACTTCCAGGAGTCTCCTGAGGAGAACAGGCTGGCCTATGTCCCATACCCACAGCCAGACCAGATATCAGGGAGAGGTTTAGCCACGGTCCCAGCAGAAGGCTCACAACAGCACCACATAAGCCCTTAATCTGTCCCTCTTCCTTCATCAGCTGCATCCAGGGCCACATCCACCTGCATAAGGAAAACCTCTATGATCATGCTGGTCTGAACCAAACACAAGTCAACATCTCTCCTACAACAGCATCTCACTACAACATTGAAACCTGGTATCTCACACCAGCAGAAATCATATGATGGGAGGCAGGGAATAGAAGGGATTCAAATAAAGGCCTCTACCCTCATTCATGTGGTCATCAGAATTGGCTCCAGGTAGACTTGGGAAGAGAGCTGCAGAAGCATTTCAAGACAAATCTCAAGCACTTAGGCAGCAAAATGGGAGATGCTTGAAGAGTCTCTCTACATGGCCCTTGTACAGCACCGTCTGTGTTGTATTGAAAAGCCTGCCTTTATTGTCTTCTGTGCTCCAGATTATTGATTTCTTTCTTTCAAACCTATACAATCCATTTTTAATTGGAAAATACAGCAAATTGCTTTAAGCAGATCTGTTTAAAGCAGGTTTAAAGGGGTTTTCCATTATATTCTTAAACAACATTTGAAAATATGATTAAAGAAACGGGAGCATATAGGAGGAGGGGGGGAGATGGGGAATTATAGGAAGAGATGAGAGATAAATGAGATACTGTGGTTACCAGTAACCTCAGGTCTCTGATGCCTGTCACACACTCCACATGGACCAAGGAAATACAGAAGGAGCAGAGCGATTTCTAAAGGAAAAGGAAACGTGTAGATTGGGCTGAAGGATGTCCAGGTTTGGAACAGACCCTGCACTGACAAAAGCTCATGTTTAGAATTAGGAAAGGGTCTTTTTTGCTGTCCGAAGGTTTCAGCGTGAGATGGATGCGCAGAGAGAGAGGCGCAGAGAGAGCGGCGAGCTGACACAGCCGGAGCGCTCGAAGCGAAGCCCGGTGCTGCAGCACCATCTAGTGCCAGCTGCGAAAGGCGGGGAGGATTCACAGCCATTCTCCAAACTGCCCCGACAGATCCTGTGCTCCCTAAAGCCAGACCCTGCTGAACAATGAGCTTGGAGATCATCACAAACATGCGACTTCCCGAGAGCCAGGTGGGCCAAGGAAAATTCTGGCTCAGGATGTGGAGCGCGGGGCTGCGGCAAGAGAAACGGAAGAAAATGTAGGGCTCTTTACAGCTCTTTACAAAAGTGAATGGCAAAAGTTTTGGTTCTGACACTGATGACACTGTATTCAGCTTGTCTCAGGAAAAGGATTTGTATCACTGAGCCTGCCAGACACTCGATTTTTTGAAGAAAAGCTTTTCTTTCCTTTAAGAAGGACTATTTTTGAAAATAGTGCTCCGATCCTCTTCAGTGTTTGAGACTATGTCATCATATAAATTGGTTAGATTTACTCCCCACCAAAACACTGAGCAATAATAAACCAAAATTATGTTTAAGATCCTCTCTGCACAGGACATAAAAGACAATTTCTGCAAGTGGAACAATTTAAGAGAAGGGACATGCCCTTACCAATACGCATCCTGAAATCCTGTCCTCACTGGAGTACAGTGAGAGTTACTGCTGATTTCAATGGGACTGTGATTTCTTTCAATCCTCCTACATCTCATCATGGCAAGTGCCAGATGCTGATATAACTTAACTGAAGCCTCCTGTCATATGTACTGCACTTCACTAAATTCACAGGTGTGCCAAATAATGCAATCTACTGGAGCTATAGGCAGCATGATAGAGCTGAACATAGGAAGAAAATTGACTGCTTTTCATATAGGGCTTCAGCATTGGCAGCTGATTGCTGTACTTAAGTGAAACAAAATCGTCGGAGAAGCATATTGACTACTCTATGCATAAAAATCATTTCATAGCTATAAAGCTGGAAAACACAGACTTTTCCGGACAGCAATATTCTGCTGTCCCTTAAGAAGGCTGGGCTCAAGGAGATGATACTTTAATTATTGAAATTTTATTTTCCTCTAAAAAGTATCTTCATTTTCTTGTAAGTAGCAGAATAAGGGCAGCTAAACCAACTAGAGGTGGATTTATTTCTCTGCTTGTAGAGCATCTTTCCAGTATGGCCCCTATCTCTGCAGACTTTGTACACCATAATAGCAAAAAAAACCCATTATTGATAGTAATATTTTAATAATAATAAATGTTTTAAAAAATTAAAAATAATAAAAAAACCCCTAAACATAATAACCAGAGACCAACAAAAATGCCAGTTGCTCTTTTGCCATAGGTGAGATATATTAAAAGGAGTGGAAACATCAGTTCTTCTTTCTTTACCTCTTATCTCTGGTAGTAAGAGTAAAGGAATATAACACAAAAACAAGGGAAAAATCTAATCCGGAACTAATGCAACATTTACCACTTATTATCTGATTATTGTTCCTGATGATATTTCCATTTCTCTAATCTTTGATCTTCTTGTATGTAGATTGAAAGACCTTCAGGGCAAGACTCTTTCCACACATCTGTGTAACATCTAACACAGTGAGATCCTGATCCTCCCTCTAGCCTCCAGAAATTTATGAAATTAAAATATACAAGTGATAAGAGTCTCCAAACTTGACTCACCAAAGAATTTGGGAAATACAGTACTTAGTTTCTCAGCACTCCTAGGTATTTTGCCAGCTTGCAGAACTGGCAGTCCTTAATCAGGTGCCCAGGCTTCACTGGCCTGGGCAGAAGCAATTGCAGCATGGATGACTGACCAGTGCCAGCACACAACCAAGAATATGCTAGTCAGGAACAGGATGATCTTAAGGTCTCTTCCAGCCTTGATGATTCTCTGATTCTATGAAGCATTAATGGGATCCTGCAGGTCTCCACACCTCCCTGGCAAATCTGCAGCTATTGCTGATGACAGGCTCAACAGAACCATGTGCATGCACATTACCCCAGAGCACACACAGTTGTGGATTTGCCCTGTTTTATGTCTGCTCAAACAGTTTTGTCACCAAATGTCCAATTGTGTCTAAAAAGGAGGTACTTAGCCCAGGTGCTGCTCAAGCAGAGCAGTGCTGTTCCACAGCCCCACAACTTCTGCCCTTGTTCAGGGCACAGACATGCAAGTAGGAGTATTGAGGTGGGAGATAAAAAGACAATTGCATGTGTTAAACCAGAGATCTGCTGTAAGGAGCATTGCCCCTCTCTGGTCTGGATGCACAATCTTCAGCTCTCCCCTACATTAAGGAGCTAAGCCTTTATGATGGAACCATGGCCACAAGTCATACCTACCATAGAGAGATTTTGGTACAACTGACCTCATGTCCCTTGTGAATTCAAACTCACATGTCTCACATAATAGGTGTGCAGCATCCAGGGCCAGGATGGTGTCAAAACCACCAGACTGAAGCTGTTATATTTTTTCAAGGAATACTTACATGTTCCTTGGACAGCAAGAACAAAAGAAAGTCCAGCTACATCCTTAAAACTTAAACTCATGAGAAAAGAACAAATTCTTCTTCTAATGAATACTTTGATGTTTGATTGTAGGGATTCATTAATATTAATGTTGTGTTTAAAGCCAACTATCTCAAAAGTCTTTCTGAATATCATTTCCCCCCATAAGTAAAAAACTACTGTCATAAAAATTTTGGTAGCCATCAAAAGGATAGATGAGCTGAGGAAATACAGATGCAAGATCTCCACAAAATAATTAGTCTTTTCCAACAGTTGTAGGAAAGTTTCAGGAACTTTGATTAGGGAATGATTAAATAGTCATTTACATGCAAGATGCATTGTACAATTACAATGCAAGATGCATTGTAAAGAGTTTAAACCATGTTCAAACCAGACACAGGGGCATAACTTTCAAGTTTCTAGAACATGCACTTCTTTGAGGGCAGGATATTGCCACTCCCATGTTTTATGAGTATAGCAGCATACCACTTTCAAGCAGGAAATGAAATTTACCTTCTTCACCCATTAGTATGTGGTTATATGTGGCTACAGAAGATACCTGATAGAACAAATTAACAATGAAAAAGTAATTTTTTTTTTAAGAGACGATAAAATCAATAACAATGCAGGGAGGTGACTTCTGCCAGTTGGTCAGCCACAAAAACTGTGGAAGACAGAAAGCCAGAGGACACCTCCCTGCTGGGCTCCCACCAGTGCTACAGTGGAAAATGAAACCCAGCAAGCCCACAACAAGCAAGCTGTGGAAGACAAAGTGGAGTTTAGATGAAGAAGTATCAGACAAATAAATCTATACAAAGCTCCAATGCCCCTGACTGGAGTCCTCCACGAGAACTACACAAACTCATTCCAGGAGGGCTGGATGACTATGCCGATTCAAGCAGTGATAGTTCAATGCTCTTCCTAGATTTGCAACAAAAGGTTTGGATATTTTGAGTATTTTGAGTATTGACACATTATAGCAAGAATCATTGCTTCTAAAACCCAGGAAACGCACAGAAAAGAGGGTGTCACTATGGGACAAAGAGCAAGGCAGCAGGTCACTGTGACCAGCCCTACTTCAGCTGCAGCATAAGGAATGGAAACACTCCTTCAGGCCTTTCCCACATCTGATTTTTTTTGCTCCCAGCAATGATCTCTTAGAGCCAATTTGTGCCAAACAGCCACCCAAATACCTCAGGAACATTTGCAGCATTCAGAGTAAACACAACAAAAATGTTTGTTTGAAGAAGCAGAGTAACAGCTACCAGCAGGTGGTCCAGCAAATAAAATAATTTAATCTCAGCAACCATCTACTTGAGACTGACAGGTCTCCTTCCTTGGTGCTTCTGAGCAGGGGGGAATGCCAGCTGAAGGACTCTGTTAAATTGAGATAATACAAGATGTTGACTAAATGTCAAAGATCATATTATTTTAGAGGTCACAGTCTACTACAGAAACACCCAAGGAAAATAAACAAGCAAGGATAAAGAATTTTTTTTTAATAGGAAAAAAACAAAAACAAAACAAAACAAACCACTAAGACACTTTCCCTGAAGAACAGTCAGCAAGAGGTTGTGCAGAAGAGTTCATGGCAGAAAGGAATTTACAGTGAAAGATGGTCAGAAATACTAAGGCTGGTAGGGAGCCAAATCATAAGTAAACAGCACCGTAATATGAAATTAGTCTGGAAGGCATTTGGCATTAAAAAAAAAAATAATAAACTCAGGTATATGGACATGCCACCAATACCATTTTAACTGGCTTATAAATCATTACTCATGGTTTGCTAACGTCAAGAAACAAAGCTAGTAATAGTACTAGACTGGATAATCAAAGTTAACAGTCAGTTAAGATGATATTAATTGTATTTGACTGATGAGAAGGGGCAGGAGAGTGAATAGCTGGCAGAGGGAAAATGTAAAATTTGATGCCTGCTAAATGAGGCATGATGAATAATGGTTTTTCTTGTCAAAACCACTGCTAGATTCCCCTCAAGCTGCGAGCGGCTATTCAGGAACACGTGTCTGGTTTTAACCAGAGGTCTGATCATTCTCCTAATAAAGGCAACAAAAAATATGATAACTGATGCAAAAAAAGAGCTGAAAAAGACCAAGATAATGTCCTACAGCCACAAGCTGAAATTCCATCTTATTTCACAAAATGTACATCCAAAGCAAGTTAAAAACAATGCAGGAAGGGTACCTATTA
The DNA here is from genome assembly GCA_024734555.1 of Trochalopteron elliotii. NCBI lineage: Eukaryota > Metazoa > Chordata > Aves > Passeriformes > Leiothrichidae > Trochalopteron > Trochalopteron elliotii. The sequence goes on from JANPWX010000619.1 coordinate 2,412,997, forward strand.
TCTTGCATGAACAGACAGCAGTTGTTGACAGGAGTTAATAGCATTTCTCAAGAAACTGGGCTTAATCTGTTTTTTGTTGAAACATTTTTTCCATGTATTTATTAGCAATAAGTAGAATTTCTGACAATATACTCTCTAAACAAAGCATTAAAAGTGGATCTCACCTAAATAAAATAATACAGCAGAAACATAAGTCAATCAGATCTTAGGATAAGGTTATTCAGAGAGTTAGTATCAGTGGTTTGTGTCTATCTTACTTGCTAAATCTTTCCAGAAATTGTTCAGCAGTTAGCCTGCTCTATTTATGTAAGCAGTTGTCCTGTTACAATGTGCATGAGGCTGAATTGCACTTTTTTGGGGAGGAAAGCAGAAACAATTGCATCTGTATTTTAAAACTGCTCTCAGTTCTTGTTTTAGAGAATCAGGACATTTCCTATCATTATTAAAAAACAGAATTGTGGTAGGGCAACTAATAAATCATTACTCTCTTTAGTTTTCTTGTTATGAACAAGACAACTCTGTCCAATTATTGGGTCAGGAGCCCCAGGGGTTATGCACATAGAAACTTACTCCACATAACAAACCAATAAAGATGCTGAAAGTCATATGCAGAACAGAGATGTGCAATAAAAGCAACAATGCCTGAGATTCATTCCCTCTATAAACTACCTTTCATACATTTTTTCTCTATTGTTGCTGAAGGAAACTGCTGCTAGATGCTTAACAGCAGGCTGCAGAAATAATTTAGGCACAGAACAAGCAAAGCACGTTCTGGGGATGAACTGCTGAGCGAGCAGAGCCACAGACCCATCAAGGTCCCACTGATTCCAATAAAGAAAACACTGAGCAGCAAGAGCTATGTAGCTATGTAGTCTCCACATCCAAACTTTTAAATCAAAGGTCAAAAAGAGCCTTAGCCAAACATTCCATTACAGAGCTTCTCACATCTTGAGATGTGCATCTATTTCTGACCACCTTGAATGACAGTGAAACAAATAGATCCGGTGATTGCCTGGCACACAAATGAAATCAAAGTTTTGAGAGATACAGAATTAGGACTCCCAGCCCACTAAATCATGGGATTGGAAATGAGACCATATCACCAGAGCTCAGACCAAAATTCAAACTTTCCCCAAATTTAGAGGGAGTTCTAACTTAGATTAGTCCAAATTCTAATTTAGATTAGATTAATTCATAAGCTCTAGGGTCTTCAAAGTCTGTTTATAAATCATGCTAATGGAATCTATGTTACAGGCATACAGTGACACTGAGATCAGTGAGGAAGCCTGAAGATCTTATAGAGCCCTTCCAACCCTTGCAGGCAACATGAGGCACAAGTAGAGGTCAGGCCGAAAAGCAGAAGGGACTTATCTGCAGAGCAGGATTTCAACCCAGCATCCATCTGCAACGTAAATTCAAAGGTGACACCAGTCATGTGTTAGTACTAATTAACTGATCCCAGGAACCTTACATTTGACAGTTTACTTTCACTATCTTTGCACCTCTGAGGTTATCCAGTTTTTTTCTAGTTCAAGAGTCTGCTACACTGCTGGAATACTCAGGGTATTACCTCTGCCAAGCTCCTCTCACTGCAGAGGTAGCTCCAGGCTGTCCCTGCAATGATCCTGTAACCACAACTCCTTTCTCAGACACGAACATGTCTTCATGACTCACACACACCTACAGCCACAAGCACCATTGAAACATTGCACCTTCTCCCTCCCTCAGACACAACCTCACAGAGCCTGCTGAGATGTTCCAGCATTTACTCCACCGCTGGGAAATGCATCAACAGCACTTTGGAGGTGATGTGGAAGTTTCTACCTCCTGACCACCTATACTGGGAGAGGCAGCAGATGAAGCTCTAGCCTGGGTGTGTGCCAGAGGAGGAGTCTGGCTTTGTGGGCAGTGTCTGAGAGATAGAACAGGCAAAAGTGTGCAGGGCCCCCATGCAGCCTGCACACTGCTGCTCAGAGAAGAATGCTATTACAGCCTTCTATCTAACAAAGCCCATGACAAGGAAAGTACATACTACCCAGGTAGTAAATAATTCAAGGTTTTGATATCCCCTGTTTTGCAGAAGTTTTTTGGTTTTTTTTAAATACACTTTTTTTTTCTTTTTTTTTTTTTTTTTAATTGCAATGTTTGTGAAAGTAAAAATACTAGCACTGGAATGACAAACAAATTCCACATAAACTTGTAAGCAGACTCTTACAAGCACTTCTTCAGCCCAGCCTGAAATACCCCCACTGATCCTAAGCAAAATCTGCCAGTTTCACACAACTGCCTGCTGCTGATGTGACCTTTCAAAGATGTCAAGTTGAAGAGAATTACAGAAGAGTTCAGTATGCCTCAAAGAGGCACTGGGAAGAAAGCACAGTAGTATGTGCTGTTCAGGAGAGGGGAAAGCACTATTATGTATGTGCCTTGCTGGAAACCAGCCCTTCATTTCTTTCTAACAACAGGGTCTCCCATTCTGCACTCATTTCTGCAAGGAGCACACATGGGTTGGTTTAATAACATCAATGTAAGCAACACACAAAAGAAGGGGAACTTTCACTCCTTTTTGATTTCTCCCTCCTCCCCCAGTCCTGCACGTATATGAGATCCCCCCCCCCTTCCCCCATCACTTTATGTTGATTTTAGCAATATGCTCTTACACAAAGAGGTGCTGAGGTTGATTGGGACCCTTTGCAGATCATCTAGCCCATCCCCTGCTTTGCTACAGATTTCTAATCTCTGTGTTACAAGCATGCAAAAGCAGAACATATGCAGGAGATATTAATTCGCAAACTTTACAAAGGACTCAAAAGCCTTTTAGCCTATCCAGACATCATACTTTTATGTTTTTCCACCAGAGAGAAAAAATAGGTGTCTTCTTATGGCACCATGAGAAACATGCTACAACAAATTTCCATAAACACACAGTGGGCATTGACAGTGAACATGCAGAGGCGGGTGCAAATGAAGGCTTTGTAAATTCACGCACTTACTAGCACTGCCTACTGCCAATGGTAAAACTATTGAGAAGGTCGCAGTGCCACTAGGTGTCATCCACCAGAAACTGCAGCAATTAGGTCACTTTATCTGTGAAAAGAAATACGCCATTTGCAGCTCCAGCTCCTTTCCCTGAGAGTACTTTGATAGAACATGTGAAAACAGCCCCCACGTAAGAGCTGTCCTTTACATGTGTTCACACAAGCGTGGGCTGAGGGTCTCCTTGTGGACGTTCTTGGCGGGATGAAGCAAGGACAGCGTTTATCTGTGAAATTTTTGAGAGAATCGATGGATTTTTTTTATTTTCAAACCAAGAGAAACATTTGTAGTGTTGAACTAATATGCAAACACAATATACCAGCCTGCAGTAAAAAAAGAAAATTACGTGGGCAACATACCTAAAAACTGTGTCTGAAAATCGGGCTCATGCAGATGAGCTGAAGCCAGGCTGTGAGGCTTCCCACTCGCTCACAGCAGAGGGCTGTGTTGGGCTGAGCAGAGCCGGCAGTGACAGCCAAAACATTTAGACAGCTGCAGGGGAAAAAAGAGGTTTTAAGCGGAAACAAATCCTCAGGTTACTCACGGTAGGACAGGGAAGAATCAGGAAGGACCAGTATGACCTCCTCTCATCTTCCCCCCCAGAGCGCTGGAGGTTCTGCCATCACTTCCACTTCATCCCAGTAATTCACAGTACATTGTGAACTCTGGGCCGTGAAACCCATCCTACCCTGAAATAATCTTACTTTTCCTGTGGTCTCACCCAATTTCAATTCCAAACATTAATTTACTTTGTAACACACATTTGTTCCAGGAGAAAGTGGCTCCTCTGCTGCCACTGTATAAATCGATTGTCCGCTCTTTGCCATAGGCACACGCATTTCTGCTCGCTCCACTACAAAAGGGATACATCAGCACTGACAGTGTTTCTGGGACAAATGTTATGGATGATTAGAAACCCAGAAAGTGTTGAGTAAGTGCAAGGAAATTGAGCTGTAATCTAAGAAAGGAGATGGGTGCTACAACATATCCTTTAAAACACCACCGATTCTATGTACCTGACAGAAATATTTTATTTCAGTGATACAAGGTGGGATATTCTGAGATATACACAGTATGCACTGTTGCTATAACAACATGTCAGGAGTGCTACCATCACAGCATTAAAACTGCAGATACTTGTGATGGAGCTTGATTCATAAGCAAAGAGACAGAAGCCTAGAAGGCTGTAATGAACAGAAGCCTGAGATCAGATCAAATACATTTAGGGGAGGAGGGGGAAAGAGAACTAGAGGATTTGAACAAGGCAAAAACAGCATTAGGTGGTTGCAATAACCACTCAGCCCAAATAACTACCTAGCACCAATGCTGCTTCATCATAACAGATTCATTTTGCTGTAATGACAAAAAGTGTCCCATGTCAACATGAGAAAGAGGTTTCACCTCTTGTTTGACTTATGCACACGAGGCTGACCTTCAGTGTAAGAGGTACTCATTTAAGGGTCAGCTCTTCTGTTCCTGGTGTGTCTTTGGAAAAATGAGTTCTTATTTCACTTACTGTGACATGTTGATACTCTGAAGAAATGACAAGTCTTGTGATCTAGATAAATCTATTGGTAAGCAACTGCCTCTCGTGTATTTTTGAGAAGTAATGGTTCTGGTGTCTCCTGGAGTTTTATCAAGGGAGCTCTTTCCTGGCAATAACATGAGGCAGAACATCAGCAGAGAGACATTCAGTATTTATGGCACTTACTGTTGAGTGGGCTCTGTACCCCACTGCTATTTTCATTGTTGAGTCACCCAAGCACTGAGGCACTTCTCACAGGAACAGTTTGTATAGAAACCTATTTTGAGAAGGATAAGGTTCACTTTCAGAGGTACAGTGATTGCACATCAGGGAACTCAGGCTATTCTCAAATGAGTCAGAAAAACCTCCTTACAAGGGTAAATGTCAAGATACACCAGCCATGAATCACAGCTGTTATCCTCCCTCCGTTTTGAAAGGTTTGAATCCTTATGAACTGTCAGTGAGACTGAGACAGAAGCATGATGCTGCTAAACTTGAAACACTGGAATTAAGCATTTCCACCATCATTTAGATGGGTCTGTCCTGTAGCACTATTTCAGGTCACTGAATTAGCACCTGGACCAGAAAGGTGACAATTTACATAAACAGGAAAGAGCAAGAACTGTCAGAAACTCAGTATCCCACAGTAGCAGTATATTTCAAGTCTCGAGTTTTATATGAGATAAATCTCATTTAGAGGCTGTGGATTACTGTCTCCCTTTTTATATTCCTATACATCCAGTACAACCTAGAAATGGGCATTAGTCTGAATATAAACAATCTAATCAGAGAAAAAATTAGGCAGTGTGGGAAATTGACGAGGTGATACATATTTTTCAACCACCTTGAAAAAACGGTGTCTCATTCAAGAGGTACAAATCAATAACCTAAGACAAATTTAGGAAAGCACTGCTTGTTGTTTCAGATAAAACTAGTCTATTCATACCAGCCTGATACACACAGTGATATACTAATGCAAACAAACTAATCCCAGTATCACATAGTTTAAGGGTTCAAATAATTTGCAGCTGAATTCATTGACAGTTTACAACGAAGCTTAATTGGCTCTAGATTATAGCGCTGTATTTTGTACACCTGGCTTTGTTTTAATTTCAATTAGCATTGCTGACATTGTAATCCCATTATTGCTGTTATGCTGACAAGGAATAAGTGTTTGCACATGTCTATCTGCATCCATAACATGAGCTCCATGACAGGCTGCAAGGTTCATCATTACTGAGCTGACTGTCCCTCAATATTACATTCAGAAAACAGTAAGCATCTAAAATCACGGGCCAGTGCAGATTCAACCTCTTCTTTTCAGTGCTGACAGCTGCAAGCACCGCAGACCACCTGCATGCAGCATCAGCACCCATGCCTGGGGACTGCAGGATGCACCTACAAGAGACAAGCACTGCCCAGGCACAGCACCACTCACATCTGCTTACTTTCTCCATGTCCATCACAAAATCCAACAGGAGGTGACTGGAATCACTAACATTATTAATCAACAACTACTCATTAATTTAATAAATGCACATTCCCCTATGCAGGGGAATAGACAGAGCAGGGATGTTACTAAATCACCAACACTGGTGACAACTCAGGTTAGACAGGCACCAGTCTAGCTCAACACAGCAGATGCTGCTGATCTGCACAACTGGTTCTGCACTTGGATGGGACACAAGCAAAGCCATAGCCAGTGTAATTTTTTTCTGTGGAACTGAGGTTTTGCTATCCTAACATTGCCTTGCTCTTTTTTCTGTTCATCAAAACAAACCTCTTATTGACTTAAAAACCCACAAACATGCTGAGAAGTGAGAGTTGCCTCCCCCTTACATCAGACTAACTTTGACCCTTAGCAAGCCAATCATTACACTGTCTGAAGAAAGGTAATTAAATGGGACTGCACCAGCCAGTCTGCTCAAGGTCACCTCAGCACCAGAGCACAAGCTGGAACAGCGTCACACACTGGTCCCGTCTGCAATAAATAATGTGGGTGTATTGCCCGAGAGTAGCTGAAACACTTCAGATCAAGCAGTCAGGTAAAATACCTTCCAGAGTAGACATAAAACCACACTGCAATTACAGGTGTGGTTAGGAGCATAACCAGGCCAGACCTGCACTGCTGGTGACCAACAAACACATCTGACACTGTAAAACCACCTACTTCTGCCACATTTCACCATGCAGGCAAGAGTTATGTGGACTTTTGAAAACTACAAAAGCAGGTATTTGTTCTTTCCCCACACCAAACACTTCTGATAAAATTAGCCAGCAACCTGGTTGTACAAGCCTTCCCTGACAATTCCCAATTATTAATTCAAACTCCCCTCACAATTATTAATTATAATTAATAACCTCAATTAATAATAATTAGACCTCTGTTAATATCCAGAAGCTGTGGCTGGGAGAAGGCACTAAGTAATAATCAGGAGTAATTTTATGGCAGACCAAGCCAAAACAACATATGGCTTGGCTCACCAGGGGAGCTCCTAAATAATCTGTAACTAGCAGTCCGCAGCTCTTTCCTAACCAAAATATCTACAGCTACTGTATGAAAATGACTTCAGCAAACAGACACAACACAAGCATAAATCGAATTGTTGAGAAAACTAAACTTTATTTCTTTCAGGGTATGCTAAAAATCAGACCAAATAAAACCAGAACAGTAGGGTAATAAATACGGAGAGGATATCCATAAGGTAAGTATTACTATCCTTGTCTGAACAGCCTTAAAATAAGGAAAAGTATAATCAAGAAAATGAAAGAAAATGGGATGAATTAGGAAACAGACTTTCAGTACAATCAGAAAGAGCACAAATTTAAAATAGCATGGAAACTGAAAGTGAAAACAGTGAGCAAAGAGGGGAGAGGGCCAACAGCAGAACAAAAGCAGGACAATAGAAAAGAGCAGTCTTGTCAACTTTCGTCTTCATAAAAATAAGAATTCTGTCTCCAAAACATCACTAAATTAAAAACAACAAAACTCCTGCAGGATTTAAAAATTAAAAACAAACAAACAAAAAACCCTGAGGGATTTCAAGACTGAAAAGACTTCCCCCTCCTCCTTCTTTTTCTTCCTTTTTTTTTTTAATAAAGAACAGGCTTAACTTCAGTTTGTTTATTAAAGATTTTGCCTGTGCAGAGCCTGCACTTGGGTGTGCCTTGTTCACCACTGAGTTGCAATACAAACAAACTCCAGCTGTGATGCATGAAAAGCTTAGGAGCAGCAGAGAGCTTAATGTCTCTAATTAATGTTTGTTTGGACTTAAAATGAGGCATTGGAGACTCCAGATAAACTTTGGCATGTAACACATTTCAAAGGGGAATTAGGAACCAGATAAATAGGAGTTTGTCACTACTGTGCTCTGGATATATTTGCAAAATGGAGATGGTGATGAGATCACAGTATTTTCTTCTGTACTGTGCCTAGGCATAGTCATTCTTATGTCTCCCTTTTACTGCATGGCAGGTCAAGAAAAGGAGAAAGATGTGAAAGAATACCATGTTTAACTTAGCTTCAGACCTACCCTTTAAGCACTGCAGCTATGTCCAGATTTCTCTTGAAACATAAAACACCTAAAAGTACAGGTTTGTTCCCCTGTAACAGGTTTTCAATGCAGATCTGCTTTTCAAACAAAAAACTACTTAAAGTCAGCTTTAAGTGAGGATAAAAAAGACTAGGTTTATCAAAGCTTTAATTAAACCCACAAGCCATAAAATAATCATGACCTTTCTGGTCTCTGTGCATCACAAAGAAGAAAACACACATGGAGTGCATTTCTGCCACTGCTCAAAAGCTGAGTGCATTTGTGGTCGCAGGCCATCTTCACTCAGGTCCACCATCCTCAGAACACAGACCTTTACTGGGCTCCATATTCTCCTGCTGAAGTTTCACTGGCTGTGATAAAAGCACAATTAAAGGCAGTGTACAAATACCATCTGCCTGAACTTACAGTCCAGTTCTGCCAGGATATCTACTCCTCACGTCAACACCCCTCCTTACCAAGCAATGCTACACACTTCCACACTTTTATTTCATCACCTAGGTCCTTGTTTACTGCCTGCTTGCTCAAGCTTGACCACAAACATGTAGATCCATAATAAAAAGAACTTTAAGTCACCGTCCTGTTATGTAACACATCTCCCACCCTTCACAGGTCTCAGGAACACATCACAACAGGTCTGGCTCTGAGGCCCATCAGTTCTCACCTGCAGTGCTGGCACAGTCACCAACTACATGCTTCCCAGTCCCCAGAGATCCTCTGGAGCTAATTCCGGAAAACCAAACAGGACTTGAGGCTGGCCAGAGACAGCAAGGTGGTGGTGGCTAACTAAGAAGATGCTGGAAAAATGGGTTATTTCATCTTCTTGTGCATAAGAAGAGACCTAAGACAACCAGCATGTGGCAGCAAATGTGTGTACAGTGGGATATAGCATAGAAATAGTATGCTCACAGAATGCAAAAATTAATTACCATAGTGAAAAACAAAATAGACACCAAGTCTGGGATAAGTCAATATAAAACTTTGTTAGTCTCTTCTGTTCCCAAAGCAAATCAGACCACTGTGAACAATCCACAAGCCCTTCGGCAGAAACTGGCCAGCACAGGGTTGGCTCTAACTCAGCACACCCAGTTAACCAATTTCCTCAGCTGCCCATTGATCGTGGCCTTCAGAAGGGCTGCTATGAAAAAGGAGTCAGTACTGCCTTCTGGAAGGCTCCATCTCCCCTCAGAAACACTTTGTGAACAGGAACTGTTGACCTCAGACACAGATAATTGTTGCAATTATGAATGGTATACATATATATAGTGGCTCATAATGAAAAAAAGTATTTAATGACCAAAATTTTGAAATAATTTCCAGTGTTACTGTCATAATTATGAGCTTCCATTCAGGAAGACAGAAACATTCAACACCAGGTAATCCTATCTTTCAGATTAACACCAGTTTTTCAATATCGTATCATGTAAAACAGCTCATGGTTCAAATTAGGGTTGAATCATCCTATTACCTGACCAGAAGCAGGGAAAAAGGTATGGAATTAATTTGGATTACCCAATCTTTGGCCCTTCATTATGTCAAAAGAGCTTGTGTTTAGCACCACTATAGGTCTGCAGGAATTAAACATCTGGTATTTTTTATTCTCAGTTAACCCTAATTACCTTCTACTTCCTCAGCTGCTACCAAGCTCTGTGTTAAAACTTGTGGAAATCAATGTGCAGAAGATGAGCAATAGGAATCTTTGTCCCCAGTATTCCAGGGCATGCCCTAGTCCCACCCCTCACATTTGGGTTGCACTGCAGGGTGCACATGGGGTAGCACCATCACCAGTGGTGCAGCACAGAGGTGGTGGAGCAATAAATGCCCAAGCAAGGGTGAGGCATTAAGTAAGGATAAAGTGGAGTTTCATGACTTTGAGAGGTCTCAAACAGTATCATAAAGCTTATGGAAGTAAACCCTACTTGAACACCATCCCAGGGAAGGCAAGAAGCCTTTTCCACACAACTCCCTGAGCACAGCCTGAAGTGCAATCTAAACTGAGAGAAGCTTTTTTGGGAGTTTGCCAGAGATATACTCTTTATGAAGTACAAATGGGACGCTCACCAGAAAGCATATTTTAATTTTATTCTTCACTGGAGTTCAGTGTACCTCACTATAAGAAATAAGGTAAAAAATCTCATGGAAACTGCTCTGTGCTGCCACAGAATGAACTATTCACTGTACTGTAGTCAGCTCAGGCTATCTGAAGTTTTCTGCCCTGTGCAGAGCCGAACTGTTAAGGCAAGGACCTTGCATCAGAAGTTCTCAGTTGATTTGCCCTAAGGATAGAGATGTCCAGCTTTAAAGCCCTCAAATTGGCACCCTTCACCAGTGTTTCCTTCACTTTACAGAAGCGTTTACACTGAGTGCAAGGAAAATACCAGTGTTAATGATTTGAGAATAGACTTTCACTGATTTCTCACAAATATTCAGCTTCACTACAATGGATTTAGTAGGCTAAAGGTTTGAGTATTAAGCAACCACTTACAAAGGGAGAATAAGTAAGTGCTAAATACATTGCATTCAGCATTCAATACAGCAATTTAGCACGATACCCTCCAAACAGTCCAGACTCACGGAGATTAAATCCTGGCACTTGGGACATGAGCGATACCAATCCCACTGACTTGAACAGGGCTGGGATTCCTCGGCATTTCGGCCAAACTACTTGCTACCCTAACAGCAGAGTTACCTAAGCCCTGCTCTATCTGAACACACCTAGGAAACTGGGCAGAAAAAGAGAAACAAGAGCATTGGCTCAGGACAGCCAGAGGCCCCATCTTCTCCTTGCAGCTTGTTGCTGTGCCATTCCCATCAAGGCACGGGACTGGCAGAGGTCCAAAGCGGAGCACAGCGGAGCCTGGGGCCACGGCACCGCACCTGCCGCCCCTCGCCCCGACAACACACAGGAGCTGAGGGCGGCAACGGCTCCACCCTCTCTTAGAAGCACACAAAGTGACAGGCTCTACCCCTACTGGCCTCAGCAGAGTTTCAAAACAAGCTACGACGTGTTTTCCTCAGATAGAATATAAATAAATCCTAAAGAAAAAGAGCCACTAAATTATTATCTGCTGCTATGATCTGAATATCCTACTGTACCATTTTGTCTGTCTGAGTTTCCTTTAAGTCACCAAAAGGGGGACTTTGGGCAGTGAGCATCAGAAAACCACCCAGGATTTCTGTGGAATTTGTTGATTTTTCAAGTTTTGATGATAATCTGATGATTTTCCCAGCCTCAGTACACAAAGCTGTGCTCCCCATTTCGGAGAATGGAGAACCAGCCATATCACCATGGGAGAGGAGCACAGCAGGACACAGCCCTGTGGATGGTGATAACAAAAATCTCTCTGACATGGAAGGTACAGGAACATGAGGAAACCTTGACTTGGTGCTAACATGTAAGAAGGGATCACCTGGGAAAGCAAAGGTGACAGCAACCAAGGAATGACTGACTGATCCTTTTGAAGACTGAGTAAAAGGGATTGAGAAAATTACCTTCAATACAAGGTAAATTTAAAGAAAGATGCCTGATACAAACTCATTCTATATTTAGAAAACAAAAAATATAATAAATAAAGGAGGAATTAAGGTGCCAGTTCCTCAAAGAAATTACATAAAAGCTCTTTGTTTTCTGTATACTTACCTTTTTTGTCTGAGGTAAATAATCTAGGTCTTAGTATTAAAGATGAATGTAAAAGAATAGTAGGAGAGCCTAGAGACAAAATCAGGAATGGTAAGACAAAGTGAGATGCAACTAAGAAGAAACATTAACATATACACTTTGGCAGGTAGAAGAATTGGAAGTTGAGCTTAGGAAATAAAAAAAGAAAAACATTAAAAAACTGAACAAGTCCACAACACTTAATATCCTCACAGAAGAGTCTTCATTAGAAACATTAGGAGTGTGCAGATGGTTAACAGAATTCATATCAAAACCAAAAAAGGTAAAAGATTAAATATGACACTGCTGCTTAAGTATTTCCAAGAAAAATACTTTAAAATAAAGTTATAAAATCAAAGAAGATTCACAGATTGCTTGAAATTTTAAGCCAAAATCCCCAGTAAGAACAACAGGTTATGATAACTTGGCCGTCCTTTTTCATACTGGTAAAGCATGATGTTTTCTGTTTTAGGATAATAATAATAATAAAAAAACTCATACACACAAACAAATAAACAGAAAACTACATATCAAAAAAACAAACGCCATAAAAACCCCAGAGGAAGTCAGTAGTCATCCTGAAGAATAGGCAGTTTCTAGAAGGCAGAAGACCTACAGCACATCTCTAACAAGGGGGAAAAAAAGGAGGAGCTGGAAATTAAAAACCTATCATGTTTAATTATCAGAAAACTACTAGAATAAATCACACCATCTGTAAACCCACCAAAGGGTTTACTAAAGCAGATGAATGGTAGGGAACAAATCATACCAAACCAATCTAATTTCCTTCCACAACAGACCAACAGGCTTTGTGGATAGGGAAGAAGAAATCAATGTCAAAGCTCAATTTCAGTAAAGGCCTTTGACATTACCCAGTATGACAAGCTTGTAAGTAAGCTGCAGAAACAAAAATAGATCAAACCACCATAGGATGCCTTCAAAAGTCATGAGACACTACTCCTAAGGTTCCCTTTCAAAGAAAGAAAATGCATTGAGGTGGACATTTCATGGATAACTGCACCACTTCAACTTCATTCAGTGCTTTCACTAATAATATGGACAATGGAATAAACAACCTTATTAAGTCTGCACATGGGAAAGTAGGAAGAGCTGCAAATATACTGGATGGCAAACAAAATTCAACATAAACAAAGTGGAAAGCAGTTGGGACAAGGAAAAAGGTCACAAACCAAGCAGGAACTTACGTCAAGCACTGTATTTTCATAATAACTCCCAATTTAATGACTTTGGGACAGGAAATGGCTGCCAAGGTAGCAGTTCTTAGGAGAGAGGAAGGCAGCAGATACCAAGCAAAAGGCAAGACAATATAATGCTATCATGAAAAGAGAAACATTGTATGAACAGATTTATTTCATGTGGGTTTCAGGATGCAATTTGTCTATTTCAGTCGGCACTGATAAAGCCTTGGATGAGGTAACATCCAGTTTCAGAAAATACTTGAGGCAATTTATGGAAGATTATTAATTCCCTGCTTTATCCCTCAAGTATATAAAAACTTGTTGCAAAGGAACAATCACACACCGTTGCACATGGTAGACAGTACAGACTTAAAGAAAAACAGGATTATGGTTAGAAATAAGGAAAATCATTGTAACTGGAAGGGTAGTAGCCCCGCCCCACTGGAGATTATCTGGTTTCTTTGTTTGTACGAGCATATGACACGTACAAAGAGCATCCTGCAAAGACACATAGGGACAAGAACAAGCAGACCACTTTTGAGCTTCCAAAACTACAGAAGACCCCCACTGATCATGAAAATAGACTCCCTTCTCTTCAAAACCATGCACTGCATGTTGCTGTGCTAGAAGTCCCCAAAATGAATCTCTAATTGGAACAGTGCTCTGCAAAAGCACACAGCTGGGAGCAGCTGGGGAAATCAGCCACTTGCAGACAGACAGGTGCCATTCCCTTTTCACTAGTGTAAACCCCACAGCTCACTTGACAGCATCCTTGCTATAGAGTAATTCTCACAGGATTGTCATCTGCTGATGGCTTTGGGAGAAGGTTGTTTTGACTAGAAACCTTAGACTAACAGCTCATTTAGAAGCATAGCAGTTGTTTGATGTTTTTAACCCACTTGACATCCTGGCTTGTTATACCAGTACATCAAGATGGTATGACAAACAGGCTAATTAAATGGAGAGCAGGGACTATTTTCACAAGCTTCACTCCACACTGTAGAGGTGAGCTCCAATTCCTTGAGTGCTGTCATTCAAAACAAGTCACTGAATTTAGTGTTGTTGCCAGGGGAATTGCAGGGATCAGGTGAAGGTGCCTGAGGTATATCAACAGAAAATTTGTCTCATTCCCAGACTGATATTTTCAATCAAGATGCAAAGAAAAACCAGAAGCCAATGTACTTGAGTCCAAACGCACAGCGTGGTTGAGGGATACCTAGACTAGACGCATGCTAAAAAGGATGCTACAGTCTCCCTGATCCTCTCCTAAATTTACTTGGATGTGAAAGCAATGACTGGAAGCTGGGTTTTCCTCAGGTGAGTGGCCATACTACTGCATTTTTAGCTACCTATGTTAAAGCTGACATTAACTTCAGCTAGAGAGGATAACCACATCCCATACCCATTAGACTGGACATAGGGACAAGAGGAATTCAAGTTACAGGGATCCTCATGTTTGCCAAGATCTCAAAGACCTTATAGTCCAAAGAAGATAAAAATTGGCTCTAGCCAGAAGACAAGCTGTCTCTCTTTTCAGCTACTGCAAAACACCAAAAAATAAAGCACTACTCTCTGACAGAAGGCATCTAGGTGGCATTTTTAAAGTGTTCTGATCCCTACAACAAAAAAATTCTTCATGAGGTGCTTTTTTTCTTGCTAAAGAAGATCCAGGGCTGGGAGACAACAGAGCGTTCATTTTTAACAATTCTTAACCACGTATCATTCGGGAATTCACAAAAGAACATTAACAGCAATTCTATAATAACAAAAAGGAAGGAAAAAATTACTCCATAAATATTTACTGCAAAAACAAGTTTGTTTTCCTTGGTTTACAGTTTTGGGCCTTTCATGAGAAGAACAAGCTCCCAAAAATAAGCTATTTTCAAGTTCCACACAGAACAGCCTCAAACTGAATGAGTGGGAATTAGATTCTTCTTTTTGTTCTCTTCCAGAAACAATACTTTACAGAAAATGAGAGGAAATATTTTGATTTCTTAACAGCAGAGTCATTCAAGACTATGACATGTTAAGTCTCAAATATAAAAGTCCTCAAATGTGAGTAAGGATGAATCAATGTTTAAGCCCAGAAGACAACTCAGGGCACATATTCCAAGGCAAAAATAACAAAGTACAAGTCCATGAGACACCTGTTCTGAAAACAAAGCTCATGAGAACGTAAATAACTGCTCAGCTTGCAAGCTGTTCAGTTTTATAGGTAGCATACTTGCAAAATACTGCAGCAGATGCCTCTCTAGATTTTTTTTCTCATTTCAAGCTCAGAAAATAGCAGAGCTTGTTCTGTTGATTTCACTCTTACAATGTTTTGTTGACTAAAAATAGCATTGAGGGAAATGCAGTGTTGCTGTAAAGATCATATTGGAATCATGTCACCACTGTCATCTCCGCATGTTCCCTATACTTTCACTCTGTCATCCTATGAGTTTCAAACACTTTGGATTCTGTATCATTCTCCTAATGCCTACTGCTTCAATTGCTGTTATGATCCGTGTAAATACTTTTCTCACACTCCTTCACTTGACTTCTTCCTTGATCTTTAAAGAAGGCCTTTCAAAAGTACCTCCTCAAATCACCTAGTCCAGCCTCCCACTGAAAGCAGGACTAACGCCAACACTAGTTCTAGTCATGGCTTTGTCCAGAGAAGTCTTGAAAACCTTCAAGGTGAAAGGTTTCATAACTGCCCTAGGAAACCTGTTCCTAACTCCTATCTTTATAGTCTCTTCTGGATAGTTTCTTACCACCCTTCTGGAATCAAAGAGCCCAAAATCAGACACAATATTGCAGCAGCTGCTTCAGCAGCATGATGAGGACAAAAATTTTCCTCAGTTTGGTGCCCACATTCTCCTACCATAGGCTAGCATGCAGGCTGCCATAATTGTGTTGTGGATTCACTGCTGGCTCATGCTCAGCACACACCACTGATTCTGAGGATCACTCTCAGCAAAGCTGAGAAATTTGCACTTCCTTGTGAAACAGCTTGAGGTTTCTGTCAGCCAAATTCTGAACCCAGGCTCTATCTTCCAGCATATTAATTCTTTTCCCCATAGAGGACCATTGACTAATAATTAGGGTCAGCTGTGAAGATACTAAACATCAGCCCCAATGTCACCTTACAGGGTAATCCCCTTTTAGCCACTTTATAAATTAAGATTGAGTAACTGATCTGAGTACAGTGATCCATCCAGTTCAAACCACCAAACAGTCCATTCATGTTACTCATAGTTCCTCTGGTCCACATGCAGACACTGTGGGAGAGTGTGTCAGAAGCCATTCTAAAGTCAACATATGAGAATATCCACCACTGCCCTTGCTGACACGACAAGTCACTTAATCTTATAAGGCCATCTGGTTGCCTAAGCAATGCTTTTACATATCTCCTTTATAGCCTATCCCTACTTATTTCCACTTCTTTTTTGGTCTTCTAGTTCACTAACAAGCACCTTGCTTATATAAGTAAGCCTTAAAAAAAAAATGAAAGAATTCACCCTCACAGGCCAGATGTCTGAGCAGACCCTCGCCACAGTATCACAACTGATACTTTCCAGGTCTTGTTTTCCTTTATTAATGTAATTCAGTGCTTTATCCTTGGTAACTCCAGTCTCCAACTGTCAAAACACATCTGGGTAACTCAGCAGGTGAAATAAAATGGACACGAATGAATTTCTGTTTCTCTTATCCCTGTTTCCTCAACATGTCTACTGTCCTGTCTAGGCCTGAAACTATTTAAGAAAGCATACAGTGGTTGAAACCAGTTTAATGCACAATGCAAAGGATAAGGATTTATCAGTAGTTTTATGGAGAGTTCCAATGTTACGGAAATGTCAGATAAAAGAGGGTTTTCCAGCAAGACTGCTTCTTGCAGCAAGTAGAGATATCCATATCATTGGTATATCATGGGACGTATAGACATTAGCTTTAAAAGGAATGTCATTATCTATCAAATTAGAGATTACCAATGAGTGTAACTGCACCTGCTCTTCAGATCAGGTGCAATTGTCACCAGGCAAAGGAGGAAGACTTGAACTACACTTGTCACTCTTCTGAACAAGCCTTAACATCTTGTGCCTAACAAAAGGCACAAGACAGAACATTTGTGCTCACATGTGCACATGACATTGAGCAGAGACAGTATGGAAACCCAAGATATCATGCAAATACCTACAGGCTGTCTGCCTCACACCGCACAGCACAAAGCAGAGACCAGAGCTGTCATGCTTTACTTCAACTTCTTCATGATTCCTCACAAACACTTGAAATTTCTCCAATGTAAGCACAGCTTAATATAACTCTCCTTCCAAGGAAATGCAGAGAAGTGGCTCAAGTCCTTCTGCTGGGTACTTCTGATCTCAGCATTAGGCACCATAACATTGTGCAGGCAGCCCCTGCAGCTGTGTCCTGACCCAGAAAACCTCACATCCACAGAAGTTGTCACTTATTCTCTGGGTACAGATAGCCCCTTGATCCCTTTCAAGTGAAGTTCACCTTTCCATTTGATTAGAAAATCAAGAGTTCAAAGGTCCCTCTTTGTGGTCTAAGACAAACAGACTGCACGTTTTTTCCTCAGTCACGCTGAGCTGAGCACTACTTTTTTGTCTAACCTACTAAAATATTCTTCAACACAGAAAGGGTTTTCAAGATTTTTTTTAAAAAACAAGTCTAACAACAAAATATACCCCACTTCATACAATCACCCACTAATTCTGTCTTGAGTTTGGGAACTATTTGCTAATTCTGATTAAAATTCAGAAAGCATTACTTAAGTATGTAAGTTCTGAGATCCTGGGATGTGGCACAGGACGCTCTCTCAAAAATGCTTACTTTGAGCTGGTAACATAACATGAGCAAAATAATAAGCTGTCAGAACTTTAGCACCTAGATAGTAATTAGATATTCAACGTCAGAGTGCATGCATGCCTCTGGATCACTCCTCAGATGAGCTAATAGGACAATCCTATTATTCCAGCAAGAATATTATCCAAAGACATCTTCCAGAATTTACCTTACCAGTGTGTTAAATAGCAACACAGAGCAATGTGTTCTGAGGCATTCATTTCTTTCTTTTTGAAGTGCGTGCAGCAAGAACAGCTTGAAGGAAGAGAGGACAACAGCCAATCATTACAGAGGCAAGAAAGGAACATAAACCTTGGCCAGAAGATTTTTGGTTTAAATTCCAATGTGATAGCTACTTGACTTTTCTGCCTCAGTAGACACAAACAAATTTCACAGAAAAGATAAAAGAATATCAATCACTGCCATGACAGGTTTTTTCCCAAAGTTTTTTTTGCACTATATAATATAGTGCATCTTCTTGTTGTTGTAAAATCTGGGCCTGAGATAGGCTATCCATCTCAAATTACAGGAAACACAAAATGCAAGACATCCTGAGACAATTCCACCTGCAGATACAGGCATTACTTAAAATAGATATATCAGACATGATCAGCAAAGTGTTGATCACCTATTAGTTCCAACAATGTGACAGATCATTTACTTTAGAAATTGGATCACTGTTTGACTAAGGTTTACATCAAGGCCTGCTCAACTCTTACCCAGCTACACTCTCAGAAAGAGATCTTCATACCTTCATAACTTATTATTCCATCATGCAGTGCTAGTTAAGATGGATTGAGGATCTTGTGGTGATGCACTGAAGGTTATGAAAAGCAGAGGGATTTCTGCCCAAATCTTACACTAGAATCTAGATCAGACCTATATATTCACCTCTCTCCACTACAAGGAGAGGGCAGATCCAGCTCTGGACTATGATGCCGGATTTTCTTCTTAAGACATCACTACACAAACAAAAGGCAGAAAAGACAGCAGCTATTTTGTTCAGCAATGACTACTGTTTAAGGCTGACCTAGCAGATCAAACAGAGAAACAATACATAAAGGTTTTGGCTTCCTTTTGTCAGGAAAAAAAAAAAAAAAAAAAAGGACAAAAAAATGGACCAAAGCACCATCCTGGTATCAGGATAACATGTCAGCAAGTGTGGAAATACTGTCTTCCTACAATAGCAGTTCTAGAAAACATGAGCAAATAAGCAAGTGCAAGGAACTTCTGGCACTGATAACCTTTATTGGGGTGCCAATTCCAGAGTCCACAGCTCTGGTATTTTACAGGATGGCGGCTCTGTCCACACCTTTGTGCACAGCCCATGGTACCCAATCTCTTCAAGCTGTGTCTTTTCACCTCAATATAACCTTTATTTGTTGTTAGTCAACAGCAAGTACCCCTTCAGCATTTATAATGCACATTTCACCTGAATGGAACAAGGCAATGCTTCACACACCAGCTGCACCAGTCTGCAGTAACACAATGCCCATCTACCACCCAAGATTCCCCTTTACAGTGCTATGCTCCTTTCATACCTGTTTCTTTTTAATATTGATGTATAGACAAATATATTTCTTGAAAATTTTCGTGAAGAAAGTCTCACTTTAGGATTCTCTGATGTTTTCCTTCATGGGAAAGAAACCAGAAAAGAAAGAAACCCCACAGCCTCTGTCTCCAAACTAATTGCTATTTAATGATTTTTTACAAGAAATAAACAGTGTTTTTATATATATATACACACACACACACATACTGAAAAACCACAGTTTTTGTGTATATATGTATATAAAAAGATGTAACTGATTCAAGCCCTACATACACTACACAGTTCCTGGCTCCAGCCTGACGTTCTGCAAATACAATGCCTGTTTTGGTTTGAGCAGCTCCTTCTGCAAAGGTTTCTAAGAAATAGTTCTACAGTACCCAGCCCTGGAGGCAGCCAAGGAGCCTCTGCAGAGCCGGCTCTGGGAGCCCCAGGGCCTTCAGCACAGTGAGCTGCCCTGGCTCAGCCTGCCTGCCTCACAAACTGGAATTATCAGTTCTATTATATGACACACCTAATGCATCTTAAAATGCTTGTTTCTAATGATACAATCTAAACCTCAAGAGCTATTACTATTAGAAGATTAACATACAGCCACTTGCAGGTCTCTCAGGTAATTTTTTTTCTCGTTTCTCACAATTTTTTGTTCCAATTTTATCTAAATTATTAACGCCTCAATTGTTAACATGTTTGAACAATAGCATAATGGACCAGCTCCCTCCAAATGGTATTTGAACTGCCTTTGACCTCCAGCTTGCACAGAAAAAGTTTATGGCTCTGTCACAGACAATATGACAATAAGGCAGACTGCATTGAGAAAACAACTTGGTAGCCTTCTGATTCATTTATTGTTATTCAAATGTAATGATTAATTAAATCCCTACCAATACCCCTACTTTAAAAAAGAAAGCTCTGCTTTGTAATTATCACCACTTGAACCGTTTCTTCACTAGCTCAACCTAAACAAAATGACACACTGCAAAAACTTTCTTCTAGAAATTTAAACTTCAGTAAACACATCATATTTTATTAATGAAATTACTCCATTTAAGAAAGTGTTCAGAATCTAAAAAGAACTGTCCAAGACTAATAGATTTTTGATTTATAGTAACAGAAATACTGAAAAACACTGTACTCAGATTAGCAAATTGACTTCAAGTATGGTATCAATCAAGACAACATAACACAAATAATTGGAAATTAATGGTTACTCTTTTTTTTTCTCAACAAGAAGTACACAGCTAATAAAAGTCAGTATATCAAAGGCCTTTTATAAAACATTTCACAATTAAAAATCACGCTTAACATTTCTAATGCCACCACACAGAAGGGATTTTCTCACCCTCACACAAATAACATATCTACTGCAGAAAAAGAGGTCATCAATCATGGCAGTAGTTTGCAAAGAAACATCACAATCAAGTATCAATTTATTCCACATAGAGACTGGATTTATGCTATGTCACTTGAAAGAGAGTACGTTAACTTGCCATTATCTCTATCTATACACTTAAAATGCTCACATACAACTCTGGATACATTTAAATAAAACCACAATAAAACACCACAAAAAAACCCAAAACACATAATCCCAGAAACCTACCTATGTTTTGTTGGCCAGTTATTAAGAAGAGAAAGCACTGAATTAGAGGGAGACTCCTACCAATTTCAGTAAAGCTCAGGTTTATCTAAGAAGTTTAAGGCTCACTGTTTTTAATTCCCAAAACAACAATGGGGTTTTTAATCAAATACGTATGAAGACTTAAATACAGGAAAAACACTCTCTGCTCATGAGTACATGTTTGAGAAAATGAAATAAATCTGAAAGACAATATCTCTATAGATACTGTACATCTACGATTTCTGATGTCAACAGACATTGCATAAAAGATGTAACAGTACCAATTATTAATGGGCCATTAAAATCACAGTTCTTTGGTCAAGTATCGCTTTTGGAAAGTTCTGAGAAAAGCAAGCAGCACTCGGAAACACATTAACTTCTCCAAGAAAGTTTGCATCAAAGCTCTTCTTTTTAACTTTTATTTTTTAAACAACAACAACAAAAAAATTGTCCACTTAGGAAAGTTAAGTTGTTACCATCTTACATTTCAGAATACAAAACTGAAAAAAATCCCTATTAAAAAAAAGACAGGACTTCAGCCAAGTATTCAGCTACTTATTGCTGTAGTTGTAACTCAAGTCCCTTGAAATCCCTATGTTTTGGTCATTTGTAGCGAAAACATGTTTGGAACACTAGCAGCAATAAAAAACCCCTTGAAAATCTAGACATAGTTACACTGTTGTGTGAAAATCAGCAGAAACCATAGCCATTGGAACATAATAAAGCATCCTGTAAAAGTGAATTGGTAGCTAGAAAAACAGAGTTGATTTAAAGTGCTATCCCAAAGCCGTATGTGGGCCAACGCCAGTAAAGAAAAGTCCATTTCCCCCTCCACCCAGACAGAGCCCAGAACCACAGCACTACTTCAAACATAACAAACACAGTCTTCACTCTGCTTCAATGCCTCATCTCCCCCTCCCTCCTCCATCTGGTAGAATACAGAAACTTGAGATAATTGCTAATTCCAAATTTAGGCGATACGCACAAATATACCGTTGAGCAAAGTCTGGACAGCAAACAGTACACCTGAGTTCAGTCATACAAACTAACTTTTGTAAATAGCATTAGACGACTATATCCATGTCTCTAATATGAATCTAGATGTATTTTCTTACAAAACGCATTAATAGAAATATCCAGGCAAATACATACCATACAATAGCAAAAGCTTTAAGCCCCATTTAATAAGATGACTTTCTGATTAAAAATAGAAGGCAATTAAGATTTACTCAAAATTACAATTAAGAAAAGCTTTCACAGTGCAATATTGAAACTGTCACAAAGTTAAGAAAATACTGATATCAAAGTACAATCACAATGTTAAAGTAGACAAAACTACTATACAAGGGCATATCTTGTAAAATTAAAAGGAATGAACACAACATAGGGGACCATCTCACGTCCCTGCTCTACATATCTCATTTCCTAGTCTTCAGAGTCATAATTGTGTCTTTCGAACATCAGTAGAAATCTTGGTAAAACTAAGAGGTTCACTCTTCTTTGTAGACCAGATTTCAAAGCCCAGTTACTTCTTGAAAATACGTTCTTCATCACTGCACAATTTCAAAGTAGTGCAATATTGCCATGATGTGCTGAGGCATGAACACATAGCCTGTGTACAGTGCCATTCCAACAATGGAAACTAGCATGGAATCTGAATTACAGTTGAGGAAAAAAGCATTTGAAAGAGAAACTGCACAAGACATCACAAACTATAGCATTAAAATTTTAGTGGTTATTATCTTCTAACATTACGTTTCTGAATCAGACACGATCAGCTGTATTCAGCAATTACAAGCCACAGAAGAACCTACTGAACACTGAAAACCAGAATGTCAGTAGAAATGGTCAGCTGAACTGCAAAGGATGCCTTGCAAGTTATCCACTGCCTTGTCAGTGACACAACAGGACAGGCCAGAGCATGGGAAGTGTGATGGAGAACAGAAAATGGGCACTGAGAAAAGACACATTTTCATGTTCACCTTCTCAGATGTTGAGCAAGTATTGCAGAATCCAGCCCCATTCAGCCAAACAGAAAAAAGTCAACCACCCCATAAATCGAAACTGAAACAAAACTACAGTAATTTGAGCAGCTTTAGGGAAAAAGAATAACACCATTCTTATTTGTGGATGACCTCCTTTTTAAGCAGACAGCATTAGATGTTTTCTAGCTATCTCACTCGCAAAGCCTCAGACCATCAGCATAGCTTTGAGTCAAGGTGTGTACTTAAATAAACACACTCATTAGTACTATAGGATATTGCACTGCAAAATAAACTTCATGTGAAGCTATCAGCTAAAAAATCTGCAGATGATCACTTTATTAGCTGAACTCCTAACAGGGAACTTTTGTAAAACTTATATAGAGAACAGAGACAGTAGCTTGTAAAGTACATGTACAGTTGGACTTTTGTCAAGCTCTAGGGCTTTTGAAGCTTTATCAAAACAAATTCTGGCATCAGATTACTAAAAGATTATGGTTTCAGAAAGCTTAAGATTTCAGAAATTCAAAAGTATACAAAATGAATAAAAAGCTGTTAATTTCATCCAACTCCTGCAGAGATTCGGTAAACTTAGCCCGAAACACTATAAAACACACTGCAGATTAACAAGCATGATAACAGCAGACAGCAGTACTCAGTTTCCACAGGTGAAACCAGAGGAGCCGAGCGTGCTCTGCACTTTCCTGAAATCAAGTCTCCACAGCACAGACGGGACAAGCGCTCTAAGACCGACTCGCCCACAGCATAGCAGAGGTATGAGGTGCACCTATTAGAGATGCTTGGTGTACTTATAGTCCCAGAGGGTTATACAGTAAGAGATACTAAAATGAAGGTCAACTCATAAATCCACATTTCCATGTCAGTGCTCACTTCTGATACTGGAGCACAGGCACACACCATTAGTTCCCAAGGCCACTGTGTCCGCACTGCATCCATGCAGCACCTGGCAGACATGACCCACCGACAGCCATAGCATCCAGTCTGAGGACAAAAAACATCTTTGCTGATCTGAGAAGCGATGCTTCTGCCACTCTTTACACTTGTGCATTATGTGGCAGTTACATAAAATATGAACATTTTATGAAAGTAAGCATGCACACACTTTCATTTAACTAAATATTTTGCAAAAGGTAAAAAGGAAAAAAATACTATGACTAGTGACTAATTGCAGGGGAAAAACAATTACGTTTCCTCAGTGATACAGGCATGGCATAAAAGGAACAAGGTACGTTAACAAGGGATACAACATAAGAACCCCTACCTGCACAACTGTGCACAGTCTGTAAGTCTATAAAAACTTACTACTTCTCTTTTCCAGTAATTTCTATTTCTACTGACTCGATACAGGAAAAAAAAAATTATGACACCGCTGTAACTTGGGCAACTACTTATGCATAACAAATGTGAGTTTCTTTACAAAACTGAGCAGAATCTCAGTAAAAGCAGCTTCTTAGTACTGCTTATACCCTTCTTTATGCTAATGTTTTAATTAATTTCTCTCTCTACCTCTCAGCATTAACTGGAGATGGCTCAGGTTCACTCATATTGAGACATCATTTAAAGTCAAGATCAAAATAGTCACACTTCAGAGAAAAATACTCATGATGCCACAGTAATACTTAAGAAAATGCATTGCCTGTATGAAAGGGCCAGGTAAAGAAGCAAACCTATAAATAATCTTTATAGAGATGCCTTTACATGACCATCGATCAAGTTCTTCCGCTCTGAAACAGCCAAGCAAACTTGCCAGCTCGAAGATTAAATACCCATGTAATAAAAGCCATGTGACAAAGCAGCATGAAAGCCTAGGCTCACAAGGTTTTGCAGCGTGCGCATTTACTTTCCTCTAGGCAAAAAATACAAAAGAAATCGTTAAAGACGCTTATCCTTAACAGAAAGGTCGGGATTTCAGTGCAAAAGACAGAACTACCATAACTCCAAAGATATAAACTTATGCCGGAGGAGAAACGGACTAGGCTGCCAGACGCCCGGACACAGCGTGGGTAACAGCAAGAGTGAGGATTATTCCCAGCCCAGGCAGGATGTTAGTTTGGAAGGGTGAGGAGCTGAGTCTCCGCCAGCGAGGAGGGGTCAAGCCTCGGTCCCAAGCGGAGACTGCCGCTCGCTCCTCTGGTCGCCGCGAGCTCTGGCCGCGCTCGGCGCCTCAGGCCGGCTGCCCCCGGCCCGGCTCGGCCCCGCTCCCCTCCCGGCCCGATTCTCCT